>OX596246.1:15407396-15573233 GCA_951394255.1 Polyploca ridens | reverse complement strand
CCTTTTATCTACTTAGATAAAAATAAGTAATTAATAAAACATATGCTTGCACTCATGATAATAATGATTTAACCCAGCATTCTGCGCTAGGCAAGTACAATCACACAAGGTTACTACCAGTAAAAATTACCACATATCTTAGCTCCCTATTTAATAAATACAGGGGAATTAATATTGAACTTATTTATTTTATTTTGTTTGTTTATACTATAAGCTACAAATTAAAAGTAATATTTATAATAAACCAGCTGCCTGGCACAACTTTGTTCTCGTGGTGCTACCCTACCCGACCCTACCCTACTTAATTTTATAATAAAACCATTTACGGTTTATAAAAATACTTCACACGTCCACTGCGCCCCAGTGTATGCAAACTTTACTAGACAACTCACAGGAAGGGGGTTGCATCCTGCGAGATGTCTTGTTGAGTCTCATGAGCTGTATGGTAGACCATCAACAAATTATTAATCATCATTGTATTATTCCAGTAATTTGTTTGCTCATAATCACAAGTACAATCCCCCATGGGTTTTACCACCTTATTTTTTTCCAGAACTAATCCAAAGTACATGCACTTTTAGCATGAAAACTTAATAAACTTTAGAATAATGTATCTTTGTAAATATTAGGTCTTTTGTAGCAATAGCAAGAGCACTCATTAATTGAGAATTTTATAGGAATGTGTTTATTATGGAACAAATAGAGAACTGTGTGAAGCGCTATAGAATACTTGCAACCATAATTCTTTCATACAATATTTTCCTTCACCAGTTTCATACATAAAATATTGCCAAAGCGCATTTTTTGACGCAAGTAATAATCGACTTTATGTTATTGAAATAGAGTTGCAAATAGCATGCATAAGATAAGAAACAAAGACTGGTGAACTACTCGCGTTTACTCTATTTATAAAAACACTAGCTGTTCGTGCCCGGTTATTGGAGTTTTCCTTGGATCCCTATTTTTTTGTAAATATGGCTATATATTATAGCCTATGTTACTCACTCAGTGATAATTTAGCTTTCTCCTGGTGAAAGAATGTTTCATATTTGGCCAGTAGTTATTGAGTTTATTCAATACAAACAAAAATACAAAAATCCAAATCTTCTCTCTTTATTATTAGTGTAGATGTAGACAAAAAAAATTGTACTTTGGTCATATGTTGGTTTGGTATAAACTTGCAAAAAACTTGCTCTAACACTATTTCCACCCCCAGGTAGACAAACAGATGGCACTCCTAGAAGCTGATGACCCTGTCTCCCAGCTGCACAAATGTGCGTTCTACATGAAGGACACAGAACGCATGTACCTCTGCCTGTCTCAGGAGCGAATCATACAGTTCCAAGCGACGCCTTGCCCTAAAGAACCAAATAAGGAAATGATTAATGATGGAGCTTGTTGGACCATCATTTCTACAGATAAAGCTGAATATCAGTTTTATGAGGGAATGGGACCTGTCAGGTATTTTCTAATGATACACTTTTTACAGATTTTTTTTAGTATTGTCATAACTTTTTAAAATTAAATTATGCTAATAATTAAAAAAACCTTAGTCACGAACTTTTTCATGTATTATTAGAAGTAGGGTCATAGAGATAGAATACTAGGAGAGTGATATCGTAAACAACATTACCTTATGCGAAACGTAAGAAATTCAAAATTTTCAAAAAATTCAATTCAAAATTCAAAATTCAAAATCATTTATTCAAATAGACCTTCGCAGGCACTTATGAAAAGTCTGACTCTAATACTCTAATACCGGTTCGGAAGGTTGCATTTGCTGAGAAGAGCCGGCAATAAACTCAGCAATTACTCTTTTCAAAACAAGCTTAGATTCATTACATAATATTTACATTCTAATCGCACTGACAACAATTGCGTGCCCCGGCGCGGCGGCAAAACTACAAAGTAGACTGAATCTATATTTAATAAGTAAATAAATAAATGGCAAACTTAAGCAGACCAACCCCCACAAGCAGCACCTGTTCACAAGTATGACGCGTGTGGCAGCCATCGCCCTCCTCGCCATATTGGAGGGAAGTGAGCGACCCGTCACACGACGCCGCCGCAAGCAAAGGCCTTAAAGTGAGCATGACTTATTTAAGTCTGCCTTAGAAATAAAAAAAAAAAAACTAAAAGGAAACTACTGAACACGCAATTTGTTATCACTATGACTATTGACAAGTTTATACTAAATATCATTTAGGTATATAGAAAATATAACAATTTATTAGACAGACATAATATATCGATGAATTTAGAAATAAATGAAAAACATTAAATTGAATTAATTACTATAAGTAATAATCTGTAAATTAAACAAAAAAAAAAGATAACATATAATAATAATAGCATACTCTGAATTAAAATGGACCTTGAACTAGCTGCTAAGTGAAGCAAGTGCAGAGAGAAGCTACTTCCATACATCCTTGTCGTCAATATAATGAGACACTTTATAATACGCCCTACTCAATAACCGCTTTTTGATATGTTCCTTAAATTTAAAAAAGGACATACTGGTCACGCTATGAGGAATTTTATTGTAAAATTGGATACAATTCCCAAGAAAGGACTTATTTACTTTAGCTAATCTAAATCTAGGCACAGTTATTTTGTCTTTGTTTCTAGTGTTTCTATCGTGATAATCACTATTGACTGGAAACAAATTAATGTTTTTACGAACATACATAATATTTTCAAAAATGTACTGAGAGGGCAAAGTTAATATATTAATTTCCGGAAATACCTTTCGCAGAGATTCGCGAGAACCCAAACAGTAGATGGCGCGAATTGCTCTTTTTTGCAATACAAAAATTGATTCCAAGTCTGCGGCAGAGCCCCACAGCAAAATACCGTAAGACATAAGGCTATGAAAATATGCAAAATAAATTAATCTGGCTGTATTAATGTCCGTCAGTTGCCTTATTTTGCTGACTGCAAAAGCAGCGGAGCTCAGTTTACCACCTAAGGCTTCCAGGTGAGCACCCCACTGCAATCTACAGTCTATGGTCAGACCAAGAAAAACAGTCTTATCTACTACATTAAGTTTAGTACCGTCCACAATAACATTGGTATCAACTTTTGGTACATTTGGTAATGAAAATCTTATACATTTAGTTTTTTTAGAATTTAGCATTAGATTGTTGGTAGCAAACCATTGAGACACAGTTTCCAGAGCGTGGTTAACTTTTAAAAGGTCTTTGTCTTTTCTATCTACTTTAAATATCAGAGACGTATCATCTGCAAACAAAACGACATCTGATAGTTCTTTCACCATGTAAGGTAGGTCATTTATATAAACTAGAAACAGAAATGGGCCTAAAATCGAGCCTTGAGGTACGCCTAATTTGACTAAGGAGCCCGATGACACACTACCATTGATTCCTACTTTTTGTTGGCGCCCTGAAAGATAGGAAACCACAAGATCGAGGGCCACTCCACGAATTCCATATAACTTAAGTTTAAGAGCTAGCGTTTGGTGATCTACGCAATCAAATGCCTTGGAGAGATCACAAAAGATACCAATAGCATCGTGTGAGCATTCCCAGGCCTGAAAAATATGCTTAATAAGTTTAGCTCCCGCATCCGTAGTGGACTTACCTCTTGTAAAACCGAACTGATCATCATGGAGTATCTTGTGGTTATTAAAATGCCTTAACATTTGGTTTAGCACAATCTTTTCAAAAATCTTACTTAATGCAGGAAGTACTGAAACAGGTCTGTAATCTGAGGGATTGTTTTTACATCCCGATTTAAAGATTGGAACAATTTTGCTGTATTTCATTAAGTCAGGAAAGTTGCCCTGTTCGAGACATTGGTTAAAAATGAGGGCTAAAATAGGGGCAATATTGAAAATAATTGACTGTATAACCTTAACTGACAAACCCCATAAGTCTTCTGTATTTTTCATATTTAGTGACTTAAAAGCCGTGATAATGTCATAGTCATTAACCTGGGTGAATGCGAAGTCTGGAATGTTTTGTTGAAAATTATTCTGTAAAATCGATTCTGCTAACGTGGAAGACGAAGCAAGATTTTTAGTAGCCTCCATAGGTATATTTGAGAAAAAAGTTTCAAAAGCAGATGCTACTTCTAATTTACCTGAGATTAATTTATCATTAATTTTAAGAGAAAAAGTATTATCTTTGATTTTATTTTTACCAGTCTCTGTATTAATAATCTGCCACACTGTTTTAATTTTATTATTAGAACTATTTACCCTATTGCCTATGTAGATGGCCTTTGCTCGAATACAAACCTGTTTAAATATCTTGGAGTAGTTTCTAACATATATATGAAAGTTTTCATTACTATTGTAAGATCTCTGATGGTAAAGATCATACATGTTATCCCTACTCTTCCTGATTCCTTTAGTTGCCCAGTTACAGAATTGAAGTTTATTATTATTTACCTTCTTAGTTTTGATTGGACAAGATACATTAAATTCGTTGCAAATATCTTTAAATATTTTTCCATAGTTTACATTTGGATCATCAGAATTATATGTAGTGTTACTAATTTTATAATCTATATTGACGCTGAAATTATTTAATCTCGTTTTATTAACTGACCTAAATGTTTTCGTTACGGATGAACTAAGTTTTTTATACGGAAACTTTACTAATTGGGCCAAATGATCCGAACGGACGCCACTTATTATTGACTTCTCTAAAACGTTACTGTTGGTTATTATGTTATCAATACAAGAGGAAGTAGTAGCCGTCACTCTCGTGGGCTCATTAAATAGATGAGACATATTAAATGATTTAAATAACGTAATAAAGTTATTTCTATCTAATGAGGGTATTAGGATGTCAATATTAAAATCACCACAAATAATTACTGACTTATTACACTTTGATAATTTACTAAGTATTTGTTCCATTATGGAACAAAACAAAGTAAAATTTGACGCAGGAGGTCTATACACACATAAAATAATGGAGCTTTCAATCTCTGCACATGCCACCTCGCATACGCGTTCCACAGAATGACAAGTAATATCAGTACGATTCTTATATTTAATATTACTATTTAGCAAAATGAGGGTGCCGCCACCCTGAGCAGTCACTCTGTTGTACGCACTGGCAACAGTGAAGTTATTTACATTAAAAAGCATTCTGTCTGGTTTTAGCCACGTTTCTGTAAAACATAATATATCGATTCTGATTTCATCACATAATAATTCAACGTCAAGTATTTTGCCAGAGAAGCGATTAATATTCTGATGTAGTAAAGTAATGCCATGAGTATGCTTCTCTGTTGTCGGAGTTACAAGTTTAAACAACTAATCACAGTATTATTAGTACTACTAGACAATACCGTTTTGTCACTAAGGCTACATTTAGTTATATTAGCTATAACCGTGTTAATATTGTAAGCTATCAGTGTAGCAATCAAGTTTTTACATTTTTTGGGCATAAACAATGAGTCCCCAGTAAATTTTAGTCCACTAACAAATTTATTAGTGTCGAAGTAAGAAAAAACGTCACTATGACGACATGTCAAACTAAGAAGTTTGCATATCGCCCATTGTACAGTATTTTTAATATTAAGAATTTATTGTTATTTTTATTTTATACTTGTTGGTGTACAATAAAGAGTTATCTATCTATATACATATAGATGCATTCATAGATTAGCAATTATCATACACTAGTCACTAGCAGTAGCGGATCCAGCATTTGGGTCCTCCCCTGGTAAATCTCGATAAAGGCTACCCTCAGTTGGGTCAAAACGGAATTCTGGATCCGCCCCTGCTCAGTCCCCTGCCGCATCTCTCAGGATAGTGATGTACATTCGTTATAATCGAAAGAGTTCGTGCTGCGGCTTTGTTAACCGTACCACGGAATAAATAATAGTACAAGTACAGAAGGTGCACTGCTTTGATGTCGTGGGCTCGAGCGCAATCCAAACGGACCTTATGGCTGTGTACAAACGTAGTAAATACATTGAATTAGGCCACTCCAGAGTGGCAGAGTGAGCCATGCCTGACCTTGCTCACGACGGCATTTACTCTAGTACCTGCAATCACTCTACTTATATTCTATCTCTATGAGTAACGTAGTTTTTGTATATTTGGAAAGTCAGATAGAAGTCAGCAAAGTTTTTATTTGCAAATACAATAGGAATAATAATAAAATAGCAACAAAAACCTAACGGTACAATTTGGCAGGTCACCAGTAACCCCAGTACCCCTGGTCCACTCTCTAAACCTGAACGGCGGTGGCGACGTAGCCATGTTAGAGCTGGCCGGCGACAACTTCACGCCGTCGTTACAAGTGTGGTTCGGAGACGTGGAGGCGGAGACCATGTACCGATGCGCCGAGTCCATGCTGTGCGTGGTGCCCGACATATCGCAGTTCAGGGGCCAGTGGCTGTGGGTCCGGCAACCGACGCAGGTAAATCTTCCTGCCCTGAGAACCTGAGGGTCTACGAAAAACGATACACGATAGTCCGACCATCGTTGTCAAATATTAACCAATAGAATTGCAACAAAACTGACGAGACGTAAATTTTATGCAATTCTATTGGCTAATTGATTGACAACGATGATTGGACTGTCATGTTTCGTAGTATTCGTAGTCTCTGCTCCGAAAAACGATACATCTCTCTCTTTTCGTTGATCGTTTAGTAACGATGACGATTGTCGACAACCATCTTGTGTAGGGGGCAGTTAATATTGGGCTTATCTTGGTAATGGCTGGATCTATTGTGATGGGACTTACACAGGATGGTTCAGTATTTTCTTATGTATAGTTTAATGAAAGTCCTATCTTAATCAGATCAGCCGTTTTCGGAATATTAACAGGTATCAGAAACGCACGGCGGCTGCACTGTAGTGTAGTCCTTATTTCGTTGTCAAATATCAACCAATAGAATTATTATTAGTATTAATGGGGCAAATATGTGCGCTTCTTTCATTCTGCCCTTCTATCCGTCTTATCAGCATTCACTCCTTACTTTTCCACACATCTATCCATATATTTTTCCTACCACAAGCTCTTAAAACAAGGTTAAAATAACCTTATTTGTCTTTTGGCCCGTTTTGACGCCGGATGTCAAAGAAAGACAAAAGTCAAATAAGGTTATAATAATATTGTTTTAAGAGCTTGTGGGTCGCCCTCAGGCCTCTTCCCAGGTATCCATCCACTATCATATTCGTGTCATAGTAGTAACATGGCTTTCATCCCTCCTAATAACATGCCCATATCGCGACAAACGCTGGTTCCCTCTCAACTTGTCTGATTTTTTTGTAATTTTTATCTGTGTTTGTTTGTCTGGTCTAATATCCGAAACGATTGAACTGCTTTTGAAGAAACCATGTTTGGAAGAAAGAGGCCTTTTCAGAGAGTAATCTAGGCATGTTTTCATCCCGCTGCGGTGACCGCTTATCACCAAGCGTTTCTCTTTCTAAATGTTTGATTTTGATTCATTCTCACGCAAATGTAACGTAATTTATGAAGATAATTTAGAAATTGCGCATATTTGCAACAACACCATCGTGTAGTTGACTCATTTAGCATGCAATATGATCTGTATATTATAATTTGAAAATGTAGACGCTAATACTACTTTAATTATATGTAGTGTACTCGGTTACAGTACAAAATAACCTTGTCTTGTGTATTATATAACCTAAGCACAGATATAAATCTAAATAGATGACGCGAGTGTATGTACTTGGCGTGTCAAACGTTGTCAAAAAAGAGAGAGCTATGCTCTTCTTTTTCGGTGGCATGTCCACCAGAGATGTAGCGAGGGATGAGTTTAACTGACAAATAGGATCCTGGGACATTCCTCACACACGATCCCAAACTAAGCAGAGCTTGTACTATAAAAACCAAATAACTGATATACTACATTTTGTTTGTAAATACATACAAAACACCCAGACTCAGGACATACAGTTCATGCACACAAATCCAGGATCGCTTCATTTTCACGTTGACGCTCTAATGCCATTCTAATATCAATCTTGTGACATTATGGTGGGTATAAAAAAAGTGACACACTTGGTTTTCATACGGATGGAGGGACTTGCGTTATCTATTCAGATTTATGTCTGTGAACGTAAGTATCATGCAGTAACCAAACGTCTCTATCTCTTCAGGTACCCGTATCCCTAGTAAGAAACGACGGCATTATATATGCGACAGGTCTTACATTCACATATACCCCGGAGCCAGGCCCCCGGCCCGTGTGCCCGCCCGTCGATGACGTCATGAGACCAGAACCACCCACCTGGCCTGACGCACACAACACCCACAGACTACCAGACAACACACTACAATAGCCAATGGACTGCAGGCTGGAAGACGACAGTCTGCAGTAATCATTTAATCTGTGTTAAAACAACGATTATCCAAAGACTTAAAGAAATAGTTGACAGCCGTGATAGCTGCAGTGTATACGGTGTGGGTGAGTGATTTGATGACATTTTTGAAATTAGATTCAATAGTGCCTAATGTCTAGGTTATAGCGTGATTTTTGTGCGGTTGGCAACATTTTTTTGTTGAAGTGAAACTTCTTTGTACGAGTAAAAATCGTCGAATTTGAGTGCAACGTCATTTACGACGGACGGAAAATAGTATGAACACTCAAAAAGAGTACAAGAACAAGGGTACAGTAGTACCCAACAGATATGGCGCGTCGTGAATCTTCGTTCGCACAAAAAATAAAGTATGGCCCCGTAGATTAACGAAAGAATGCTTAAAACTTACAATCAACCTTAGCTCACTACTATACGGTTCATTATACAGTGCAGCTGTTAGTTCCATCTCACTCGCAAGTCACGCCCCTCCGCACGGCACGCGCTAACATGGCGACAGCTGCCGACAATAGCGTTCCCGGGCTTTGAAAATGTATCTTCTGCGCAGGTACATCGGTAAGCCATATTAGTTGGGTACTACTGTATCTTGTTCTCTCTGGCCGATTCTTCCGCCAGATAGAACTAATAGAAACTCAGCCAGATTCCGTTCTCTCTCTTCTCTAATCAAGAGAAGTATAGCTTCACTTATGTCACATCCACTAAGTTAAAAGAAAGAAGATTTGCACGCGCTGTTTAAAACTGTTTAGAGTTGTTGGAACTTAACATAGATCATGCTAGATAACTAGACTAAAGCTTTATATTTAAACGTGTTCGCGCGTCGCTTGTAAAATCTTAGGATATAATTATGGCGCAACGAAGACGATATTGTTAAAACGACACAACATCTGTGTGCCTGATATATACAATTAATTATACATTATGTTTATCTTCGAGATTATGACACCAAAATGCTATAATTAAGGAAACGCCCGCAATAATCATGTTGTGAAAATAATAACTAATATCTTATGGAATTATTATTCATTTCTGTATGGTTGAAACTCTGTTTAACATTGAATTTTCCACAATTATGTTACTATAAGTACTGAAAAGCTATTCTTGTTTCTTTGTAGCTATGACACCTAGTCAAAACATTATAATAACTACTTGCATACATTTTTATACAAGGGTCTTAAAACGCTGAATTCGGTGTTTGAATGCGCGAGTATACTTGCTGGGTACTCTCTTTGCGTGAAGCGATTCACTGGGCGGGCGACGCATATAGGTATTCGTATTGCTAATCTAATCCGTCAAATTGGACGTAATCGGAACGGCGAACGCGGCGATAAAGCGCTCTCGTGGGAACGGGCCATAATCAGGCGTACCCTGTGTTTTTACATCCACACATCAACAACATTCAGTTGATTAATTACCAAGATCCTTTATTAATATGAAATGTAAAATTACAATCTGAGAATTTGATTAATGTTGACGATCTATGAATAATACTGTCCTAGTTCATTTCGTAATTTTACTGCGATTTTGACCCTTATTTTTAGCATTTTATTAACTGCAAAGAGAGTTTTTTCAGTATACTTAAAATTCAAGTCACAACATTAAGTCTTTTAAATTAATTCTTAACGCACGAGAAGGTCGTTCCTACTCAGGCTTTAAATGATGAACCATTATAATGGAGTCGTTCATATTATCAAGGAAAGGGATCTCTCTGCTCTTAGATTTGTTTCTTGGGGGCCAAATAGCTATAATATCCATGACAAGTCATCTTTATTACTTATAATAATTAATATCTTGTAAGCTTAAAGTTTGGGTAAAGGAAAATAAACTGTAACGATATCGCTTTAGGATTTTTAATGAATAATTGGTTTATATCTAGGACGATAGAAATTTAGTTGTACACGTAACTCTGCAACGAAGGAGGAAAGCCAAATAAATCCTGTTAGGTTTTTATTTATCAGAAGTGATCCTTCTCTAATTTTATGTTTAAATGTTTACTAATTGGGTAATCAGTTGAGACACGGTCTCAATGTGTTTGCACAATATGTTTTATCACAACTTCTTGTGGACGATAAAATAATAAATGAATTGTGGTGCGCTGTGCGTTGTGCACTGCGCAGGCGCTGCCGCTGTATGTACGTATACATGTATATTTACCGAGATTCTAATGAACAACTTAGATAAGTAATTAGTTTTAGTCTACAGTACACTGTAATAATTATTGTTTTAAAAGATCAATTGAAATTCTATTTATTTTAATGGGAAAACTAATTTTTAGGAAATTTTATAATTTAAAAGAAAAAAATATGGTTTTGATGTGTATTTTAATAAAAGAAAAGTGTGATTTCGTACATTCCATATGGGAAGCGTAATAAGAAGTACAAAAAATATCAATATTTTTGTAGCGAAACATTGAATTACAATATAATCTTATGGAATTGGTAAAGTTACAGTATTACAAGGAAATTAGTATTAAACTCGAAATATATTATACAGTAATAATGTCGTCAATTTGTATAATGGAAATGATAAGTGTGTTTGTCATTTTAATAACTGTTTACTCCTACATTTTTTATCGTTTTACATTTGGTATTTTCTATATTTGGAAATTGGCATATTTAGTAACTGCTCGACACAAATGTGAACACACTGTTATATTATGAATATCTGTAAATTATATTGGGAGCAGTGAAAATTGAATATGAATATTTTTAATAAAACTGAATTTAAATAACAAAGTTTTTCATTAAAGTTACCCAAAACAAGATATAAAATTGGCGTGCTAACTTTCACGTGGAATCACGCTTTGCCACGGTAGTCAACTACCGCTAAAAATCTCACAATCCCACGGATTTATGTAAACCGGCTCTGAATGCCTCAATTCTTATTGTTTCAAATAAAAACCGAGGGGGTCAAGTGTAATTAACTACTTATGAATCAGAGTTAATCAAGGAATCAGTGCTCGGCTCGACTCGTGTGGGAACGTCTTCAAAAAGTCTTCACATGATAACAAGTGTCTCCCTCAACATACCGTTCCGCAACGCTGGGCATGACCTCAGATAATTATCGCAAGTTTATACCCCGACCACCATTGTTGGCTGTGATTCACAATAATAAACTGTTTAATATTTATGACATGTAATCGTATTACATGATTTTCGATTTAATATGTAAATTGATACATAATTGTACCAATTGATCTTCGAACTGTCTTACGTCTAAATAGGGTCTATTTACGTCGAGGCATCATAGTAGGACGAATCAATATTATTTTTACAGCCATCGATAGTTATTGAACTAATAGGCTTATCTAGTCTCCAGATTTTCCATACAAATATAGTTAGGCTATGCATAAGATAAACAAGCGTATTCATGTAAAATTAAAAGAGAAAATGTGTGAGATTTTTGACTGAACATTTCGACACCAAAACTCTGTAATCTTTATTTCTGCTATAGGATAAAATTAACTTATTGATAGGCTAAGTTACTAGATAAAAGCTGTTGACGACAACGACATTATCCAGTATGATATTTCCCATGCACACACATTAATAGACTATATCAACTGCTGATAAGTTGAGAGAAGATTAAGTTCCCAGTATTACTTGCCTATAATTTGCATTCATGCAATAGTGAAGTCTGAGATGTCGTGATTTGCTTCGGATTTATATGAAAAATCGCATAGAAAATGTCGTGTTATATAAATGATCATAAATTCATTTGTATGAATTAGTTGAATTAAATTGTTATGTTAATTTATTTCTGCAAGATAATGGCCCTGATTCTGTTGTTCACAACTAAACTAATTTTAATCTCACTATGTCTCTTTCTAACAAAGAACATAAGAAAAGGATGTAAGAAATTTAGTCCTGTCAAATTAGTTCAATGCTTGTTTTTAATATAAATTTAGTCGCCATCTATCGCGGTTACGCCTAAATACAGGCAAAATAAGACTGCAAAGATTAATTTGACAACTTAAAATATGTTCTATCCTTTTTCAATAATGTTCGTAAGAAAGAGATGAGATGTGACTAAAATTAGTTTAGTGCGATTTACAACAGAATCGGCACCAATGTTTGGTAAGAATAACTTTAAGAATAATTAATTACTGTTTTGTGAGCGTGAAATAATTATTTTATTTATTTTCATGGAAACAATAGCACTTAAAAATAAGGTTAAAGTAAGTACAACTCAAAGTCAAAGTTTGTAACAAGTTTAAAATAACATTTGTTAGGATGTATGTTAAAAATGAATGCAACCCTAAAAATGTGTAGGAATATTATTCAGTCCTACTCTATGTAACATAGCACGATTTCATCGCCCTGTAACAACCTATCGCGTGACTTCTACTATTATTTCTCAATCGGTGACGTGCACAAGAAATTATGACGCTATATATTACTTACACGTAACCATTCATTCATGCAGAAATAAAAAAGAAGGCATTGTCTTGTAAAAATGTTCAGGATATACGAGGATCCTGTTGTTTAATTGGGGGAACTACTGATTGGTAAGAGATTTTCCTTCTATTCATTGATTACTTTTGGAAAATAGTTACCCGGAACATATGTTGGTCATTTACCTGTACCAATTAACCGTGTAACTATTATATCTGTACTGAGACTGTGAGAAATCTATGTGCACACAATTGAATCATTGTCTGCTTTTTTACACTTGCCAGGTTGATATATGGAGCCAAGATATGCAGAGTGTGGGAATGTTCAGCGGTGCTCGTGGTTTTCAACATGTCATCTCTAGCCGTGGGAACGGACGCGAAAACACCCAATTTTCGCATTAGCAATTAAAATGTATTTTATGTCCAATTGTATTTAAATTGCTCATAATTTTTGACAGTAATAAGGGGGTATTATAATTGAGGTTTTTGGCTACTTTACGTTTTATTATGATGGCGGCTAATGATTGTATGCTTGAAAAATAGATGTTTCAGAAGTGTCAGGATTCAGAGTTTTTATGGGTTTTCCCGTTTCTTTATTGAAAATAATTATCATAGGTACTTAAATGTCTTCATCTTCTGGGACAATGCTAGCTTCCAAATGGTAGGCAGCTTTGAGTAAACCTCGGGAGATAGCTGCCTGTTTTAGTTCACTAAGCAGTAGAATGGCAATAAAGGTTGGTAGTCTACCCATAGTTTATACCTCACAAAGTAACATATAAGAATAATAGTTTAAGACATCATGAAAATCTGAAGCTTTATCTTATTCACATAAAATATTATAATCACTATTAATATAGGTACCTACTTACTTAGATTTTTTTATTTGGATTCCTCCGTACACCTGTTCAAACAAACGTCCAAAAAATCGAAAGCCTAATTTAAATGAAAGCTTTCTTGAACCTGTTAAGTAACGTAAGACATCAGACAGTACTAACGTATAAAGCATTCAATTTGAATATAATAATTATCCATCCATCAAATATAATGCAATGGAAGTGATTTTACTGTCAACAGATTAACATCCTGAGTCGAGATTAGCTTATTTCCTTCTAGCTTGAATGAGAGATCATTGTTGTATGAGTAATTATATTTGTATGACGCAAACATAGTACATACTCGTAACTATACGGAAGTTACCTAACTCTATATAGTGATTGTATCAAGATGTATCTATTTGTTAATTGATTTACTTTAGATAGGGTATTGTTGGAGTCTTAATTTCCCGGAGGGTAAGAGATTATGCGACCAAAGGTGGTGAGCACATAAAGCTTACCAGGGAACAGTATCTCAAATGTAGCTGATAGGTGCTGGTGTGGTACTACAAGATACTCTACCATTGTTATGGTCTCTTCATGATTTTTCTCCATTACCATAAGCCAGCCCCCACTTCGGACCATTGAGCTATTATAAACAATTTTAACTGAAATGACTCGGATTATATTGATATGATAGATTATGGTGTGATGTTAGACCAAATTAATAATTCCAATGTCAACAATTCATCGGCAAATTAAATTAAAAAGTCTAAAAGGACGTTGATAAGATTTGACTTTGAGAAAAATTATAATAGATATAAGTCAAAGTCAAAGCCATTTATTCAATTTAGGCTCCAGAAGGGCACTTATGAAGGTCACATTTACTGAAGTTACCACCGGTTCGGAACTCTGCCTTCAACTGAGAAGAATCCGGCAAGAAACTCGGCAAGGTTACATTTTTTAAATATTCTTTGGACAATTTTCTATGTTTGGCTTTTTTTCCAAATAATTAACAATTATAATATGGAATTCATCTTGATGGAACATCTATAGGTACGATATTTTCAACCCAATCATTGTTGTTGTATTTTTGGGGAGGGATGAGTACCTTCAGAAACAATTTAGACTGCTGATTTGAAATTATTCTCAACAAGGAACTGATCTTCAGACTAATACAATGTTGCAATTTGTTCTCTACATACGTATGCTATTTAATTATAAGATACAATTTTAATTGTAAAAGACAATTTCTTTAATAACGCATTGATTGTTATAAGGTATGCGTCCATTGTTCAGACAGATAGAAATAGGTACAGTTATAGGTACAGGTATAGATTTTCTTAATCCAATCTCACTAAGATATGCTAAGATTAAGAAAAATCTATACTAGATGTTGAACATTCTTGTATCTTTATATTTTAATAGTCGACAATTCATAAGTTAGTCTACCGCTTGTACAACGGAGAGTGTTCTAAAGAATTGTTCGACTTGTTGCCCACTGCTACCTTCTACCATCGCAACTCCCGCCATCGACGGGGAGTCCATCCTCACACATTGAAACCAGAATTGTTTCGAACTGTGCGGGCCCAAAGGAGTTTTCTTTCGCGGACGCTCAGATTGTGGAATGAGCTCCCCGCCGTGGTTTTCCCAATGGAGTACAGCATGGGGTTCTTCAAAAAGGGCGTGAAGAGATTTCTTCAGGGTCGGCAACGCGCGAGTGATACCCCTGGTGTTGCAAGCGTCCATAGGCTACGGTAACTGCTTACCATCAGGCGGGCCGTATGCTTGTTTGCCACCTTAGTGGTAAAAAAAAAGTGTTTGCCTGTCACAAACTGAATAGGGTTTTTTTTAAAGTGATTCGTGTTTGTCTTCAGACTCATTTTGTTACGAGTGATGTCGAAACCTAGGACTTGCCTATTCACTGTAGCCCTGAAGTTGTCCAAATGATAGGTGTCAGAAGACCGAAGTCAATTCCACTCTTTTACTGCTTCGCGTGATAAAATATAGGATGTTTCTTGTTGGCAAGCGTGCTCCATGCTCCATCTTATTGCTGGATCAGTGGGATAACGCAAGCATCTTATTTCTGGATCAGTGGGATAACGCAAGCCTATGTTTTGGGGCTGGTTACTGAAAACATAGCCATGAACTAGGCTTCGTCACTAAGTATCCTTTACGGTCAGTGGCCAAAGGCAAGCCCATATTTTGGAGCTGGTTACTGGAAAACATTTATAAGGCCAAACAGGCTGAGGCTGAATAATTTTTGATAAAATTACTGGTCCTAAACCGTTAGCGATTGATGGTCATGAGATCAGGATATTAATATGTGTTAGCTACATCTATATAACGGAAACTGTGCAATAATTACGTCCAACTGTTAACAAAAAAAAAAACTGACGAACATTTAAAGGTGATGTTAAGAAAATTCTAGAACCGCTCGCAGGCAAACAATCAAATCGCGCTTAGTCACTGAGTTACTTGACATTTCAAGTCGATGGTACAACAGCGTCACCCAAAATTGCACACTTTAGTATGAGAAATCAGACACGAAATTGCTCTAAACACTCATATTCTTGATGTTAGATAAATGACTTCCTGCTGCTTGGTACAATAGAGGCATCATTATTCCTCAAGCTGGGTGAATGGGCCGCGCTGCCGTGGGAGTCTCCCACGACTTTATTACGGATATATATTTTTTGTTTGTTCTAATTAACAGTTCTTCTAATAGCCTGCTTTTACTTTAATTGTTAGTGTGTATTCAAAAGTGCACTAAATTATTTCTGAGTATTTTTCGAGAAAATTGCGCCGTTTAAACAAAATTACCTACTGTGAGCAAGGAAACTGTTACATGATGTATTTTTTTTTATGATTCAGAATGTGTGTTTTATATATACAGGTCGTTGTTTTGATCAGCGACGAGCGACTCAGGGTCGATAATACAAATGATACTGGTGCTAAAAAAAATATAAAAAATATACTTTATTTTTTTTAAATAATAAAAATAAAAAAATATTTTTTTTTAAAATCATGTAATAAGCTAAAGTGTAGACATAATACTCAACGGGAGTACGAGGGAGTAAAGGGGTGGGGCGATGGCGGCTTGCGCCTAGCTCTAGTCTGTGCACGTGCCTAGTAACCATACTTTGCGGTAATTTTATTTGAAATTGAATAAGGTATTTCTCAACATATTTACAATATTTAATGGAATTAAGTCCATTTTTGGGGAATATATATTTTGTAGTACCGCTCCTGGGTCGCTTGTCGCCGACCAAAACAACACCCTGTATAGAGTTAACATTTTTAGTTTAGTAATAAATTGGTTGGTAGTGCAAAGCAGAAGAGTCAAAACAATTGAATTAAAATCCTGGACCAATGACAATCATAAACAATCTATTTATGAGTCTTGATCAGGTTTGACTGATATGCGTGATCACGGGCTTCATTTTCTGTTATTCGTAAGAGGTTGAATTGTAGAGTTGTTGATATAAAGTCCCACAAATTTATCTGGCTCGGTGGTCAAAAGAGGAACTAACGACGCCATTTTAAAATGTCAATCGCCATTGGTCAAAGCGAATATACACTACGTTCATTGGTTGTTTGCTCCACCAACTGTGATAACAGCGACACTCACCGAGCCAGATAAGTTTGTACTTATCACTTATTTGAAGATGACACTCAACTTCTAATATTCGACACTCAGATCTTTCATTGCGTAAGAAAACTAGAGTCATAAGTTTATATTAGTATTTTAGTAAAGGGAATTTGAGTTAAATAAAACACATAAATTCATTGTGACTCATGTTTACAACCACTCACAAATGCAACTTTTTGACTTTAAAGCAAAATTAATAAAACAAACATAATTAAGTAAGGAGTTATAGCGCCACTATATACCGCTAGGTGGCGTTAGTATTGTTGGAGACCAAGCAGTAATATATTTGATTTCTATTATAATTAAGGCTGCGTATAAAGCAAAATAACAATCTTAGAATTGAAATTTACCCAAGTAAATAGTATTTAAATGAAAAAATATTTTTATATGGGTATTTTCATTATATACGCGAGGGTTCTGCCTGAGCAAAAACATAATGGAATGAAATTTCCTCGATAGAAAAAAATCACGAAGCTACCTCTAATAATAATGAATTTTCGGTTTTATTCGTTCATGGTGTATCTAATTAAGACAAAAATTCGATAAATAATATCACTAACATAAGACCTAGGGCTGCTACTAACGATTTTTTAAAATATTCTATACTTTACGAGTTATTTAGATAAGAAGCGCTTCGTTCATTTTTGTGCCGCGAAACACGCTATCTCCATCTCATCTCCACGCGAAGATTAGACATAAGTTTGTTTCATCTGACATTGCGATATTTTTCTGGCTTGGTACGCACTCTTAAAGAAAAAAGATGTCTCCATGCACACTAGCGCCACAACGTCCATACTAGTGATACTTTTTGGAACTATAGAACACTCATCATTTTCACCGAACTCATGGCATAACATGGACAATAAATTTTACACAAAACTTACATCATATTTCCATTACCTATATAATAAATACACCGGTTACATCTACGTATTTGTATAAGTATACATTATATTATAAGTTATTTATAAAGGTTAATATCGTTATAAAATAACTCTCTTCGACTACTTTGTCTATGGTGCTTAGGTATTTGTGAAGCACTGAATTTTCATCTCTATATAAATAGTGTTGTGTTGTTGATTTTTTAATTTAATTCGCAGATTATTTCAAATCATAATGTATTATTAATATGAATACAAAAAGTTAAATGAGTTATAACTTTGTCCGACATCCTTTTTAGGGATAATTACATTTGTTTTTGTAAATAAATCCGCTTTAATTTGCGGCAATACAAGCAATAAGCACTTATTAAGGCATTGATTAGCAAGAAGTACACATTTTATACATAATTTATAATTTTAACCGATCACCTAAAATTATAAATACATAATAAGTAACAGATCTTTTTAATATCTAGATAGTACAGAAATACAGTTATGAATACACACTGCGTTAACGTAGCATGTATCTACATTCACGCAATGTATGTCCATAAACCCTAAATTTGGATTCTTCTTATGTTCAGATTATTTTTCACTGACTCCTACCCTAAAAATTCACGAAAATGTTAAATTAAAAAATATTTCTTTGTCTATGAAACTTCTTAGGGAATAGAACATTGTACTTAAAACATAAGTTCAAATACCTACACTGCTTATGTATGAGTTACATGTAAATATATTTTTTTATGGACGGATACATTTATGGAAATTTGATCTTTAAAGTATTTCACGCAGATTCGCATCTTGTGCTTCTATTCTGTACAAAATAGCGAGTTTGTGATGAGCATTATAATAATTACCACACAAACTCTCAAGCTGAGAATCTCCTTTCACATCTCCACATAAATAGCACGCACTATTCTAATTAGGTTATGTTATATAATACGTAAAAAGCGCGCGAACTTACCGAGACGATACACAGATAAAAAATATCTGTCAAGATATTTCATCGACACGAAAGTTTTCGCCAAAGCAATAGATAACATTGGACATAGACAAACTAAACTTTTCATTTCACTCGCACTGAGCGTTGTTTATTCATGTTAGTGAGCATTAGGGAGATGTATGATGTGAGGAGGTCGTCCATCTTGTAGCCAAGCGACGTCTCACAGAGGAGCTTGGAGCCGCGGACGAGGTTGCCGATCGTCATGTGGAAATATGTGTTTCCTGACGACCAATTTGATATCCTGGTAAACGGATGTGTGACTAATATATCCTGAAAAACAGACAAATACAATTTTTAACAATGTACCATTGTTTATGATCTTTTTTATCCATTGAGATATTTCTGGTGTAAGTAGTGGCAACATAGAGTTCGGTTATACCTATATCTGAAAAGAGGTAGCAATCACCCAACCTTAAATCGGATTCAACTACGATTACGCAAACGCCAAACACGTATTAGTGTGTTGCGGTAGAGCTTCACTGAGAGCCACTTGAGTTCACTTCGAAGCTTAGTGTGCTTTTCACCTTTGCACCTCAAGATCTCGCCCAGTTTCAAACACGTCAAATTATTATAATAGTTAAAAAATATAAAATTATCTCATCTATTTACCTTGGTCTGAGGATGAATTAAGCTAACGCCATGTTTATTGATCGCAATCAATAATAATTCCGGGTAATTTGGTTCAGTCGTCTGCTTAACCTCAAAGAACGCAGATCCAAAAGTTGGCCATCTGTATATAACTTTGAGGAAGGTAATTTTGGCGTCCTCCGGTGTCATGCCAGCATCTGTGTTGTATGAAGCGACGATGGCTCGTTTCCAGTCCGCTGAACTCTGCAGTTTTATCAAATCAGCCGGGACTAGCTCGCGAAGCATTTGTCTGGAATAAAGAAAAAGGATTTCCATTTTCAAGCTCCTGCACAAAAAAATGCTATTATTTTGAAGAATTACCCAAAAAGATCTAAATAAAAAAATCATCGACATAGATTATTTGCCAAAAATCTTGTAAACATACTCTTGCTTACACAGAAGATATTGGAGTATAATTGAGGAGGCTTACGGTATCGCTTGCAGTTCTTGCTTGTTGTCTCCAAATCGAGCTCGATAGGCGAGCGCTGCAAGTCGAGCAGCCTCTTCACGGGCACAGCGGTGGTACCCGCGCAGAAGCTTCGGAAGTTCTTGGTGGAAGTGGAAGATCACATCCGCCGCTCTATCCTTGCCAGGAACGGTATTGGTCCAAAGTTTCTTCATGAAAAACACCTGGGAAATTCAATAATTTCATTGAAAATTTTGTTTCAGGAAAATCTCTCGACACATGAAAAGGTAAGAATTACCTGATAAGTAAACTGTGGAGTAATGCCATCACGTGTGGGCCGCGCTTTTTTAATCCAATCAGTAAGATGTCTCACGAAGTCAAAGAAGAAATCACCCTCTGGCACCGATATCACCTTATCAGCTATCTTAACAAACAAACTGAACCCTTCACTAGACCTGAGATTCAACCTCTGAGCGATGTTCTGGCAGAAGTCCTTCGCTCTTGTTGATGAGTCAACTTCGAAAGCCTCATCTGTATCATCAGGGAAATATACTTTGTGGAATATTTGAGTGGTCTTGTGTTGAATAGCTTCTACCTCGACCTGGTGCGGAGGGTACTTTCTCTGGCCATTTCTTAATGTCTTTTGCAGTCTTTGGAGTGAGTCTTGAGCAATTGCGTATCTTCTAGTCCTAAGGAACAATGTTAATTCTCTAAGCAGTCCTTGGCTACATGCAAATAGGCCTGTAGCCAACCACATCAACTCCCACCCTCTCTCTTCAGACATTCTGTTCCTATTATCAGTCAATTGTTTCATTACTTGACAATAAATTTCATCCCGTAAGATTTCATGCTTTAGTGGTCCGTCGAAAATGTGGTCTGTATATTCATTGCCAAGTCGAGGTCGCTTCGAGGGAAGATCGCCCATGTATTTTAACAAAGCTGTGAATGCAAAGCATGCTTCCTCTGCCAGTTCTTCTTTAGCCTGAAGTTTCTTTAACAATGGCTGTTTAATCGGTTCTCTGGAGTGTCGCCATAATTCATCAGCTCCTCCTCTCTTGGCGGTAGATAAAGTTAGAGCTTTGGATACAGTGCGCTTTGGTGGTAATCTAAAGTGGTCTAGAGCATATTCTAATAATGTGTGAGGTTTGTCTCTAGTTTCGGTACCATTCAACGTGGCAGTCGGTGCACGACGTCCATGTTGTGCTCCTTCTTGACAGAATAAAGCTAAAATATCCGGTGGTGGTTTTGTCAAAGCAGGTAACACATAAACGGTCTCTGCAGGAAAATCACCTCGCTCCACAGTCCTCTCACAACGACCGATGCACCAACCATTATTCAAAACGGATTCACCAGTGCTATCTTCCTCTAGAATTATTAGATCACCTTTTTGGAATGTTAAGAAACTGGAACCTTCACCTGGAGCTTTGTAATCTTGCAACGCTATTACAAACTTCGATCTTTTCTTCAAACCTTCCAAAAAGTACACGACGAGATCTCGAATGTCTTCAGCATTTGGACTTTGGAATGTGAATTCTTCTCCTCGAACAGTTGATAAGCTAAAAGTTTGCGTGAAGACCTTATTCGTCTTTTGGCTTGAAACTGTAGTAATTTCTGGAAAAGACAATTCCAACAACACTTGTTCTTGATCATCTACAACGTAAACACCAGTCCAGTTCACAGCGATAATTACATCATTTTTAGGTAAGTTTGGACCAGAGTTTCTGTACGCTTCATAAAATCTGGAGAATAATAGAGGCCACTTGAATTTTGCGTAACTTACAACGTCTTCCTTTACTCTATACGCGGGAACTTTCTCCTTTACATAATAACTTTTTTTATAGGCTTGAACAACCAGAGCTCCCCAACGATCGACTGCTTTTTCGACGCCAGTTAGACAATAGTCTGGTATGTAATTTGGTAGCAACGTGTACAATCTTTCAGTATTCAAATCTTGTCCATATTCAATGTAGTACTGTTGAGCTGCTATCATTGCCAGGTCTTCTTCCTTATCGCATCTGTATTCACCGAACTTTACTCCTCTGACTACTTGTTGGTATATAAGGTTCGTAGCTACTTGGTCTTCAGTAGGGTCATGCCATGGTGCGAATATTTCTTTTCTGAAGAACAATCTCCAAGGAGCATTCCTTTCTTGTGCACCTTGCTCTTTCGCATATTGTTCACATTGAGAAATAGCATCCATTACATGGTCACCACCGCTTCCGAGTGAACTGACTTTATCAAACAAAGCGATGTATAATGAGAAACCAAATTGGTCACGTAAACCAATTTTATCAGATAACTGATTACACAGTTCTCTAGCTGTTGTTGCCGAATCTGCCAATAAAGTTTTGGTATTACCATCCATGAATGTAATTGGCAACATTATAGGCTTTTTGGATTTGGTCGCTTGAAGCTCTAGCCAGGACGGAGGTTGGTTCCTGGTGCCATTGTTAAAGGTTCTCTTCAAACGATCTTCGCAGTACGGTGCATAACCAGGCGGGCCTTCTCTTATGAAGGCTCTCAGGTAGTTCACAAACTTTTCACTGGGAGCGAAGCAACCGACACATAATGAAAGCAGTATCCATCCTCTAGCATGAGAAGACTTTGATGGATTGTTGGAAAGCTGTTTACATATCTGACAGTATATTTCATCTCTCAGTTCAGCGCGGAGGATTCCATGACCTATGATGAAGTGAAGTTTTTCCAAATTCGATGTAGGTCGTGACTCTAGCCACGATTGATAACTGTCTGCTGTATACTCTTCATCCTGTAACACAAAATTATGATATACATTCACTCACCAATCATGTTTTCATTCGCTACATTGTCTTCCAAATGTTTTTTTATAAAACTCACCTGCAATTTTCTTCTTACATCTTCGCCAAGTTTGTTCTTTCTCTTCAAAGTCAACGAAACCAGTTTGTGTCTGATCGATCTTGGTTTCTGTTTGTTCAGATAGGCATCTGGATCGACACCCATCATCTGTGCTTCTTGAAACTCTTTGGATCTGATGAAGTTCCTCCCAAGAGTGGCTGTGACCTTAGACATGACTGACGTGTTGTCTCTATCCATGGTGTGGTAGCGGGGCTCAGGCAAGTCTCCGGTGAAACGTAGAATGGTTATCCACAGCGCTTGTGCAGCCTGGAAAGTGTCAATTGGTATTATCAGTATCTGAATCGCATCTTCTAGATTGATGTTAGATAATTGTTGATCGATTAAAATTGATTTTGATAAAGTGTATAAGCTTGGCGCCATTTTGATATTTTGAACGATATGATGAGATTCCTTCAGCTAAGTTACTAACCAACTGGTCTCCTTGCGTGTGCAAAGGTAACAGAGGATGTTTGAGCGGTTTCCGGGAGTACTGATGTGTGACATTTCCTTGGAAATAAGTGGCTGCAAACTTCTGGAACTTAAACTCTGATAGATCTTCTTCATCTTCCGATGTTGTTTGCATTGGGGTCACCATCTGCAAATGTTTAGAACGTATTTATTATTCTCTTGTCTCAATGACGCAATTGGGAGAGTTGCTAAAGTTAATTTTGGATTGGTATTGACGTAAAAAGGATGCACAAGGTATTATCTGATTAGACAATATTATTCATTGCTATGTGCGTGCATATCGATTAGGTATTGTTCTTTAGGTTGTTGTGCATATGTCTGTACTTTTTGGGTCGATAAAAATCTTTATTTTATTGTGTTGTGTTCAAAGATCGAAGATTAAGGAATATCCGCGTTTAGTGAAAAATAAATGAAAGCAATTTAACGAGAAATGAAACTGCCTTTTATTTTTAGATGCTTCTCGATAGCTCCTTTGTACAAAATGTTATTAACACAACTCTAATCATGTACAAAACATATTATAATCTTTTTAAATACATAACCACATTACCGAACAAAAGAATATTTAAAAAAATGTTATCTACTACCACTATCAAAAATTATGATATCTTTATTGCAAAAATATGTCAGTTCACGATGTAGGTACTTACGCGCCGCAGTAGTGCAGAAGCTGACATAAAAATAAAGTTATAAGATAACTTGCCTATCTTTAAGTTTAAAAGCTTATTGTTTTCTGGACCAGTAGGTTGCTCAGTTGTTATTATTTTGTTTGTCTCTATTTTAAACTCAACTTGTCTATACTCTCCCAAACACTATGCGTGTCCTATTGCTGATTTCCAGATCGCAAAGAAACATTATAAAGTCTCATAGTATGTGAAGTACTTACCTCCTGCTGATCAGCCCTCTGCTGCGGCAGATCACTGAACACCGACGTGTCTTTAGGCGCCGGAGCCTCGCTACTCGAGTCTGGTAGGAAGTCAAACATAGCTTCGACCAGCTTGCTATCGTCTACTGGTTCGTCCTGCTTGCGTGCTGCCTCCTGCAGTAGGGTCCTCTTGGCTTCAAGCTGGCGTTTCTCTTCCAGGGCAAGCTCTGCGTCGCGCCTCTCTAGTTCGTACATGCGCTCCTGCGAAAATGAAGTTGTATGTAAATTTTCTTTTTCAAAACTATCCATTAGAGGCTGTGCTTGTCATACAAAATGTTCACCGTAGTCACTAGCGAGTTAATGCGTTACCGTAGCAAATTCGTGGTATGTGTAGGTACTGACCTCTTCTAGGCTTAGAGTGCTTACCACCTTCGGCCTCGTAATCACTTACCTTAGTATGTTAAGCAAAATTTCATACTAACATTAATAGTAACGTATCGCAAATCAATGATCACGTTATTACAAACAAACTTGAACCACATATTCATCATCACTTACAACAGCGCGAGGCTATTGGAACACAACCACTGTGTACAGGATGTAGTGCTACATTACATCGAAATAATCGAATGGTTGCCGAATGCCGGTTGCCGGCGTCGACGGGTTACGAGCTCGTCGAACACGTTGTGCGTTAACCAACCACGACACATTGCTATATTGCATTACACAATTCTTTGTACGCATCATTTACTTTATGAAATATGCTATTAAATTACATTATAATTGCCTAACACTTATGTACAACAACCTAATAAACTAAATAGTTCATTTATTATTTTATATCTTATCTGATCTTCCACAAAAAAAAGCCTTGCTGAGTTTCTTGCCGGAGTCTTCTTAGTTTAAGTGTATTAAGAACCGGTGGTAAATTCAACTGTATGTACCAATTTAACGTTCATATAAGTGCCTTATTAGGGCATAAACTGAATAAATGACTTTTTGATTTTGATTTATAAGATGCGTAGAAGAATAAGTTTCTCATATTGTAATGAAAAGCAGTAAAATTTAAATAAAAAAGAAATTATAATATTGGTAATTAATTTGCTGACTCTCTGAGAAACTGTGAGTTAGTTTTTCAATTATTAAATTAACATACATCTTTTTTATTCCCTTCGATTTTATTTCTCTAACATTTAAATCAATAGAGCATGTGTAGTCCTCAATGAAAAGTCATGCAAAGTCCTTAATGAAAAAACACTTTATTTAATAACTCACTTGCCGTCTACACAAAGCGTCCTGCGAACTATTTTAAATCACTTCGATGAATATATTCCAGAGAACAAAATCTATGGAACTTTCCAAACGCACAAGTCATTTTATTCAATTTTAACACACTGCTGAAAATTACAGCACAACCCTACCGTTTATTTGAATTCTTCATAAGCTACTGAACGCGAAAATTTAATTTAGCATTATTTGGTTGAATCTAGATTATCTTTCACGATAATGCTTGCGGCATTTTCTTCTGATAATACGTGAGGTTTTGTTAGCAATTAATTGGATATCAGTAAATCTCTGTTGATCACTTTTGATTAAATGATTACATATTATAAATATACAGGTTGTTTCTGGAAATATGGAACAAAATGAAAATATGCTCGTCATTGGTAATTACAAAAAAATATCTACCATCCTCAACTTTCCATAGGTACCTACATAATTTTTAGGGCTAATCGCTTGATTACCAAAATCTTGAACGGAACAAACAAATCTTTGATCATAACTGTTGAACCGTCAAACAAATAATTAGCATAGACGGGTAAAATTGTTTGGTATAAGTATGTGCCCCGTGTAACTATTCTATTTGATCCGTATTTCCTGGGACAGCCAGTATAAATGTTTTATTTTACGACTTTTAAGGCAGAGTTAATTTTCATAAGCCGTTCATGTCTTTCTTATCGAATAATTTAGTAAGAGTACCATTTTTTTTGTTAATATTACACCCTAAGCTCATTTCAGTCCATTCAATTGTTAGAATAAGCTGAAATTAAGAAGATTATTTTACGAAACAACATCATCAACAACAATTGCTTGTCAACATGTTGACATTTAAAACAAGTTGGTAAATGCCAAGATTTTCACAACAGCCTGTAGATGAACTGCATGGTACAAACCTACCTTCCAATCGCACATTCTTGGTATTTTTATTGTGACGTAAGTGAAATGACGACACACATTTTGAATGGTAAAAATACTTCTATCGGGCAAAGGTGATAATTACCAATTAATAAAATTAACAGATTAAAAGTGCAGCAAAGAACATGTTCGGCGTACAAAAATGATTGATCGAATGATTGATTAATATTATTTAACATGTTACTATCAGTAATTACAGGCGTTAAATTAATTATAATTGTTCTGATGCATGTTGAGAAGTACATTACAATTCTGCCTCCATAGTTGTAATCACATGTTACACTGACTGATTTAATCGCTTGGTGTAGGTACGGTCAGTAGCATAAGCAGCTGAAAAGATTAAGATTTACAAACCTCAACACTATAGTAACTATCCATAATATGGAATCTACAAACACCTAAATCAATAGTTAAAATTTCTACATCATCGATGGGTTTTGTCTACAGATATCTTATAAATTTGGATCTAGTCAGCTACCTATTTTGCTGACCGTACAAATAATCTGTTTTTTGTCAAGCCTGTGAAGTGAAAGACCACGCATAAGATATGTAAACTAATGAGAGACCTTCAAATTTTACTGCTGTAAGCGTTGATGAAATCACACTTAGTTTTTGCGAAATTTTCATAACTACGTGCAATAAAAAAAGACTACTTCCTTACTTTGACAAATCATTAATATTATATAACCCTTTATCTATTTTAAAGATTTCAATGATCTATTAACTGATATGAACAAGTTTATTTCAAAGAAGTGTGATGTAGTTTTAGGTTAATCTAACCAAATATATCTATGTTACCTAAGTAATTTAAAGATATTTGTAACCCGATTAACAACACCTAATTTCTCTTCACTTCATCATCATCATCATACGCCTATAATGTCCCACTGCTGAGCACAGGCCTTCTTTCACAAATTAAGGTGAAAGGGAATGGGCAGATACTCCACCACGCGTGCCCACTGCGAATCGATGGAGCACAACCGGGACCAACGGCTTTACGTGCCTTCCGAAGCACGGAAACCCTCGATTTGAAATACCACTAGGCGGTCGCCCATCACTAGGAGGTTTCAAAGATTTAGTATATCTTGTAAAAAGGTAACAAATAAACAAAGTCACTTTCGAATTTATAATTATTATATAAGTGTAATAATCTATCTACCTACACTTGAAAGGAAAGCCGACCGTAATACCGGTAGTAATCTATATAAGATCTCATCATCTAAATATAACAAAATATCGCTAATATTATCAGTGCTATCATTTCTATTGACTCACTATAATATCAACTATAATAAACTTATATTAATATGATATTGTGCGTACCTTGTGCATTATATTTGGTATGTCTTATAAAAAGTTTATCAGTCTTATATGTCCAGTCATACTCCCTCATTTATTATTCAGTTTTAAGACACTTAAGAGGAAACGCTGGTGGCGTTTGTTCCATACAAACGTAATCCTCAGTTTCCTCTCTGGATAATGACACTAGAGCTATGATTATTTTACCCTGCAATCTGTAGGTACCACTCGTAGGTATCTCTCGGTTGTGTTTTTCTCCATAAATTAATTATTATAAGAATTAGGAGCCTTCTAAAATGACACAAACTGACCATTTTTACTGCCCTTATCAGACGTCTAGCAAACAAATTTGACCAATATAAAAAATAAAAGGAAAACCGACAGACATAGCCAAAGCCCTTCATATTATATTTTTGAAAAAATAAAAAAAACTATCCAGTATTAGAGGAAGATGCTGGGGATTACGAAATAGCGATTTCGTCTATTTTAAATAGGTATAATCAATCCAAGCTGCAGTTGTCTCTATCGTCCCTCATACATTTATATCCCAGCAACAGCGCGACAGCAATAGATTTGTTAAATACCTATTTTTCAAATTTCATGCAGCCATCCTTTCCTCTTAATGTAATCAAGCTTCATGTAAGCTTCATGTGCCCTTGACTTCCCGACTTGCCCTTAAGAAACCGGCAACTCCCAATTTTGAATTTCACTATCTCACTTCTCACTAATATTATAATTGCGAAAGTTTGGATGGATGTATGTTCGTTACTCAATCACGCTTCAACAACTGAACGGATTTGGATGAAAGTAACACGCTGATAGAATATGTTCTAGAGGGAAAGCAATATGTCCCTCAGGTACGCGGGTGAAACCGGGCGCAACTAGTATTAAAGATAAATGTTACCCTATAGTTCTGCTCGGCAATCTCCTTGGCGCGCGTGTTGCCCTGGTGCTGCAGCCGCTGCTCGTCCTGGCGGCGCAGGCGCAGCGCCTCCGTGTGCGCCAGCGCGTCCTGCCGCATGCGCCGGTAGCGCCGCATCGCGATCAGCCGACGCACGTGGCTCTGGATCTTCACTATCGCCCACATCTTGTGCCCGTACGACCGCCGCACCAGGTACCCGCGGGCTGCAGCCTGGTTTACAATTCTTGTGTAAATTAATAGACTCAACTGATGTGCTCTTCATGGGGTTTAGGAAATGACTAAAGAAACTTTTTGAAAGGAAGTTGCTTTGTAATGAGGTCGTTAACAAATACTTTCACATCATAATCATGACTTGAATAGGTCCATCCCTATTGTTAGAGGGAGGAGCTGCAGAGGTTTATGACAAAATAACAGAAAATAATTGAGCTGTTTTACAAAAAGCTTAAACCGACTTCAAAGTACACTAAGAAGTAAACAAATCCTGATCTGATGTCAATGGGACCAAACGGGAAGTGTACCCATTCAAACAATTTTCCAAATCGGTCAATAAATGAAGGGTAACAAACATAAAAAAAACTACTGAATTGAGAACCTCCTCCTTTTTTAGAAGACGTGAAGAGATATAAGTTTTGAAAGATAACAAAACTACTCTCAAATAGCTTTGAAGCCCTAAAAATGGGTCTACTAAAACACTAACCTGTAACGCAACAATGTGCCCACGCAGATGTCTGAATCGATGTGCTAACACTCTTGCACGAATCAAAGCCTGCAACCTAGCGTATCCCACTTTCATCTTGTTGTATCGAATTCTCTGCAACTTCCCTCGCCAGTGACGCTGTATAAGGATGGCGGCAGCTCTCATCTTCAAGAACCTCCTGCGATATACCCAGCCCCGTATAGACCTTTGGAGAATCAATATCTTCCTTGTTAACACTCTGTCCCTCTCTTGTTCTAAGAACAAATCATGAGCATCTTTGAGGAACACCTTTGTATGACCTAATTGATAGTCAGACTTCCCCAAAACAGTTGCGCAAATTTTAGAAGTTGCCGCTCGACAGTCGGTTTTGTGAGCCGGAGGTACTCCCGAAATCAAGAATCTATACCTCTCCACAAACTCCTTGAAACTGTGTCTGATTGGATATCCAGCTCTTCTGATTCTAATTGTTTCCATCATTCCAGAGTACCTGAGTTGTCTGCAGCAAAGACCTCGGTCGAACAACATCGGCTTCTTAAATTCATTGGGTTTTATACACCTTATAAAGAAAGGTTGGCATGTCCCTAAAGTTCTCATTAGCAAATCTAATGATTTTTTAAATTGTGTGGATAAGGTTGGAGTTCGCTTTCGTGTTTCTGAACCCATTGCGATGTCATCTTGGAATATGTGCTGTAGGAACTTATTGGTTGAAATATGAATCAGTTGAAGCAGATCAGCACTAAACGTATCTCGATTTTTCTCGAGGAATCCTCGAGTATCATAAAATACAATACCAGCAAAATGGTTCAAACCGAAACTGGTATTGATATCTGACTTTGGCTTGAGGTAGTTTCTGTGAAGACCGTGGGTCTTGTGAAGCTTAGCTAACATAGTTTGGTCTGTGCCCTTTGGAAACTTCGACTCTTCGTCGATTAAAGCCATGATATTTAGCTGTTTTAATGCAATCAAGTCCAACGCATCTTGATTATCAACAAACTCAATATGCTGCCAATTTATACCTTCGTGATTGTATTCCTCTTGTTCTAATTTGAAAATGTGTCTAACGAAGAACTGTTGTAGATTTTCGTTTGCAAAGTTTATGCAGAACTGTTCGAAACTGTTATGATCGAAGTTTTCAAAGCCGAAAATATCAAGAACTCCAATAGCAGTACGCATGGTCGACTTGGGTCTATAAATTGCAGCATTAATTTTTCTCACGATCGTTACGAAAAGTCGTCCGTAAATTCCTTTGACGAAGGCATCTCTTATGTCAACAGATTGGGTTTTACTCAGTGTTGATATTACGGTTTCACCATGAGCGAATAGCGTTTTTCTCGTAAGTGCGTCTATTAGTGACTGCATTGGCACACCTAGTAACGTTGCAACTCGTCTCACGTTGGCTTGTTCTACAATTTCGGTGGCATCTAAATTGTCCACCACTGTTGCTTCATACTTAATGTTTCCACAGTGGAGCACTGCTGCTAGCAATTTCAATATGTCCCATATTTCTGATTCAGTGAATAACAGGACTTTCATTGCTGATCTGATATCTTGAAATTCTGCGGCGTCATCTCTACCTTCACATGTGAAGCTTCCACCCTGAAACAGAAAACTTATAGTTTAAAGGTGGGTCTACGCTAGACGAGCCGAGCCGCCCTACGCGTAGTCGATCGCGTCGATAGCGTAGACGCACCTTTGATGATAGTGCTAAATATTAGTTTCGATAACTACTCACTAATTACTTTATTAGTATGGTCAGCTGAAGATTTTTATACTTACTCCAGATAAATATCTGTAATCAGACGGTTCTCCCAATTCCAATTTCTTCTTATCTTCTTTGGACAGTCCAGCAAGTACGCAATAGAACACATGGTAATTCCTCTCATCCGATCCTTGAGATACGATCCTGGACTTCTCAAGGAGATACTGTTCTATTTTAGCACCTTCAATCACTCCACCGGCGTTGAAGTGGATGTCGATATATTTACCGAACCGGGAGGAATTATCGTTCCTTACTGTCTTTGCGTTTCCGAACGCCTCAAGAATGGGGTTTGCCTCTAAAATCTAAATAGAAAACATCGTTTATGAAATTGCCTTATTCAAATTTAGAAATGAAATAATTACTTCATTTTCACTCATATCATTATCTTGATACTTCAAATCAGCTTTCTGACGTCTTCATATTACCTGTTGTTCTATCCAGGAGTGTTTCCCACTAATGGCAGCTAAATATTGCAGTATCAGCTTCGTGGATTCCGTCTTCCCTGCACCGGACTCTCCACTGATGACTATACATTGGTCCTGCCCATACCGGCGCATATGTGCATATCCATTATCACCTATAGCGAATATATGCGGAGGTAGCTCGCCTATTTTACGTTCCTTGTATAATTTGATCTGATCTGCTGTGTATATTGGTAGGATCTGATATGGATTCACCGCCACTAATATTGAACCAGTGTAAGTCTGGAATGAAAAGAGATTATATTAGAAAATTGAATAATGCGTTTAATGCGAATACAACAAAGAATGATCTTGTTTGTTTCACCTAATGTCTTAACAAGTTAGATATTTACATCTCCTTATACCAGGCAATAAGATTTACTTGTTTCTTGGTAAAGCAACATAACCTGCATGAAACAACTTTATATCATCAACATTATCACTATCTTCTTTCAAATGGTGAAATGTAGAGCGTGACCTTCCAAAATTAAACGTGGGGTGAATATTTTCTATCACATCTTGTAGAATGGCATAAGTAATATAGTATAAGTTAGTCGCACGCGCAAAAAGTTTGCGAAAGAATAGGATGTACCCAAAATTATCTATTTCTTCTTCTCTTTCTGTATTTCAAGCACAAAATAATACATCACAATCTCTGCATTTCCATAGCTAGAGTTGCTAGAGTTTCGCCGAAAGAATGATCGAAGAATTACGTGGTAGTAGTACCCAACGTACCCAACTGATATGGCTGACATTTTCAAAGCGCGGGAAATGCTATTGGTCGGCAGCTGCTGCCATGTTAGCGCGCGCCGTGCGGAGGGGCGTGACTTACGAGTGAGACGGAACTGACAGCTACAGTGTATTATGAACCTTATAGTAGTGATCTAAGGTTGATTGTAAGTTTGAAGCATTCTTTCGTTAATCTTCGGGGCCATACTTTCTTTTCTGTAGGAACGAAGATTCACCACGCGCCTTATCAGTTGGGTATTACTGTACCTAAAAAACGGTGACGGACTTTTTTGTGTCCCAAGGTCTCTTTCGCACAAAAAGTCTGTCGTCTGCCCTTAAGATACTTACATAAATGAGATTGTCATTATATCTGATGAGCAGATTCCTCAGTATCCCAGCCTCGTGCAGGTCTCCGAGAGAGATCATATCCTCGACGCCATGCACGGAGGTGGCGTGCATAGCCTTGATGCGGCGCTCCGGAGGCAGCCATTGCTCCTGCCCGTCGTCGTCCCGGACGCGGATCCGACGACCCTCGGCCGCGAGGACCCGAGCACCGATCGCCACATCGAACTCCCGTCCCGATACTGGCTCGATCCATATGTAATCGCCCTGGAACGAGAATGTTACTTCATTACATATTTTAGTATGTAAGATCAAGACGGTACCTATTGCTAGCATTGAGTTATTATTACTACGTATAGAGAATCGATCTATCATAAGTAAATGTTATGTCCCATTTAGAGTCAACTAAAGTTCTCTTTAGCGCTGAAAAAATAAATTAGTCGTCTAAGCAGACAGTAGAGACACGTAGCGCTATCAGAAAGCTTTTAGGAGTATTTTTCTCGCAAAAACCGTGATTTTCACGGCGCTTACGCCTTTCGTTCATCGTTCTACAACAAGTGTGGCGGGATGGCTTCACTTGAACGGAACATAGCTGTGATGTGTGGCGTCTCCTCTATACTTAATAATAACTTAATGATCGCTAGCTAGACCATTCATTTTCTGTGAATATAAATCGGTGAATAATGTAAAATGGTAATGGCAAATTCTTGTATGGGGGAAATAAGTTCCGTGAGTACTCCGTGAGAGGCGCTGTGCGGTCTTAAAGAAAAGTGTCCTAAACGAATAAGCGATAAGTGAGCGTTTACTAGCGTCAATTCTTTAAACTCAGGGTACTATTAAGTATCTTAGTATTGGTACTAACTGTCCGCTTCGTTAGGGCTAAGAAGTTAAAAAATAATTACACTAAACATTTTGTTTCCTTGGCAAGTGTATACGTTTATCGTCGTACCTACTATAAAATAGGACCCCAATATGATGCCTCGTGAGAGAATAATACATTTATCCAACTAATATTATAATCAGGTCATACCTTGGAATAAAACAGGATGATTTTTATCCCGGGTAAACATTACAGGCTTCGGGTTATAACCGCGTAGTGGACTAGTGGATGTTAGTTTTTAGGTTTCCGTACCAAAAAATGTGCCAACGAGACGTAAAGGCCGGTTTTTTGTCTATACTGGGCCAGTAGGCAAGATGGTTATCGAAAATCGACATCGTTAGTAAACGATCAACCTTTGTATGGGATTACATTTCAAATCGAAATATCACGTGATTTTTAACAATCTCTTATGTCAATCCCATACAAAGGTTGATCGTTTACTAACGATGACGATTGTCGACAACCATCGTGTTTAGGGGGGCTGGTATTAAACAAGCTTACGGCTAATTAATTATAAATGTAGGTAGGTACTTAATATACCACTTTCACTTCGCCCTATCGCAGACATCTGTATTAACAAGCCACTCATGTAAATAAACCATTTATTATTTTTAATACCTTTTATTTAAAAAAATACAGCTTGATATGAACATTAATAGTGTACTGATATCCAAGTTTAATTACCTATTAGGTAGGATATAGAAGATATAATAATTAAACTTGGATTATATACAATACTATTAATATTATTATTATATCTAAATCCATAATGAAGCTAGCTTGTCGGCTTTGAATAAAGAGATATCGGTAAATCGATTGATTAGTTCGATTAGATTAGATTAGTACACCTTTCTAATAAACTCTAATCTGATGACTTGGCGATTAATTATATTGGTATTATCTATGAAAAAATTATATGAACGGCTACAGATTACAGATGAAATAAGAAAGAAAACGTTTTTTCATATCTCGTTTGGTCCACAGACTATTAAGGTCACCAACATAGAGACATACTTATACCGACTCATTATAATACAATTAATATTATATTTTATTATTGAATGTTTGGGAAAGTAATGAAAGGCAAATCTCTCCGCAATTGTAATGTATTTTGTAAAATTATGTTAGTTTATAGCATGTTATCGTGTTGAATTGTACAGACGTAGGTGAAAAGTAAAAAAGACACATTGACATAAAAAAAGGAACATAAATTATTTAAATTTTATAACGATAAAGTAAAATATGAAAGAGATTTCATACATATACTTAGTATATTTATTTTAGTTTATAATGAGGCTTATTTTATTCAGGTAAATTATGCCTATAAATACGAAAGTCAACCGAACGTTAAAAAATGTTCATGAATGACTCCAAATTACATGCTGAACAAACCAAACAGTTCCGTTAACTCATCACGTTAAATTAATGATAGCGCAAAGTCTAATTAACAAACATCAATCCAGTCGGAAATCATGCAACACTTATCAACTTCAAAATGTGAAATAATAGGTGATTTCGACGGAACACAAATCACTGCTAGTTAAATAACAGATAATCTGACATTGACGTATCATTCGTATCACCGCTCTATCACCGGGTGTTATTTATGGTATCGCTATCAAGTAACCAAATACGTACCGAATCAAAGTAATTCAATGCACGTCGCAAATCGTACACAATGGTTTAAGTGGTATTTTAGAAAGCGCTTCCTCTTGTCTGCTTCAATCAATAGTCGGCCGATTATAATCTTATTATTTGAGAAAGTAAACCTCTATAATTTAGGCACACCATTTTTGAGTTTGTTTGTTTATAAGACGCGTGCGGAGTGAATCAATATTAAATTATAGCTATTGTTTTAACAGTGAAAAAAATATTGATGATCCAGTAGAGTATTTATAAGTAAATGTGTGTTTTTTTTTCTCGGATCACAAACTAAGCAGAATTTATGTGAACTATTGAAACTTGATATTTGATATTACTTACTTACTACATAAACTAATGTCTAAATAGTATATACGACTACTACAGATATTTAGGTACATCAAGACCCAAAACTACAATCGAGATCTATCAAAATACACTACTGCTATTAACAAAGCTTCCTTTCCGTATGTTTTTCCTCAGTTTTAACTCTTTAGAAACTAAACCAAATATATGATTACTTATTTAGTTTAGTTTCTAACGAGTCATTTTATATCTCCAAGAGAAAAGTAAGTAAGCCGTATTTATTATTATAATTTAAATCCTGTTCCCAAAAATAATTATATTAGATACATTAGTATTAACACTAGAGTTAACTCACTGTTATGGATTGTTGATAACCGAATAAATAAATAAATTACAACGTATCATGAAAGATTATGCTGACTGGGTGAATAATTAATGAGAACATCTACAATATTTACCAATGATTCCGATCTACCTCAAAAAATAGAGTAGAATCCATTGCACAATATAATTTTAACTGAAACTGACTTAACGACGTCCATTGGCTAGAAAATCACTAGAAATGTTTGCAGAAGTCAACAATCGATAAGCTTATCACTGACCGCAGTTCACCGCTGAGGTCGCACAAACGACCAATCGAATCTATTGATGCGTAAGTTCGTCAATTTTATCTTGAACAATCCATTCATGTGTACCTATAGTATCTACAACGCAAATAGTAGTAGGAATCGAAAAGATCTTTATTACTGAAGAGTTGAAAACGGTGAACCCCATAACGACCGTATTGTCTGCGACACAATGTATGCAAGACAAACAACAATATATTTTTTTATTAGCGTGGGTAATCCTCATAGGATACCCGATCGCTCTGGGAGGAGCGATCAGGTTATGCCAGACTTTAACCGGCTAAAACCCCACAGTGGTCGCCACCTGCGCTACAGAGGGGGGCGGACTCTCGTGCAGATCGCGTACCTGCTTGCTCCTCCACGCGCGGCGCTGTGATAGCCCGTCCCGGGGGAAGTGTGATACTTCCCCCCAGCACCCTCGCGGTGCTATCGCACGATGAGTCGTGACCACAACGACCCATCGTCCTCCTTGGGGTCGCTTCTGGGCGTTCAGGGCCCCCGCCCCGATTGCGCACGACTTCGAAGGTCCCCGTTTAGTCACCTTTTACGACATGCTACAGGCCTACAAACAAACTACCCTACCACCTTGCTATGGTTTCCTCACGATATTTTCCTTGACTGAAAGCTCTAGCTAATTATAGGATTTGAACCCGGGACCTTCGTCACTTTCGACGGTGCTACCACTGAGCTATCTTATTAAACAATCAATACAGTTATTAAAAGTAATACAATAGTAGGAACAATCAAATTATAGAACTACCAAAAACGGAGTTACCACAGATCACCACAAACCAAATGTTTATAGACATGTAATATGTATAGTTTTCAAAGTGATAACTACCTAACAACTAGATCAACGTCGATATATTCTAAATAGGCTTGACACGTATAGTTTTGACATGTATGCCGGTAATTTAAATTTCAAAGACCGTGTCGCGTATAAATTGAAATGTTTGATAGAGTTGTATGTTTGAAATACTTTCAGTACCGGTTATTAATAGCTTTCTAAAATCACATTATATTATGTACCTAGTGATTTTTTTATGAAGATAATAGAAGGCAATTTGAAACCTATTCCCATAGCCTTGTGACACATCTACCAATCATTACTTACTCATAGGTAATCTATTTATAACATTTTGATTTGTATTTTGTGGGCCGGCTATATTTTTTGCCTCTTCATAACTCCATCCAGGGTGAGGCGATGGCCAAACGTAAAAAAACGGTATTTTGCATTCATTATTATATATTTTTTCTATAAGTATGGCATTGACAATATATCGTTAGCAAACTTACGAATTGTGATAAGCTATAGTAAAATTATGCTCAGTAATCATGCAAGTGTATCGACAAACAACACATATCTTTGTCTACATTGTTTTTTGTCAAACAGAAGAAGAACTCTACCTAATTGTTTCCATTCTTTTCTGTAAAATGAGGCGAAACATGTGTGGAAATATCGTTTTATCGCACTATTTGGTTTTAATACAATATCCAATCTTAAAAATATCAAAAATTCATTTTGATATTCGTACTTTTCTAGTGTTAAATGTAGATTGTTGTTTTCGCGTGGTCTAGGATGTTAACCTTGAAAATATTACAATACTGCTTTTTTATAATACAATTTAAAATTTAAATAGAACCATGCAGTCCATTTTAGATGTATCTATTTTATGGAACTCGCTCACTCCTAGATGTCCACCCACTCGTGCCTAAAGGTGGTCAAAGCTACAGCAGCTACAGTTTACGACTCATTGTGCGCGCGCGCAGCCACTCTCCCTCTCGTTATGGTTGTGGACTATTTTGTCTCGCGGCCTACTTTATTGATTTTACTTTGGTTTTAAATTTAAACGATTAGCGCAACGGTAACTCAAAAACCAGACAAATAATGCGAGAAAAGAGCTCTTTAGGTTCAACAACACATTGTCAATCTCTCTAATAATGTCAAATATTAAATTAAAATTGTATGAGTGCATGGAAGTAGAGCCGTATTTTTTTCGATCTATTTATTGTTATTAGACATACAACAAATATTTCAAAAATTAAATTAAAATTGTATGAGTGCATGGAAGTAGAGCCGTATTTTTTTCGACCTATTTATTGTTATTAGACATACAACAAATATTTGGCTGGGTTTCCAGCAGGCTGGTAGCGTTTCCTCTTTGGATAGTTAAGCTTATATGTTGGCGGAATAATCTCCCCGCCCGCTGGTCTCCAGAGGCCTCGATAAATTTTCATAGCCGTATTAATTTTACTCATTACACCGCTTTTGATTTGATTTTTTTTTAAATTCAGTAGCTATAAATGTCAATCCCACCAAAACCAAATCAGATAAAAAGGGAGCCGTGTTTGATACAAACGACGTTCGGGGTTCTCGACATCGCCGATCTACAAGTTTACAACGTTCTTCAATTGATTTAAAAGTTTGTTACGTCCTTGGATTTTTTACTCAAGATCAAGAACAATAGTTTTAATCATGAAATTTGGGGTTCTAAGTACCTAATCCAGGGCGAAAATACATTTATGCGAAGTTGCAAATATGTAGGTCTAATAGTTTCGGGGAATCGAAAGTAATTCGAAATGGTTTTTTCCGAACATAGCTGACACACTTGCCATATTGTGTTTACGTGATTAAGCCAGAATCTATAATTTATTAATGCTGCCTATTTATTTGATAATTTCATAAATCAAGTAGGTACCTACATATAATAACAGATGACAGCAGAGAAATTCCGGTCAGACAAACTTTTACCACAGAAAGTTAAACCTTCGTTAGTTTACATAATGATTTAATTTTAATGAAATGTTTCGCACCCAACAGGTGTGCCGTATATGTATAATATACACGTATGTATGGTCAGGGAGGTGAATGCCCTCACGTTGAGTGCTGTATTCTGAGGCTGACGGAATGTGCTCTTGCCAAACGCACTGATCGGAACTCGCCGAGAAAACGTACCGCTTTGGAGATAAGTAGGTTCGCGGTACGTCATTAATATATACTTATACGCCGGATAAATTCGCGTTTCGGTACGGAAGTTCGCCCTAAAATCATGTATCTGATATAGGTTAGTTTACAAACATGTTAATCTTTCGATGCAGACAATTCCAGTATCAATGCAAGTAAAACCAGTAAACCAATAAGTGTAAAGAAAATATTGGAAGTTCCTATTCACTAATGGCACATTTTTGGGATCTTCGTTTGTTGGATTTATATTTATCTGTAAACTTCATTATTTACCTCGTGAAAAGTTACTGGAAAATAATACTCAGCCCCGCGGTTGTTTGAAGCACCACTCCACCACACCCAAAGAGAGATATTTGCAGAGACGGGTCAGTGATGGCTCTTAAGGGTTGAAGTCACAAGAATATGGTCTTAAGAAACTATCCCTAACTTTTAGAGTTATTGTTACCGGCATTTACATATTTAGAACAAAACAAACTTTTTACATAAATTTTCCTAACAAAATGTATGGGGAAAGGTTTTTCGATTTGTAACCCTGACCTAATTTGGCCCTCATGGGCCCATTGATCTTTGTAGGAGACAGAATCGATTAAGCAATTTTTTTATTTTTTGAAAATCGCCGTTTTTTTTATTTTTTTGAAAATAGGGCCTCTATCACAAATATGGAGGAAATCGGTAAAATCGTTCTCAAGTTATGGAAAGGGAAATAGGGATTCATTTTTGTATAGAAAACACAACTTTCGTCAATCTTTATCTTATTAAGTCGTTGGAAATCTTAATAATCTTTATTGACGTTACTGACGTAAAGCCTTGAACTTGTATGTTGACGTAAAATTTATGCAACCTTTACATCGCTTAGCAGTATCCGGTTTATTATACAGGTTGTTTTTTTGGTCGGTGACGAGCGACCCAGGAGCGGTAGTACAAACAATACATTTTCTAAATATGGACTAAATTCTATTAAATACTGTAAATACTTTGAATAATACCTTATTCAATTTGAAATAAAATTACCGCAACGTATGGTCACAAGGCACGTGCACAGACTAGAGCTAGGCGCAAGCCGCCTTCGCCCCACCCCTTTACTCCCTCGCACTCCCGTTGAGAATTACGTCTACACTTTAGCTTATTACATGATTTTCCAATTAATATTATTTTTATTATTAAAAAAAAGTTTTTTTTTAGCACCAGTATCATTTGTATTATTGACCCTGAGTCGCTCGTCGCTGACCAAAACAACGACCTGTATATACGTATGCACCTTTTAAACGTATATATTTATTTGTAGACAAACTGACAGCAAATCGACATGCTTCGAAAGTTTTCGAAACTCGGAGACGAAGAAACTTGTATTCACAATGCTTAAAAGGTTTGTGAATTGTGAAAGGAACCACTAAAAATCATCATGGTATCAACAAAAATGTTGATGGGTACCTATTATATATTATATGGGTAATATTTCACATATTCAAGAAGCATTGTAAAAGCTTGGATATTTTCTACCAAAGCTTACAGGATTACAGCTACTTAATCAGAATCAGTTTTGATGATATAGTTATATGATAGACTAGTTGTCCCCCGGTTTCAGCCGCGTTCCCGGGATAAAACGTAGCCTAGCTATAACTAGGTATGATGTAGCTTCCTATTCGTGAAAGATTTTTTAGTATCCGACTAGAAGTTGTAGAGATTATCCCGTTTAAACAAACAAAAAACTCTTCCGCTTTATTATAATACCAGCTGTTCCGCGCGGTTTCACTCGCGTTCCCGGGATATGTTCTACGGGCCTATAATACTCGGGGATAATGTGGCTTTCTATTAGTGAAAGAATTTTTCGAAACCGACTGGTAGTTCCAGAGATTAGCCCGTTTAAACAAACAAACAAAAAAACTCTTCCGCTTTATTCTAGTAGTATAGATTATAGTATAGATAAGTATTAACTTACCCTGGTAACGATCACCATGATGGCGGCATGTGGTCTCCGGCCCGATCTGTAATCAATTAAAATTATGTTACTTAAATAAGTGACCACTAGGTACATTGTTGTACCTAACTACTATTAACTAGACTAATATATTCTTGTTTAAGACCAAAATCTCACCATGATAAGTGATGAAGTGACCGAAGGTAGTGACCATACAAAGCTAGATGGGAACTGGCCCTCAAGTGCAGCTGCTAGAAAAAAGAGCATCTGGATTGGAGAAGTACCTCCTCCTTACGCGCAGAATACGCGCAGCCAAGTTGTGTTCCTGCGCGTGAGTAAGGTCGCCAGAGCTCATTGAGGAGGGGGCAAGGTTCGGTTGCAATTATCCATGTGGCTACGGTAACCGGTCACCATCAGGCGGACCGTACGCTTTTTTACCGACTTTGTCGTATATAAGAAAATACATAAAACAAAAGAACACCAGGAGGTGCTTGGCGATAAACTTCAAACTCGAGGGAGCACCGCGCTGTGGTCTCCTCACAATATTTTCTTTCACCGATAGCTCAACCTCGATGTCGGATTTGAAATCAGGAATCCCCCAGCCTACGAGCTCCTACGAATTCTTGGGTTCATTAGTCATCATCATCAGCCTATAATGTCCCACTGCTGAGCACAGGCCTCCTTTCACAAATGAGGGTGAAAGGGAATGGGCAATACTCCGCCACGCGTGCCCACTGCGGATCGGTGGAGGTAGGCTAGTGGTCAACCTACTGTTGGGGAGTTTTTAACCGCCTAGGAAGCATCCAACTAGCTTAACGACTATCAAAACGGGACCAATGGCTCTACGTGCCTTCCGAAGCACGGAAACGCTCGATTTGAAATACCACTAGGCGGTCACCCATCCAGATACCGACCACGACGGGGGTAGCTTATCTTTGCCGATCGATTAAGAACGGCTAATCATGCTACAACACGAGTGCTTCATTCGTGGATTCATTAGTGCCATGTACTAATGCCAGGAAGACTCCCATTGCAGCCTACGAGTTCCTACGAATTTTTTGGATACTTATCTAATCAAATCTAATCTTATAAAAACCACCAAGCAATTTAAACAAATTATTCGTATAAAAATAATCCGTATTTACGAGTTTGTAAGTAATTTTGCATTACATTATGCAGTATGTCATATCATCTTGCGTCATCATGTCCCTGGCTAATATTGACGTCTTCAAAGAATATTACTTCATTCGTATTTTTATATATGATAATATCGAGTCGTGAACAGATAAGTTTATAAAATTAAAATTAATTCATACATTATCGTTAGGATTGACTGCCATGCCGTACTCAGAGACGTCAATTAGAATTTTAATGACAAATTAAAATTATCCAAACTTTGTTTATTGAATAGCTATAGAAATGGATGGGCTATCGGAGGGAGAGAGCTATATACTTGGATCTAGAGATAACGGCACGTACGTCAGCATTTTGTATTTTAACGTATTTTAAGTCATCTAAAATGATAAATGTCAAAATTTTGATTTCTATTTACATAGAGTATCCAAAATTTATTTAAATTAATTGAAAGTTGAAGTATTGTGATTTTTATGAAATCTACTCGCTGACCTGATAGACTGGCTGTCGTATAAAAAAACACTTTCGGTTTTTCCTAAAATTTAAACATTCCGAGCAACTTTTCCAATTTTTCTTTAAAAACATTTAAAAATTTGTACGCTTGGCAACGAACAGCGTTTTAATTGTTATTTATATAGATAAAATATTGCGCTTATGGTTAATTACCTGTCAATATTTTTAATCACTATTCTGACTTAAAGCAACCCCCTAATTCATAATCATTTCATAATAAAGTTATCAAACGTTGATTAGTCTTTATCGTTCAGGTGATATTTGGTGATCGCAAGAGTGAGACGGGGCATTATTACACTGATTTAGTTAATTAAAAAGCGATTATGAATAAGGGGTTAAATCTTTAACTAAAAAATTAACTAAATCATGAAGCACTTGATATTGCTCAACCGACTGTGGGTGGACCAGTCCAAATTACAAAGCGAACAAATACTATATTCGTGTTATTCTAGACCGAGAGTGTGAATAACATTAATAACACATGCATAATATTTACTTAGGATAATTTTAAAACACGTTCGACCGTCAAAATTTGGATACCGTGTAGATACTTTTTAGCACTTCAAGGTTTGTTAAGAAAAAGCTACCTATCGACTTACTTAAATTTAAAACAGTGTTTTTCAATCTTATTAATTTCGCGACCCCCTTGCAGGTTGAAAAATTCTGGTGACCCTCTTGTCAGACAGACAAAGAATGTATAAATTAAAAAACTACGATAATGATTTTCTTTATTTTGATACCTTTACTTACTTAGTCTGCAAGAAGCCGCGAGAGGTTAGCAACTAAGTAAGAGGTAACCGACCCCCCGACTAAGGTTTCGCGACCCCCCTAGGGGTAGCGGCCCACAGATTGAAAAACACTGATTTAAAACATAGCATCGCTGTAGGAAATAGGAATCTACTCTACAATTTTGAAAATCATTATACAATATATTGATGCTATTTAATCACAGATTATAATTAATCAATTACAAATAGGTGTTATTAAAAACAGCATCCTTTACAACTGTCAATAGTACATAATGACAGGTAAATATTCAACCCTGCAATGCGTGTGGCCCGGTCACGGCGAGCGAGCCGATGTTTCGCAATGCGTCCCATTGTTCGGAGCGTTGTATGATGCTCTTATGGACAGCATTGTTTTGCGTAAAGCACTGGCGCATTGAGATTAAGGTCGTGTTCGCGGAACCATAGATTTTTTATTCAGTTTTCTGTTAAAAAGTATTATTACAAATTTGTTTTGGATAAATTGCAGCTGTTGAACGTCGAAGTTGTAAAATTGCGTGGACACGCATTTTTTAAAAACGGTGTATATAAACTTGATAAATACGATACGAGATAAACTTCACAATGAAATGCTAGTGATACTTGATATATTGGACAGTGAGTAGGCTATGTAAGTATTAGATGGACTGATGATATTAAGGCCCCAATAAGGGGCCCCTATCGATGACTGAATCAGTGCCCTCAAAGTAAATAAAACTGACGTTAGTAAACGCTTACTATTTCATTTACGTTCAATACATTTCTCCAAAAGAATCAGCTTAGCGCTTCTCGTAGATTATACATTGAACCAACTTCTCTTATGCAATGCAACATTATAGTAAACGCAACGGTATAAGCGTTAGTTTACGTCAATTATTATTCACAATCATAGTACGGATTCCAGTAGGAAAATGAACGGCGACGACGTGCCGTGAAGCGAACCATCAACTAAAGAACATGACCATAGTGCATCTTTAAGTGGAAAGGATGGCTGTAAGAAATTTGAAAAATAGGTTTTTAACATATCTAGTCGCGATGTGCCCGAGCTATCCCGCCCGAGGGCGATAGAGACAACTACAGCTTGGACTGATTGGATATTTAAATTAGACGAAATCGCTATTTCGTAATCCCCAATTTTCTCCTCCAAAACTGGATCGATTTAAAAGCAAGTATAAGAAGGGCTTTGGCTGTCTGTCGGTTTTCCTTTGTTTTTTATATTCGTCTTTGTTCGCTGGACGTCTGATAAGGGCGTTAAAAGTGGTAAGTTTTTGTGATTTTAGAAGGCTCCTTATAATAAATAATAATAAATAAATAAATAATAAGGAAGAATTCTTATAATAAATAATTTATGGGGAAAAACACAATCGAGGGACATACAGTGGTACCCATAGATCGTATGGTAAAATAATCATTGCTCTAGTGTCATTATTCAGAGAGGAAAATGAGGATTACGTTTGTATGGAACAAACGCCACCAGAAGAACCCAAACAAGAAAGGCGTACATAAAGCAATAGAACCTCTGCTATTCATATTCATATTCATATTCATTTATTAATTGCTTCATGTTTGTTACATAGTTGTTACATTCCGGTCCTTTGTACCATTAGATCTTTATGTAAACCATTATTTGAGGACAATTACAATGTTTACTGAAGTAAAAGCTTTACTTGAGTAAAACAAAGGGGCTTTTAAAGGGTTAAGTAAAAACAATATGAACCGAAGTAGCAGGTGTAAAGTTATGCGATCCATTGTTTAGTTATCAAAACGATTGATTTGTAAACATGGAGCTATTTCCATACGAAATAATAACATTGGTCGTTGGTTGGTTACTTTGTTAAACGAGCACTATATAGGTATACTAGCTGTCTCGCGCGGTTTCACCCGCGTTCCCGTGCTAAAAAGTAGCCTATAATACTCGGAGATAATGTAGCTTCCTATCAGTGAAAAAAAATTTCGAATCCGACTGGTAGTTCCAGAGATTAGCCCGTTTAAACAAACAAACAAAAAAACTCTTCCGGTTTATTATAGTAGTATAGATATAGATTAGTTAGCGTTTGTTGTCGGCCCCGCCCGCCTTATATTTTATTAGAACACTTATAGTTAATATATTAAAATAATTATGTAATTACAAGTAATAAACCGTCAATACCACAATAATCATTATTAACTTTATTGGTATTTTATTAATACATCAAACTGCAGTTAATATTTCTGAGAAAGTTTGTTATAAAGTTTACTGCATAGAGTTAACAATATGTATAGGGTTGGTGATTTGTGATATCATTAGAAGAGGGAATGTTATTTTTTTTTGCTTATAATTGAATTGTTAAAACTTTTACAGCTTCAATCAGCTAGATGATAAAAAAATCTAGTCTGTCCTTTACATTGTCAAAAAATATGAGACACGTAAATTAAAGTTCTTTTGTCAATTAAACAAAAAAAATACGAAGATATCGTGTGTTGAAGTTCCGCGTGACGTTAGAGTTAGAGTACACTTCTTACTCTAAAGTGACGTCACGAGCCCCCACTTCCGAACTTTGACTCGCTTTATCTTTGTCATTTTTGATGATTTGGTAAAGCAAAAAATACGTGTCCAATATTTTATGATACTCTAACTGACGGACTAATTAGAATTATTTATTTTTTTACCTAGGAATCATCCCTATTATGTAATCATTAATGGATAACATGAATGGATACCTTTATAATTTATACATTTAAACCGGTAATAAACATACCTTACTAAACTGACTTTATACAATACTAGCTGCCCGGCGCAACTTCGTTCGGGTGCTACCTTACCTTACCCTGTTTGTGAATCTTTATTTTTGTTTTTTTTACTGTTTATAGGGCTGTGTTTGACCGCAATCTCACCATGGTAAGTGATGATGCGGCCGAAGGTGGTAAGTTCACTAAGCCTGGAAGGAGCTGGCTCTCAAGTGCAGCTGTCGGAACACACCGAAAGGTGCTTGGCGACTGATTTTCAACTTGAGGGTGGTAGCCAGCAAGGCGGGTACTACAAAGTACCCTACCACCGTGCTATGGTTTCCTCACGATGTTTTCACCGAAAGCTCTAGCTCATTGTAAGATTCGAACCCGGGACCTTCGTCTCGGTATCCAACGTCACTACCACTGAGCTATCATCGCATAAAATCTAAACCATCCAGGGCGCCACCCAAACGCATACAAAAAAAAAACATTCCAATCGGTCCAGCCGTTTAGAAAGAGTTCACTGACATACACACGTGCAGAAGAATTTTATATATAAATACTAAACACTACAAGATGACATTATAATAAGTATATCGTGATCGAGTCGGGTCCGCAGAGCATGCGTGCGCTCGCCTCCCAGCATAATAGCGCACGCGTAAGTGAGCAGCGGAACTAATCGCGACGGAAGTCCTTTATCTGCAAGCAAGCTACTCATCTGCGGGCGGGGCGATGACGTAGCTATCCATAGATAATTCAAAAAACGAACGAAATTGCTGGTTAGAGACTAGACTCCGCCCGATTGTAATGTTTTTTTTTTATTCCAATAGGCCATGTAATTGTCTCACTCAATACTTGTTCGGATTGTTGCTTTTGCTAAGAGGAGTTTCGAATAAACTCAACAATTAATTGAGTACTATACAAAATAAAAAAAACGGACAAGCACATAAGGGTTTGTTCCGAAATAGTTCCGACATACGAAAATAGGAGACGTGCTGAAGCCGGTCCACCAAGTGGCCAACGTCGCTCTTACATGAAACATAATTGATTTAGTGGTAAAGCAAATCAACAATCACTGAAAGGGAGTTCTCCCGGCTCAAACCCATTATAAAACTAAGCTACGAAACATATTATTATGACATGCCTTTGTTAATTAGCTATCATGCGTATCTATGTAGAAACTGGCTGGGAAGAAGATAATTGAAATGTTAACTTGATAAAATATGGAATGTCCTCATTTTCACTGTCGAAATTTTCCCACTCTGTCTTTGTGATATTTCACAAGAAGTTTAAATAATATGAAGGACATTTCTGAATGGTATTTAAATAGTGTCATACTTCAACATAGCAATTTCCACCGCTGAAACCAGAGTTTTCTAAACCATCAACAACTCGAATACATCGTCCCTGCCCCTAGTAGTATGGGCGAGTGGACTGTATTCTACAATTCGCAGACCAGATACCATTGAATTTGCCTTCACTGACATGCAGACTCGATATCTAAATATATAAAAATCAATGCCTCTTTTCGTTGTAATTTTAACTCAAGAACGGGCTCACCTATCCAAATCAAATGTTTAGGCTTTGTTCGGACTATTTAGTAGGTAGATGGTTTATGTGAAGTTTGCACAAAATCGGTCGAGCGGTTCTTCATTTATCAGATTTTTTGTAACAAATGAATTCAATAAATGGCGGATCATTTTCTGGATGGTTTAGATAGAGTAGGGTAGGGTAGGGTTATGGTAGGGTAGCACCACAGGGTAGGGTAGCACCACGCGAACGAAGTCGCGCCGGGCAGCAAGTTTTCCATATAAAAAACTGACGGTGAATACGTATAAGCATACATAAAATACAGAGCGGAAAAGATCTATTAATACCTATGTATTATAGAATCCAGTAATTCCACTCCTTAGCCACCTGTAGCAAAAACGTGCGTGACATGTCCACGCCATATTAGCCACATCAGCGGGTTGAGAGAGCCGCTATATAACGGGTGGCTCCCAACAAGCCTCGACTCCATCTGTAAGTACACTTGATTGCTTCAAGACAGATGCATGGTGCAGTGAGTAAATAACCGGTAAGTTGGGTTGCGCTTACGCATAATAAGGTAATGATGGTGGTATTTGAGGCTTTTTGAGATATTAAGATATATGAGCCTGGAAATATTGAAGTGACACTCGAAACATGAAAGATGACTACCAGGTTTTAAGTTGAAAATAAAAAAGCTAGCAAAACTAATGTTTTTTTACAACTCTAAAGTCTAATTGAATATGTTGGTATGTATATTAGTTTTGAAAAGAAAGTTCAGCATTCTATTACACAGAGGTTAGACACTTGTAATTTACTGCACTGCTTTAGGTAAGGGTGGAGTTTTTCGCGATTTCAGATTTGTTCTCATAAAAAAATCCAACCGAATTAAGAAACTCCTTCGAATAAAATAGTCGTTTATTCAATTTAGGCCCTAATAATAAGGCACTTACGAATGTAACAATTGATTCTACCACCACGGGGCGGTTCGTAATACACTTGAACTGAGAAGACTTCCGGCAAGAAACTCAGAAAGGGGTCGTTTTTTGATGTCGGTTAATATAAGTTGTTCATGATACTTCTAACCCTTAAAGTAGTACCTACTGGAGTTAAAAAAATAAAGTAACACTGTATAATCTCGCATAATTTGCGAATAAAGTGTGGCGGCTTTCGTGCAACCTAAAAGTAACTAGATAATGATCAACTATCAGTGAAAAGTGAATCAATGTTTCGGTTCACAGCGGGTCACCGCGCAGCGCCGCGCCCCGTAGAGCCGCGCTTGCGCATGCAGACGCGATCGTCGCTTCTGCGAATACTATTGTTTTATAAAACACTTTCTCATTGAGAAATCGCTTTCATTTTCCAATATTGACATTCACATATTGTCTTTATTTGTTTTAACAAAGAGTATGTAAAAAATTACTTTGTATTGTAGGTACCTCAAAAATATCACCGGTTGTTACGACTATATGTAGGAGTTACAAAGTTTAAAGTACAGTGTATACTCGGAGCGTTTGGTCCGTGACCCGCCACCTGCCGGTCACGGGTGAGTGACTGATCAGTGTGTGGTATTATATTATTTGTACATTAGTTTGCGTTTGTACGAGCATACGCGCGATTGAGTAAGGCTGTCAAAAACCGGGGCCGAGAAACAGTATTGCATTCTGATCTCCATTGTTAAAGGGTCCAAGGTTCTTCAAAAAGGGTTTGAAGAGTTTTTTGCAGGGTCGGCAACGCGCGAATGATACCCCTGGTGTTGCAAGCGTCAATAGATTACGGTGACCGCTTACCACCAGGCGGGCCGTATGCTTGTTTGTTACCTTAGTACCTATTAGGTATACAAAAATGTTTAAGATCTTAGAAAATGCTATCGATGACAATGCTAATGCATAAAACGTTGAAATAATTGCAAGAGAAGGGATACCTTCATGGCCAATTAAAAACAATAGAGCTTGGAACAATAGATAAGTAACAATTTAGATTATCCAGATGGTAAGATGAAATAAGGTATTCTACTATTGATACCTTCTGTATTGTTGCACAAATCTTTGAATGTAAAAAAATATAACCTTGACAGACCTTTAAGTTGATACCAATGATGATATGAGTAAGAATAGATTTAATGCTGATATTATGGATACAAGAGCTGAATGGAAGAAGCGTGTAAGTACATTGCGCCGACCCCAAAAACTTGTAAAGAGGCAGGCATATAATAAATAAATATCCTGGGACATTCCTCACACACGGTCGTCAGAACCCAAACTAAGCAGAGCTTGTACTATGGAAACCAGATAACTGATATACACATATTTTGTAAATACATATTTACTATACATAATTACACCCGAACTCAGGACATACAGACATGTTCATGCACACAAATGCATATCCTGTGTGGGAATCGTACCCACGACCTGCGGCGCGATAGGTAGAATCATAACCAACTGCGCCATCTGGCCCGTCAAATGTTGATGACTAACTTAAGACTGCGTATAAAGCAAAATAACAATCTTAGAATTGAAATTTAACCAAGTAAATAGTATTTAAATGAAAAAATATTTTTATATGGATATTTTCATTATATACGCGAGGGTTCTGCCTGAGCAAAAACATAATGGAATGAAATTTCCTCGATAGAAAAAAATCACAAAGCTACCTCTAATAATAATGAATTTTCGGTTTTATTCGTTCATGGTGTATCTAATTAAGACAAAAAATCGATAAATAATATCACTAACATATGACCTAGGGCTGCTACTAACGATTTTTTAAAATATTCTATACTTTACGAGTTATTTAGATAAAAAGCGCTTAGTTCATTTTTGTTCAGCGGAACACGCTATCTCCATCTCATCTGCACGCGAAGATTAGACATAAGTTTGTTTCATCTGACATTGCCATATTTTTCATACTGTCCACCCGCTGGGAAGTGCGGGCATTCGTGCGTGTGATTTCAACGTTTATTGCAGACTCGATATGTGGTAACATCGTGTCATTAGCAATATCAAAGGTTAGTATTTACATCCACGCGGTATAGATTATGCAATTGAAAGAGTTTACGTTTATTTGATGAAGTATTTATGAACTTTACAATGTGCGTAGGCCCTGCCGGCCCTACCATATGATATGACGGAAAAAGATGACTTATATGTCACTTGGAAATATTTCGAGATATATGCACTTTTTATAGAATAGGCTTGTCTGTACACAATATATGGTCGGACGTGTAAACACAGAAAGCTTACGTTACAGATTACCACTCCCCAGCAACTGTACAAGATGTCCTTGACGTAGCTGCCCCCTCACTCACTCGTCCTCTCCAGCGAGGAGTCTTTAACTTTGGGCTTACGAAACCCAGAAGGGAAGCCGCATGGTGAGGTACTGCACAGTACTTTCCTTAATATGATGTCCTCACGATGTTTTCCTTCACCGATAGTTCACCCCCAATTTGAACCTACGACTTAATTTAAGGCACTTGACATACCACTGAGGTATCCAATATATTCAATCACGCTCTTGATACACAGCTTTACGCTCACGGCTTTGCGTTATAATTATATACCCAAACCTTCCTGATAAATTAGTCTATCCATTGGACAGATAGGACGGACGCATGATGGACTTTATTATATGTAGTGATAACACTTCATGAATTCATGAACTTATCTGCTTAGAACGTATGTTTTTTTTGCCGCGGAATTGATGATCTCAATCCCGCGGATCCGCGGAATTTGCGGGATTATCGAGATTTTGAAGCGGGATTGGATTCCCCGTACTAGTAACCTCCATGCCTAACCAACATGTTCTCTCACTTTAATTGATAGCAGCATCTAATTAAACAATCCACTCGAGTTCATCAACACTATTTACACTGCCTTCAGATGTTGAGATAGCAATTAGTACATTACACTGCAAAATAACACCTACCTAGTTTACATTACAATTCAGATTGTAATGCAGTGGTCGCGTGATCTTCTTCTATCTGCGTTAATTTACATGCATTTCACATTGGCGTTAATCAACATTGTTTAATTATTCAAGTATGTATAACATAAATTATTCCTAACATACATTGTTCATGAATATGTGTCAATGATAACTTGTTTATGCTTATTTGTTGATAATATTAAGGTTTATTAACATTTAGATAGGTTTGCGCATCTTCGGTTTCTTTTTTTTACTTTTTATAGGCCTGTTTGACCGCAATCGCACCGTAGTGATGATTTCGCCGAAGGTGGTAAGCACACAACGCCTAGAAGGAACTGGCTCTCAAGTGCAGCTGTCGGAACACACCGATAGATGGTTGGCGACAGATTTTTAACTTAAAGGTGGTATCCAGCCACGGTACTACAAAGTACCCTACCACCGTGCTATGGTTTCCTCACGATGTTTTCCTTCACCGAAAGCTCAAGCTCATTATAGGATTCCCGGGACCTTGGTCTCGGTATCCGACGTTACTACTGAGCTATCATCGCCTTCAATCGTATCTGTGTTTGACTTATTATATAATTTGAATAAAGCAAAATCAAAAATATAGGAGTTTTTGAAAATTAGAAATACATTTTATTTCATTCCATATAATACACTCACACATACATTACACACCTCTCATATACGTTGTTTTTTTTGTTATATGTATAAGTAGCGTTTAAATTATATACAAAATTCCAGAGATTTATTATATTATTATTTTATATAGCTTAACTACATACAATATATGATAAAATTTGTAATTTGTCTATTAAACATAGTTAGGACAATTTAAGAATTATTAAAATGTATTCCATAGAAATGTGTACAAACCTGTGCGGAGAGAGCTGTATCCATAACACAAGTTAAATCTTACTTTGAATACCAGAGGTTTCAACAAACACTTATATTATTATATGTTAATAACTGATAACTCCCTAACTCTTCTAATGTAAAATTGAGTGTTTTTGTGTACATTATCTTGCGAAATAAATGTATTATTATATTATTTTATTTTATTTCATGGCCTTAATGTAAATAACTTGTTATGAATTTGTATCTTAAGTATGTAATAAATATTTTATTATTATTATGACATAATTAATCTTTAGATATTTTTATCAATGTTATATTTTCATGTTATGAATTCAAATCAAGTCTAGTACCTTACTAGGGTCTATCAAATAAGAAACAATTTTTTGATGATAAAATCTGTATAATAGATTCCTACAAAATTTCATCTCATCATATCAACATATCATGCCCTAACTGATTTACGACTATACTAGCAAAACCAGTTCTAAAATTAAAAACTCTGAATTCAAAACGAGTTTCATCAAACAAGCGGATCCGATATTTACGATCACTTTGGTCCGAAGAAAGTGTTTAATTCAAAGCGCCGTGTTATGTGTTACATACGTGACCTACATACTTACGTGATAGCATTAAGATTTGTCTCAAGGAGCAAGTAACACGGAAATGCCATGAGTATGCGCCTGAGTTCTGACTAGTAGTTACGAGTCTTGCTTACAAATTACCTTGATGTTACCTAACCAATCGCTTTCCTGTATCGATGATGCATTCAGTAACTAATTGCGAATTCTGAGAAGCAAGAATTGAGATACAACACTCGAAATGTTTCTAATTTAGCGTGACAGTCTATTTAAATATTGTATTTTATTGAATACATATTTGCAGACATAAACTTGACTTCTTTCACGGTCTATGACAACCAATGACAACTCTTAAATAACATTATTAGCACTAAAAATATATATTTCTACATCCCGACTCAAAGCATTTCTTATCTGCGTGTTAAATGTACTGAATGGTTTATGTCAACAGTTCTTCAACGTGATTTTGTGTGTTCTCTGTCATCCGACCAGATATTTAGCACCTCGCAGTTAGCGAGTTAGATAAGGAAACAAAGGTATGTTCTAAAAGCTGTAGGAAGGCTGCAGGTCTTTATATAATGGCTGTATAATGGCGGACGAGAGGAGTTAATTATCGCTGAGAATGTCACCGTGGAACGTCGTCAGAGATCGTGATGTTGTGATCATAAGTTAAGATAATATATAACATTGTAACAGAGGTGTGTATGTACGTAGATATTTGCAAAAAAGGTTACGATAATGGTGTTTTTTTTATTTTTTATTAAATGGGCTTGTGTTTGGCCCCTGACCCGCCCATAAGGGACAAAGACGAAGCCTAAGATGGGACACACTTACCCAGAAGTAGTGTTGCCAGGTGTCCCGATTTGCGCGGGACGTCCCGATTTTCAGGGGTCTGGTGACACGTCCCGATTAACCCTTGATCGGGACGCCAAATGTCCCGATTTTTCACTAACCTCATGAGTCTTTACTATATTTGATAATTTTGACAGGAAAAGTGAATATAACTAAGCTGCTACTACATAAAAATATTTTTGCTTTCATTTTTTCTCACCAAATTCAGACTTTCACTACTGTCCCGATTTGAAACCCAAAATCCCGATTATTTTATCCTTACGTTCCGAAATTTGACACACGGAACCTGGCAACACTACCCAGAAGGGACCTATTCACTCTGGCCTTGAAAGTCCCTAGTTTAGTTTGTCCCCGACTCCAAATCACCAATTTATTCGTATGTATGTTTGTATGAGCATCACGCAAGAACTACTGGATCGATTTTCATGTAACTTTAATGATTAAAAGCTGTTAGTTTTAAAAAAAGTTAGTTCAAAACTAAAACCCGTCTACTAAAAATCACGCTCTTAAAAGTATGCAACAAGAAAATATTATGATGTTCACACTATTCAATATTTTATCGTCTATTCAATAAACAACTTAATAAATAAGTACATAATTAAAGTACATTCAAATTAAAGGGAAATTAAAGCAGACTATGAGACTACAGTCCATGTGAACGAAAAGTCGCGAGCAAAACCTAATGAGATATTACTACATAGGTACGCGAGATAGAATTCTTATCGATATTTCTTCATTTAATTAAATAAATGTAGTGAGTAAAGATTGCAGCTGTATTTGCAGGTATTTTCCTGGAAAGATTGACAGGTAACTGTAGTTCAGTTACCTGTCAATCTTGCATGCTGGTTCAGACTCTGTTAGGTTGAATCGATTTGTCATTTGGTGATGTTTTAGGAATTAAGCTTTACCTATAAAAAATACGTATTCAATTTAGATTTTTGAAGTCAAATACCTTGGTCAGATGTAGTTAAAACACATCGGTGGATCAGTGTTAATTAGTAACGACTTACATAAATTATTATTTTTTAAAAAGGTCATTCACTTGTTGAATGATTAAGTATATTAAAAGGAATAATTTTGCATGTATGTAATAAGAATGTTGACTATTAAATTTCTTCAAAAAATTTAAGTATATATCTAGTTTCTTATCTTCTTGAATTATCTACACGTCAACCCAACGGAGAAATTCATTGCTATTTTTAAGTGATTTCTCACAGAACTACTCTGAATTATTTAATGTATACCTACCTACCATATTCCAGTTTGTATTTGCTGAGTATCACCATTAAAATGGATGCCTATAAGTTTTTCATCTTATTTTGTGACAAAACTGCGGGGCTACCACGGGCTTCATTGAAATCCCATTATCTGAAATTTTATAACATTCAGACTTCAAGCAGGTCACCGGAGGAGTCAATGGATGTCTTAATGGCTTTCTTAAGTCATTCAATATACACATGTTCCATAAATTGTAGAAAACGGAAGCTCATTTCAATGAAGTTCATTACCATTGACTTACGCGGTAGCCCCGCTGCAAATTAAGTGGACTTTCTGTATTAAAAACTACCTAATTTTAAAATGACTTATCTTCGGAAATGTAAGATATTTTTTTGATAAATTTTTCAAAATCTTATAAATAACGTTGTAAATATTTAAAATAATCTAAATAAATATCAAACTAAATTCTAGTAAAAAATTGGTTTTATAAAATCTAGGTATTCATGAATTTTGTTCGTAGCCTTGTATAGAATCAGAATATTCATAGGCTCCACGAATGCAATAAACAACTGTGTTTAGAATAAATTTATATTTTAGGGTTCCGTACCTCAAAAGGTAAAAAAAGGAACCCTTATAAGATCACTCTCTTGACCGTCTGTCTGTCCGTGTGTCTCCACAATTTTTCTCAAGAACGGGTGGACCTAGCAAGTTGAAATTTATACCAGATACCGAGGTCTATAGTCCCTATTAGGTGTATAAAAATCAAGATCCTGAGTCAACACGATAATAAGATTTTAGGTAAATTTAGATTTTCGCGAAAACTTGTAAGTACCAAAATTTACTTTAATTTGCAACTTTCTTATTTTTCGGAATCTTCCCTTTACTTGTGCTGTTAGACCTTGAGTCCGACTTATACTTGGCCGGTTTTTTATTTAAAATATTTGCCATTGTTTGTGATGAATATGGCCCGGGGCTCTACCGCGTAACTTTGGTGGTAATCGTAACCAACACCATTAATAAATTTCATCCAATCAGGGCCCACGAATGGTCATCGTCGCGTCATAACACGTACGCGTCATTGGATGAAATAATTAATGGTGTTCATTACGATTACCACCAAAGATACGCAATAGCCCAGCAGATTTATTGATCGCTAGGTTTACCTCGGATAAACTATAAATCTAAATACAAACTGTTTTAATTTCTAATTAAACAGCCAGATATACCACTTATCCGGACATTAATAAATCAACCTTAAGTATAAAGTAATATAAAAGTTTTCGAGGACAATGTTTTCAGACCCGTGGAGAATGTCAAATCCAGAGCGAAAAAAATGAATCACAGAAAAACGTCATATCTTATCTGCATTTCTTTTCAATAAACCTTTGAATACACCTATCCAGTGGACAATTTAACACGTTTCTTTATTTACATTGGTAATCTACACGTAACTATCGATTAGGCATTATGTAACATTTGTATTGCTTCTTGTCGACTTTGTGATATGCTTTACAATGCTTAAGTACTCTGTTGACTGAGCTTGTTAATTAAAGGGAAGCTAAGCAAGAGAGAATCCAAATAAAAACTTCAAAGCAATCAATAAACTTGACAATAGATAATTGATTGAGGTATGTGTGTACAGAAAACAATCTTTACAGTTTTTAATGTATTTGTCTTCTTCTAGTTAACTAAAGGTTAGGAATCTATTTAAGACTAACTTAATCTCGCAGTTCGACGCGCTAACAGAGAAGAATTTTCCGATTCTCGTAACAAAACGTCAACGAGAGCTAAACGATTTAACAATTGAATTGCAATCGAAACTGCTTTTCGTATTCTCGTAACACATTTAACGGTTGAAGAACGATCCTATCGAAGTTCGAGTAACGTGTCGTTGCAAGCGTATTCCGGTAATTAAATCGAACTCGATAATCGAAAAAGTAACGATTTAATATTTCTCAAATAAAGGTTAATTGGTAAATCAATTAGGATATGGCATTTTTTTTTGCCTGCGTGATTATTTATGTAATTGTTTGTTTGTCGTTGAGTTTCAATCCTATTGAGTTATCGTTCGATTGAAGTAGCACGGGAATACGAAATTAATACTAATGTTTAGTTGGACGATTTCTAAACTCTAGCGACTTTTGGATCGTTTCATATTACGAGAATCGGGCCACTGAGATGTCGAGAATTAAATTTAAATTTATTTGATTATATTTAAATTTATTTGATTATATTTAAAAAGAAAAACATGTAAACCAACAATATAAAAATATCTGAATAAAAGGTTATTAGTAATCTCTCAGTTATCCGCAGGATTATATTGTCTGACTGGTAACACCAATGCAACTCATTGCAATCAGTGTTACCAATTTATAGCGCAATAATACTAAAATATTTATTTATTTTTTTATTTCAAAGCAATTCTCATTAGGTAACTGAAAACCGCATCTAGATCCCTGCAATAGTTCTGGAGCTATAAGCACACTAACCGCTAGACATCCAGACGAGTTTTATACTATGTAAGAATAATAAAACATAAAACTTTCTTTCTTTGTGTAACATTTACGCCATTTTACATTAGATAACATTTTATTACTTAAATGTCTGTCTTTACTGAGTCTGGGTAACTTAAGAAGGGTAATTAGTAATTCAATGCACGTTAACTGAGATGTCCAGGCGATATCCTGAGCTCGCATGCGTCGCGAGTGAAAGTACACGTTTGTAAATAAAAACTAATATACAATTCCAGCCGCGTATCATGTCGTATTGTAAATTAGGACATTTTCGTGCGGCATTCCTGCGAGCGCGCCATTTCCTGTGAGGTTTTCGTTTTTTAACTGCTTCGTTCGCGACTTCGCGTTCACTTTATCGGTGTTTCGTGCGTTTAAATTGCAGTGAATGTTTACGTATTTTTTGGGTATCAATTTAATTAGTGATTTACAATTTGTGTTGGTTATATTTCGCGTTTTTGTTACTATATTATGATAGGCATAAAAGAAGTTTATCATTAAAAGTTATTTTAGTCTAAATAGCATTCCAGAGTATGATCTATCTTTATGCAAAATTTCATCCAAATCGATTTCGTAGTTTTTGCGTGAAATAGTATCAAACATCTTCATATCCATACAAGCTTTCACATTACTCTTTGACACAGACTGCTGAACGGATTTGGATGAAATTTGGCACACAGAATATGTTCTGGATAGTTTTTTATCCCGGGAAAACAATATATTCGAGAACGCGGGTGAAACCGCGAAACAGAAGCTAGTAGTTGCCTATTAAATAAATACATGACTATGTATATAATTTTTCTTTCAGAATTATTAACTTGAACGTTCTCGTCGTAATTTGTAGCTGATCCATAATCATATGGTTATTAAAAGTTCACTACCGGTCATGGTCTCCAACAAAGCCTTACTAGAAATCTTACAGTTTACAATTTTAAACCTTATTCTGAAATTCTCAGAGTTGATTATCAATTATTTAACCTTTCCGATTCATTCGTACGGCAAAAGAAAATAAATTATTACTCAAAGTAATATAACGTTCGTGATAGGTGGGAACAAAAATATATTTTTAATTGTCATGGTCCTTGAAATATCGCTGGAATGTCATCCTAACCTAAACTTTAATATAAAGAGTTAAAGGATATATTAGCTTACGTTTTAAAAGTTGAGTATCATATCTGGAAAAAGAAAAGTTTGATTTTAATCATTGGACAGGTGGAATGATTTAAGTTTTTAAACGGTTTTTGAAATTATCTGTCCATTTTCTTATATACAGGGTGTATTTCGCATGGTAATGCAAACTTCGCGAAAAGGCTACACCTAATGTCACTAATCAAATTGTGAAAGTTATTCACCTCACTAATGATCGGTTATAGAAATTGTCATTTTCGAGCGCGCAATGTATTGTGAACACCGCGATTTAAACGCGCGATAACGTTGTGCCTACGTAGTATGTCGCTGACTGCAGGCGAATATCGCCATAAGACACCGTTTCTAGTTTTATTTACATTGCTACTTTTAGTGAAAGTAATGAATTAATAACATATATTTTAAATCTCTTTGGGTTAGGTAAGAATAACGACTATGAACAGTCTAAAGTAAAAAAAACTCAAAAAAAATAATAATGGGAAAAACCGACGCAAAATTCCAACATGGGGGGGTCCAGAATCATGTCCTGGACCCATGGTATCCGTTTGTGCGGCGATGTCCTTTACACGCTGTATAGGTTTATATTATTGATATGACGAGCCAGTTGGCGCAGTTGGTGAAGGTTCACCTTACGCGCTGCAGGTCGTGGGTTCGATTCCCACACAGGACATGCATTTGTTTGCATGAACATGTCTGTATGTCCTGAGTCTGGGTGTAATTATGTATATTAAGTATGTATTTACAAACAAAAAGTAGTAGTATATGTATTATATCAGTTATCTGGTTTCCATAGTACAAGCTCTGCTTAGTTTGGAATCAGATGACCGTGTGTGAGGAATGTCCCAGGATATTTATTTATATTATCTAGTGTTTGAAATTCTATTTAATTGAAAAAACGTGATTGACTCGTTCTACACTTACTGATAACAGAATTTACAGTTCTTTCATCATTAATAATAATGTTTATAAAAATATAGACGTCTTTTAAAACTAACTTGTATTACTTTATTCTATCTACCAATAATATGTTCATATTTTTTGGAAGCCTTTATTTACCACTAAACTACTCTCTTGATCTACTTAATCATCTATATAGGATACAGGATGTTTTTTTTTTCTAGCCAGTATGGGCAAATTCTGAACTACATACAGGTCTTAGAGAAAAGCACTGAAAAGAACCATAAGCTGAATTTTGAAGAAAAAATTATTGTAGTATTAAAATTTATTTTAGAAAATGATGATTTTCGGATATATGGCATTTTTACTAAAACTCTCCTTCTACTTCAAAATTATGTACAACAATCTTGGTGAAAAGTAGCTAGAAGTTATCCAATATATTATTTTATATTTTCCTTGACCATGGTTTTATTCTACGTAAAGTTTGTCGAGGTGGAGCAGATCTAGCAGGGATCTCACTATGTTTAGCCATAATGAATTTACGCTTAGCATTCTGACAAGCAATTAGAGGTCAATTTTGATAATTTCTAGCAACTTGTGATTGTGACCAAGATTGTCATACACTTTTATTTTTTATTTTTTTATGGCTTTTTTTATTTTCTTCAAAAATCAGCTCTGGGTTCCATTCAGCGGTTTTCTCAAAGACGTGTAGTTCAGAAGTTGCCCTAACTAGCTGGGAAAAAAATCCCTTGGTCACGCCATAACTTGAGAACGACTACCGATTGCATCCATATTTTTGATAGAGATAGCCTAAGGTATGGAGATGGACATAGGCTACTCTTTACCTGGACACGCGGGTGAAACCGCGGGGGACAGCTAGTTTATAAACTTGTGAGAGCCTTAACGGGGCACTGTGGATTGAACAAACATCTGTTCACCATCAGCGTTCACGACTCGAGGTTATGCAGATTCTGCCGTGAGGCAGATGAAACACCAATACATCTCTTGTGTGAGTGCTGTCCACTTATGCCTTAACGAAATACTCATCTGGGGAAACACCTGTTACACCCAGATGAAGTAAAAGCCATTCCTGCCAAGAATATTGTGCAGTTTATTATAGCTGCAGGTCTTGGCAGTGAAATTTAATTAACGTGGCGATCACAATAGATCTAGTCTGGTCGCAGTGATACAAGCTCTGGAAAGACTTAAAACAGCCACTTAACCCAAATAATAATAGTTTATAATACAGGGTGCTTTTTTTGGTCAGCGACAAGCGACCCAGGAGCGGTAGTACAAAAAATACCTTTTCCAAAAATGGACTTAATTCCATTAAATACTGTAAATGCGTTGAGAAATACCTTATTCAATTTGAAATAAAATTACCGCAAAGTATGGTTACTAGCCACGTGCACTGACTAGAGCTAGGCGCAAGCCGCCATTGCCCCACCCCTTTACTGCCTCGCACTCCCGTTGATTATTACGTCTAGGTTTTAGCTTATTAGATGATTTTTAAAATAATATTATTTTTAATTTTATTAAAAAAAAAAAAAAAAAAATTTTTTGCGGCAGTATCAGTTGTATTATCGACCCTGAGTCGCTCGTCGCTGACCAAAACAACAACCTGTATATCAGCAAATATATTTTTTTTTGTATTCTACGCTAAATAACTTTTGTGTTGTGTAACGCGTGAGTAAGATCGCCAGAGTTCATTGGGGTGGGGGAAGGGTCGGTGAGTGATGGGTGTTGCAAGCGTCCATAGGCTACAGTAACTTCTTACCATCAGGCGGGTCGTATGCTTATGCTATAAGTATACAAAATCTAATATATTTGACGTTTATATATTCCCACGAGAAACGGACACTGAATGAAACATGACGATTAGGTAATGTGCACCTCATGGCTGCGCATGCGCAGGGTTTATATGAAACTGGATAGTTTTATTACCAAGTGTTTTTTATATAAATCCCACGCTCTCTTTAAACCGGAACTTATCCGGGTTGCGGATCTCAGATTGGAGATAGTTGTGTCTGAGTTTACTACTTTGTCTATGTGTTTGTAAACATTATGATTTCAGTCGTGACGTCATAGTTGCCGTAGCAATCGCTGACGTCATTGTTCTAGAAACGCTCGGACTGTGGAATGAGCTCCCTGCCGTGGTTTTCCCAATGGAGTACAGCATGGGGTTCTTCAAAAAGGGTGTGAAGTGGTTTCTTCAGGGTCAGCAACGCGCGAGTGATACCCCTCGTGTTGCAAGCATCCATAGGCTACGGTAACTGCTTACCATCAGGCGGGCCGTATGCTTGTTTGCCGCCTTAGTGGTATAAAAAAAAACTAAATATCTTCAAGTTTAGTGCATTTTTTTGGGCAAGCGTAGGTGTGAAGCCGCGATGGACTGCTAGTATTATCACAAACTCAATCACAATTACACCCAGACTTACATGTAGACATGTTAATGCACACAAATGCAATGGGAATCGAATCCATGACCTGCGGAATAACCAAACACGCTAACTGGCAAGACTAAAGAATTCCCAAAAACTCGCTGAATAATCATCTTTAGAGATATGGAGTATAATAAGGTTATTTCACTAACATTTCCATTATGATAAATATAAATACATTAAAAAAAGTATATTTAATAACCCAAAACAACGTTTCGTTGAAGTCTTTCATATGTACCGAGCTGTACATACAAAAGACTTCAACGACATCGTTCGTAGCAAGAGACCCCAAATAAAGGTCGTCCGAGGAAAAATCCCTTTAGAGCAGTCAAATTCAAATCATTTATTCAAATATAATTATAATTCTGTTGTTATTTTTGGTTGTATTCTATTATGTGTATGAATAAATAAATAGACCTTCGCACGCACTTATGAGAAGTCTGACTCTAATACTCTAATACCGGTTCGGAAGGTTGCAATTGCTGAGAAGAGCCGGCAATAAACTCAGCAATTACTCTTTTCAAAACAAGCTTAGACTCATTACATAATATTTACATTCTAATCGCACTGACAAATTATTATTATTTTTTTTATACCACTAAGGTGGCAAACAACCATACGGCCCGCCTGATGGTAAGCAGTTACCGTAGCCTATGGACGCTTGCAACACCAGGGGCATCACTCACGCGTTGCCGACCCTGAAGAAATCTCTTCAGACCCTTTTTGAAGAACCCCATGCTGCACTCCAATGGGAAAACCACGGCGGGGAGCTCATTCCACAATCTGAGCGTCCGCGGAAGAGAACTCCTTTGAGCCCGCACAGTTCGAAACAATTCTGGTTTCAATATGTGAGGATGGACTCCCCGTCGATGGCGAGAGTTGCGATGGTGGAAAGTAGCTGTGGGCATCAAGTCGAACAATTCTTTAGAACACTCTCCGTTATACAAGCGGTAGAACACACATAAGGAGGCAAAGTCTCTCCTCAGATTAAGGGGCTCTAAACCGCTTGTAAGCTCGGGATCGTCAACAATTCTGATGGCACGTCGCTGAACCGAGTCTAAAGGCCCAAGCTGGTATCCAGGTGCTCTCGCCCATAGATGACAACAGTACTCCATATGAGGCCGTAAAGTTATCAAACGTTGATTAGCTAAAATGCCGAAGTCTTTATCTGACAGGTGACATTTGGTGATCGAAAGAGTGAGACGGGGCACACTATTACACTGATTTAGTTAAAAAGCGATTATGAATAAGGGGGTCAATGTTTAGTGTGTCCTTGACTTAGCCAATCAGAGCGCATTGTAGGTGGCACGGAATTGGCGGAATAGATTTCATACAAAATGAACGTCATTGCATTTCATTGTTCGGTTTCAAACTCAACTTCGACCTTTTTAATAAATACGTTTTTATCAATTTAATTTTATAGCGTTTAACGTTACTTGAAACAGTATAATTACCGATTTACGACCACCTCGATGATGTCATAAAATAATAAGGGACTTTATTCTTAGATTAAAACTGAGAAGATACGGTACTTAATTGATGGTGGTCCCAATGGTCCCAATGGAGTACAACATGGGGTTCTTCAAAAGGGTGTGAAGAGATTTCTTCAGGGTCGGCAACGTGCGAGTGATACCCTTGGTCTTGCAAGCGTCCATAGGCTACGGTAACTGCTTACCATCAGGCGGGCCGTATGCTTGTGTGCCACCTTAGTGGTATAAAATTCCTGATTGGCTGGTTACCGTGGTACACACGGCTACAGATCAAGCTATACATTACCAAAATAAGCTGACCTCTCATTGTACGGAAATCCCACACAGTGCAAGATCAGCTTATACTGGAAATGTATAACTTGATGTGTAGCCGTGTGTACCAACCACTATCAATAACACAAAGAAAATCTTACCGGTAGCGCCACAGATCGTGGGTTCGATTCACATCCAGGACAGATATTTGTGTGCATAAACCATGTGTGTTCGTTTGTCCTGATATATTAAAAATGTTGTATATCAGTTATCTGATGTCTATAATAGCTCTGTTTAGAACCAGATTGCCGAGTGTCTAAAGAATGTACCATGATTTTTAAATTTTTTCCCTATTTTTTTTTTCACACGGAGTCAAACTAGCGCGAACGAGATATTAAATTAAATCTTCATTCAAGATACACAACTTTAGCTTTCGAGAATCCAAAACGTATCTTCCTTTTCTAGATATATCTAAGTCTTTTTCTAGTCATATGTGAATTAAAAGTGACTTTGATGTTAAATTACTATAATTATGTTTTACAATGAATATATGATTTCTTTTATTTTTTACATGAAAAATAGCAACACTGTTGTCCATTAAAAGTCGTGATCGTTTCCAATTAACAGAGCATGTTAAATCAAATCAAAACGTGTCCTAATTTTAACAAATATTTCGCCGATCGTTTTTTGAAATCGTTCGTCGCACGTGATTCTTTTTCAATATTTTTGTGGCGAAAATGTTATTCCAAGAAAATGACAATCAATTTATCTTTGATGATTAAACCTTAAGTTATGTAACTTGTTAATTTCCCAACCTAGTGCGGCCGCCGAGAATATTGGCCAAATGACTGAAGCGGCTGATCTGATTTCGATGGGACTTTCACTAAGCTATGCCTAAGAAAATACTGAACTTTTCTGTGACAGTCCCATAGCAATAGGATTAGCCGTTTCTGAGAATAGCCCAATATTAACAGGGCCAGTAGACAAGACGGTTGTCGACAATCGTTATCGTTAGTAAACGATCAACCTTTGTATGGGATTGATATATAGATATCACGTAATTTTTAACAATCTCTTATGTCAATCCCATACAAAGGTTGATCGATCGGGGGGCTGGTATCAGAAACGCATTCTCTCAACGTCCACTCTCGTCTCGTCGTCACAACGTCCGCACTGTACATAGTAAACAAGCGCAAAATTAAGAAAAACTACGGCGGGGAGCTCATTCCGCAACCTGAACAAGGTTGCAGTTTTCTTGATAGTACCCGCTTGGCTGGCTACTATCACAAAAATCTATCATAAAACAAGTCCCGACTGCTAAAGCATCCTTTATCCAGACTATTATCCACCAGCGTGCCAAAGGATCATGGCGAGATTTGTACAAACAAATAAAGATTTTAAGAGACGTTGAAATTACGTTATAATTGATCCTTGGTGCCTAAGGAATAACTTGAGGCATTTAAAATGTTTTTAGATCCCCGGGATAAAAATGCGACATTCTATGCCATGCCGGCAAACGCGACCAAAACCATTATGTTGTTGTTAGTCTTCTCAGTTTCAGTGTATTCCGAACCGGTGGTAAATTCAACCAGTATTATTATTCAACAAGTACGTACCAATGTAGCGTTCATAAGTGCCTAAACTGAATAAATGACTTTTTAATTTTGATTTTTGATTGTGTTATGTTTTGCGGGGTTTATCAAATACTTCAAGTACAAAGCCGCTCTAAGCCTACTTTAAGTATAAGTAAGCTCGCCGTTATTATTATATGTTACTGGTAATGAAATTTCAACATTGGAAGTTATTCAAAACCCTCTAAAATGTTTGATTTTTTTGTTCAAAGCAATATATGGATCTCGCCATGATTCTTTCATCACCATCTACAATGCATTCTGATTTCATGATATTGAAATATTGCGTAATAAGTGTAAATTACCTGTTTTCAAAAACATGCGGGATCTTTTTATAGACAATATTTTATCAATCAAGATAGGTAGAGCATAGCGTTTATTCGCTCAAGGAGCATCTCGACTGGGGATGTACCTCCACCTTAAAAACCGCAGCCAAATAACTTTATGATGTGTTCGTATCGCCAGAGCTTATTGGGGAGGGGGCAAGGGTCGATAACGCGTGAGTGATGCCCCGTGTGTTGCAAGCGTCCATATGGCTACGGTAACCGCTTACCATCAGGCGGACCGTACGCAAGTTTACCGACTTGGTCGTATAAAAAAAGTGTAACGAGAAATCTGCATTTAGCAGTAATATTTTATAAACATGGCGTAAATATATTTCTAACAGCAGCAGTAGACAGCATCAGCAGCATCAATTTATTGTTTAACGACTTAACCTATAACACTGTAGTTACCCACGTAGCTATAGGTACCGTGTCCATGTCATCAATGGAAATAGGCATCTGGGTTCGGCACACATCGCTGTTTACAACTTTCTATGGGAACTTTATAAGCTATTGTTCGCCGGGTTTGCGTTTACAAACGACACGATTCATATTTCACGCATATTTTATATGCAATGAGAATAATAAGAGTTTCTAGTGATATTTCAATGTGGCGATTGATTTAAAATCCCTTGATAAGTTATTGGAATTGAGTAGTGATCAATTTAACATCTGAAATGTATAGAACCTGTTATAGATAAAACATTGCACCCGGCAACGACCAGTGGCAACACAAAGACGAGATAATTTATTCACTTTTTTTGCTGGGACGGACGATGAGATATGCTTGATTATAAACAATTTCAATCACTGTGACATTAATCGGCAATTAACGAGCCTACAACGTCCAATAAACAAACAAGATACCATTATTATGACCATTATTACCATCAATTATAATCCAATAAGATTTCGAAACGACCAACCAATTAAAAGAAAAGAATTTTACCTACATATTAACCGATCTCTACACTTTCTTCTACAACGGTAAACTTGGCTAATTCGATAGCGTTTTAGCTAACACTACTTTCTTAGAACACTAACTAACAATATGCGAGAGGCTGTTGTAGTCAAACGCAACAGATACATACAGGTGTCATAATTCACGTGTAAACACCGCTACGGGCTACGTGGAAGTAAACCGATTAGTTCTCGCGTTCGTTATGTAGAACAGCGAGTAAAAATGCACTTAATCAAACAATATCAATATAATTTTACAGTAACACAGTTTAAAGTTGCGTGTTTCGGTATCACCTGACCGTTCGGTAAACATTCCCAGGTAATATTGTCACGTTTGTCGAAATTTACCGTTATGATCCGCAGTTTATAGTGCTGGGTCAGAGTCGTGTGCTCGTCCTCGTCATATCACAGGCACATGCACTTGTTTAACTATCACTGTATTATCTGTTCACTGCACACGATTACCGATGAAGCGAGTACATTTCGTCGGTCGCGGTTCGTATGGGTACGTTGGGGGCACGTCGAGTGCGCACAGGACCAGCAAATGCGACGGACCGTGAATGTTAACCTACCTGTTGCGCTTGCGTGTCGCCCACCGAGCCGGGGGTGCTGCTTTACCGACGCGACCGCCGCCATTTTTAATACAACCTCCTTTCAAAACCTATTCAAACATTTTCTATAAATAATTCACGTTATTTCGCTCCAAATTCTTACATCGATGTCATTACGTTGAGATTATATCGTTTTAAAGAAGCCAAATGAGTTGTTAAATGTAAAGATAAGCGTAAAAGCCTTAATCTGCTTTATCGATGTACATTACCGCCATCTGTCGTTAATTACTTGAACTACTGCGATTGTTAACTTAATCATGAGACTTAACGCAAAGTTAATTAATGAGGTTTACTTTAAAAACCTTTTATTGGCCATTATTCTAACTGTTAAAACTACAATTTGCTAGTTTTATGTTAAACTTAAACGTATCTTATAATTTTATCTTCTTTACAATGTATATTGCAACCGATCCATTATGACTCAGTATTAACTGAAGCAATACTAAAGTAATTCATTTGAGATCAAAGTAGTACGTTTAAAGGTAGACAGATGGAGCTACTTACCTAAATAGAGCCTTAAAATAAGATCCGGATATAGGATAATAGGATAGGATGTAACCTGTTTTCCACTTTCATGGGAGTTGACAGATTTGCACTACGGTTTAGTAACTTTTTTTACTATACTTTTAAATGTTTTGGACCATAAACTCACCATGGTATGGGCGAAGTATGTAAATAAGTACTCAAAGCCTATATGGAACAGGCTCTCAAGTGCTGCTGCCGGAATCCACCGGTAGTTTTTTTTATATTTATTTACAGAATATTTTGATAACAAGGTTACCTTAGTAGGTACTACTGTGAAATTAATGTTCAAAGATTTCCACCATACACCTTACTATAGCTTGTACCTGTTTCTCTTCCATGCCTTTGGCACTCTTAAGCCCATAAATTATCTCTGTGCAAAAAATCAAGTCAATCCGTTGCTCCGTCGCTGCGTTGAAAGAATGAACAAATTACACACTTACGCATTTATAACATTAATAACTAGCTGTTCCCTGCGGTTTCACCTGCGTTCCCGAGATAAAAAGTAAATAATATTCGGGGCTTATGTAGCTTCCAATTAGATACTCTATTACCCCTTAGTACCTCACCATTTAATACATTAGCGATTCAATGCTCGACGGAAATATAATTATGTAATAATTATCATCCTTACCACGATTTTATCTCCATCTTAATGACAATGACTTCGTAAAAGTGTCATTACCGTAACACTTCCGACAATTGTTGCATGTCACTAGCTATAAAATATATATATATATATATGTCGGCTTCAGCGACAGCCAAGCGATACAAACATCACGATTAGGGTTCAGTAGTATCGGGATTCGGTGGGCGCAGTGCAGGCAATAAAACAACGTTATACCATCGCTTCGTAAAAGTCCTTACGTTATTATTACGACATAATATTACAATTAAATAATCACTTCACTTCGCTTCACTTCACTTCACACATGTACAGTCTTAAATAATTACAGGCTTCAGAACCGGGTGTAACAATGATTGCACTGAGATGTGTATAGCTCGAGCGCTTGTGATAAACTAACTATCCCAAAAGTAATACGCATCCCCTTATAAACTCTGTTATTCACGTTATAGTCAAATCAATGTTCTTAATATTACGCATACCCTCATTAAGTCTGTTATTTACGTCAAAGTCAAATCAGTGTTGCTACTATTTTACCCAACCCTTGTACCACGATAATATCGTAATCCAACTGAGTCCGACCAATGATTTAACTCTCCGACATATATATAGAGCATGTGAAGAGATTTTTCCAGGATCGGCAACGCGCGAGTCATACCCCTGGCCAGGGTCGGACTGGCCATATAGTCGAGGTGGCGTTTGTCAGCTGGGTCCTAACCTGTACAGGCCCCCCACGGCTGGCTTGCGGGGCTTGCCACAGCCAGGTGGTAAGTAATGTAGGGACCCGAGCAGACTAGGGCCCGGCTCTTGCAACCTACATGTAAAATAAAGTAGATACTTAGAGAGAAAATAAACAGAAAAATAATTCCGATACTATCCCTGCTACCATTATCCGGTCCTAGGCTTGTGGCGAGCTACCCGGGCCCTTGCCACCTTGCCCTTGGACCCTGCCACTGGTGTTCAAGTACCTGTTTACTATCAGGCGAGTCGTAAGTTCATTTGCTACCAAATTGTGACTGACATATTCAAATCCATGAAATAAATTATAAACCCTCACAATAAAAATATTTCACATATAAAAAACCGCCCAATAAAAGAAACATCTTTTTTGGCGTTTTATGTTTAATTATATTTCATTTTTATTATTTGTTGTTATAGCGGCAATAGAAATACACATTCTCTGAAATAGGTAGGCAGCTGATGGTAATAACCGTTCATGAGATACAGCCCACTGACAGACAGACATACAGACGGACGGACAGCGGAGTCTTAGGAATAGGGTCCTCTAAACGGCAGTGTTTGGTCTAGTTTTCAGTATCATATAAAATTTACATGAAATTTCATATTTTAAACCGATTTTGACCAATAAATGCTCCAAGTTATTGCAAGAACCCAGAAACATGTAACTTCATTACAAATTATCTCACGAATGCCATGAATCAGTCTGAATGTCTTCGGAATTTGAAAGATTAAAGGTTTAAGTTGCAACTTTAGGAGCGATGATATATTCACCATGATAAGTACAGATTTCCACTGCAAAAATAGACCTTTTTACAAGCTTTTATTTAACTTGCAATGTATGTATATACGTTTGTTCGGGTGGAATCTTGCAAGTCCAATTTCACCTACTTCCAGTGGTCGGATTGACTTGATATTTGGTATACATTAGTATATTGGATGACAATGCAAGTACAGTCAACAAAGAGTACAGTCACACAAAAAAGCTTGTATAAAAATGATTTTTTTAACAAAGAACTTATTATTTTCCAGTTCTTCACTTTCCCTCTCAGTTACGTGGTGTATAAATCTCATATACTTAGGTAATCATTAATAAAATAAATAAATATCCTGGGACATTCCTCACACACGATTATCTGATCCCAAGCTAAGAGCTTGTACTATGGAAACCAGATAACTGATATACTACATATCATCATATCAGCCCATGGATGTCCACTGCTGAACATAGGCCTCCCCCATTGATTTCCACTTCGACCGGTTCTGGGCCGCTTGCATCCAGCGGCGCCCAGCGACTCTGACCAGGTCGTCGCTCCACCTGGTGGGAGGTCGTCCCGTTCGGCGCTTTCCAATACGTGGTCGCCACTCGAGAACCTTTCTTCCCCATCGGTTATCGGCTCTTCGAGCGATGTGGCCTGCCCATTGCCACTTCAGCTTACTGACTCTACGAGCTATGTCCGTCGTTTTCGTTCTCCTACGAATGTCCTCATTACGGACCCTGTCACGTAGAGAAATTCCGAGCATAGCTCGTTCCATAGCTCGCTGAGTGACTCTAAGCTTATTTATGTATACTACATATACTACTTTTTATTATAATACATAGGTACATAATAATAATATACATAATTGCACCCATAATAATTAATAGCTCTTCGCTGGTTTTACTTCTTTGGGAAGGTGGACATGAAGGCCCGGGCAACTATAAACAATCAATTTTGAAGTTGGTTCATCAAGGATCGAACGGAAATCGATAGATTTTTGTCGATCTGCAAAAACATCACTCTTTCGATATAATTAATTATTTGACATTTAAAATTGTTTGTAGTTAAAGCTTCTGTCGTCACTGAATATTATCTATTTATTAAAATAAATTTTCCGTTTGTTTGTGTTCAATCAGACGGATTGTACGTACAATATTTTATGTATAAATTGCTGAGATAAATTAACATTAAAAATACTGAGGTAATAAAAGCAGAGTTAATAACAGATTATTCTTATATATGCGCGGCTGCAAGAACTTTTTCATAAACTTTTTTGTAGATTCGTGAAGGGTTTTTATCGTCCTTTAGAACCAATATCTACATCTACACTAATAATAAAGAGAGAAGATTTGGATTTTTGTTTATAATGAATAAACTCAACAACTACTGGCCCAATTTTAAAAATTCTTTCACCAGGAGGAAGCTAATTTGTCACAGAGTAACATAGGATATATATCTAAGTATATAAATTTCACCCGGGCGACGCCGGATACGAACAGCTAGTGAATACATTTTCCCCATACAAAAAATATAAGCAGGAACTTGGGATTTCAGAAAAACATTCAAATCTATATTTTTCATATTACTAAGTAAAGAATAAGGATATGTACAATTAGCTACAACGAAGTTCAAGTTCGCGCTTGGATTACAGTATTACACCAATAGATCTAATCGCTCATTCATCTAAACTAGTTCACGAGCTACTGTTGACTTGTATTAAATTAATTGTCCCAATAAATATTCATGGCTATCGTAATTGTGACCGCCATCAATGACAAAGTTAAGTCGCAAAACAATGTGGAGTGTGTTGATAAAATGTATGCAGTTATTCAGGTTGTCTTGTGGTATTTAATTATGTTGTGATCATAAGTCTAAATCCATTATCATTTGTATGCAACGTGCACTTCCGTCAATCAGTTTGTTTAAATACGAATGCTTCGGTTCCACCGCGCCCCGTAATCACTTGGCTCGCGGTTAAAAATATAACAATGACATCAATTGTTATAATAGGACGCGCGTCCCTCGCGAGAAACAACGGGTTAATAGAAACTGTGGGGTTTAAATCAGTAAGGACCACCCCGGATTTCTCCACATATCTAAGTTTTGTCCTTGCAGAACAGCAAAGCGAGCGTAAGATGGATACTTGCGTAACACATTGGTTCTGATTCGTTATGTCTTGCCCTCTCGTACAGAAGGCATCCTGTATCCTTGATTTATATTTCAGTTTTGCTAACGCTGCATTACCTAAACGTAGACTTCATTTACCCCCATAGAGTTAGAATATTAATAGATCGACTGCACTAGAAGTATGTGCCGTGAGCACGGGAACGAACTACGCGTTCAGTTTAAATGACACATATACCTAATGAATGCCAAGGAGAAAATTGGCGTTGAAGACCTCCATGTACACCATCTTTTGCAACCACGACCACTCAGACAAGAGTGCTCGTCTGAGAAGAATGAATGCGAATTTCTCGTTTTTGAATGCGAATTTTACGGATAATAAATGACAAGGAACTCATAAAACTGACAGTAAATCACTAGTGTACGTACGATATATATCTAAGTATGAATGCATCTAAATGCAAAATGCTGTCGCTTCACATGAGGTTTTGTTGTAAACAGTATCACTCTACTTATATTCGTACTCTATGTTTAACCCGATCGTATGCTAACCGACAGCCTCATTCCGAATGAAGATCGAAATTGGAAAATATCATTTGATTCGGTCCCTTTCCAATCAGCCCGCCCCACAGTGATTTTTTTAGACCAAAAAAAACTGTGCGCCCGCAACCTAGGAGCTCTGAAGAATGTATGAAGCTACCTACCTAATATACCTACCTATAAAACGAATATGTCAAGCAAGTTAATTGATACTTTAACGGAAAATGGAAAGCTACCAAACAGGATACGGCCCAACTTGGCAGACAATCAATATAAATAAAATAAACATCATAAAATGTAAACATTGGCTTTAAACATAATTTATAACTATTATTGTTTATACATAGCATAATTTATTACGAAACCGGTATACCTAATGCCTTGTAAAACTAATAATACATGGTACATAGTGAAATATTCACATTGTTGAGAGGTCATGAGAATTATTTTAAACGGAACTTTGAGATTTTAATTTGAATATTTATATTTGTCCCATCACGAAGTCTCTAGATTGGATGGATCTTAAAATTGAGGAGTGGCAGCTACCAGCCTGACTTTTAAATTGGGAATTTGAGGATGACGTCAATTGTACATAATCGCTGGTAAGTGGGTATACCTACCTATAGTGTAAGGCTTCACCTAGGCTGCGCAACGTGAGGCTTAGGCGACACGCACCACGCAGCGTAGCGCGTGAATGCGTCTCTTAACGTTGCTTGTAAGTATCTCCGTTTGTATAGAAAAAACGCACAGTCCAACACACAGAAAATGCGTCTCCGCGCGTTCATACAGATCACGTACCTACCATGCGAGACGCAAGGTATGGCACACCGAGTCTCATAGTGCCGTGCGTGATTTTGTATGGAATGAGTCAGAGCCGCCGTGAATCCACAGAACGCAACTACGTGCGTGGGCCAAGAAGAAAATTGGCGTTGAAGACCTCCATGTACACCATCTTTTACAACCACGACCACTCTGACAAGAGTGCCCGTCTGAGAAGAAGAATGAATGCGAATTTCTCGTTTTTTGAATGCGAATTTTACGAATAATAAATGACAAGGAACTCATAAAACTGACAGTAAATCACTAGTGTACGTACGATATATAAGGTGTAACGGAAAGGGTATATACATCCGAAGGGGGTGAAGACTACATCAGGTACAGACTCTCTATAAAAATTTTCAGCTCAAAATACATAACTAAAAAATTCAAACCAATTTTTTTAATTCAAGTTTTTTGAATTAAAATCATAACCAACATGTCACCGGTCAATGAGGGTCATTGTCATTTTGCGTCCCTTACTAATATTAATATAAATTTTTATCTTCCGCGATCTGTGCACCTCGTACCAAAAAAGTGGATTACTGTAATGTATATACAGTTTCCGTTACACCCTGTATATCTTAGTATGAATGCATCTAAATGCAAAATGCTGTCGCTTCATATGAGGTATTGTTGTAAACAGTATCACTCTACTTATATTCTTACTCTATGTTTAACCCGATCGTATGCTAACCGACAGTCTCATTCCGAATGAAGATCGAAATTGGAAAATATCATTTGATTCGGTCACTTTCCAATCAACCCGCCCCACAGTGTTTTTTTAGGCCAAAAAAAACACTGTGCGCCCGCAACCTAGGAGCTCTGAAGAATGAAGTATGAAGCTATCTACCTAATATATCTACCTATAAAACGAATATGTCAAGCAAGTTAATTGATACTTTAACGGAAAATGGAAAGCTACCAAACAGGATACGGCCCAACTTGGCAGACAATCAATATAAATAAAATAAACATCATCATAAAATGTAAACATTGGCTTTAAACATAATTTATAACTATTATTGTTTATACATAGCATAATTTATTACGAAACCGGTATACCTAATGCCTTGTAAAACTAATAATACATGGTACATAGTGAAATATTCACATTGTTGAGAGGTCATGAGAATTATTTTAAACGGAACTTTGAGATTTTAATTTGAATATTTATATTTGTCCCATCACGAAGTCTCTAGATTGGATGGATCTTAAAATTTAGGAGTGGCAGCTACCAGCCTGACTTTTAAATTGGGAATTTGAGGATGACGTCAATTGTACAGAATCGCTGGTAAGTGGGTATACCTACCTATAGTGTAAGGCTTCACCTAGGCTGCGCAACGTGAGGCTTAGGCGATTAACACACTGCCACGCACCACGCAGCGGTATCTCCGTTTGTATAGAAAAAACGCACAGTCTAACACACAGAAAATGCGTCTCCGCGCGTTCATACAGATCACGTACCTACCATGCGAGACGCAAGGTATGGCACACCGAGTCTCATAGTTGTATGGAATGAGTCAGAGCCGCCGTGAATCCACAGAACGCAACTACGCGCATGAGTGCGTAAAAACCTGCACGATGATGCAGATCTGCACTCCCGCAAGTACGCGCGTAGGCGCGTGGCAGTGTGATAATAGCCTTAATGTCCAGTTACTATCGGAAAAATTTACGTGCACGGCCATGCTAAGAGTCATTTGACTGGGGTCTCTCCTTGCCGCACTATGTTTGTCTCTTTTTGACACATGGATGTATATGCACAGTATTTGGGCTGTCACAAGTGACCTAATAGGAAGACAAATTAAATGGGTGGCCACACTATCATTTGATTTGAGCTATCGCCTACGTCTAACGACTCTATAAGAAATTAGTGCGAAATTTCAAGTTTCTAACCCCAGCGGATAGGCTCTGCGTTGATGAATCAGTCAGCCAGGACCAGTAATTATGGTATACTAGCTGTCCCGCGCGGTTCCACCCGCATTCCCGAGTCAGTCGCGTACTTTAATCTGGGATTCATCTAAGGTTGAATATCTAACAGCAAACGTATACCCAAAAGCTATTGACAACGCGTTGTACACTGACGAGCAGCTCCTATGCCAACCCGACTATTGAGCTTACGATCTTATTGAATTCTGAGCGTTCGTATTGCATATTAGGAAATGCGACTCATACATTGACGTATATAGGGGGAGGGGTAGCCTGGTGGCCACGGTCCACCCTACAATTGTCTGGTGCTCGCCCCAGGATATTAGTTAGTTTTTTAGGGGCCTCCCCTGAGAAATAATCCTAGATATGCCAATGGTCCCATACCTGCCTACTGTCATATTATCGCATGGTGACGAAAACATTGGTACATCGGTTTCCTAATGATCAAAGAATGAATCAAACAGGACAAACCATTCGCCTAATTACAACTAAGGTGCATAAAAGTCATCCAAAATAGTTTTCTATTGGAAATGTATATTGTCTGTAATTCATAATTGCTAATTGATTTCAGATGCAAATCATAAACAAGTCGCTCTGTTAGACCAATTACGCCTTTTTTTGGATGTTTATAACGAGTTTTTTACCTTTTCGAATACTGCATTAGTCACCATAGACAATAAATTTCATCTAATTTTGTAAAAAAAAACTTAAAAAACATGGAGTCACAGGTGTGCGCAGTGTGGAGATTAGTCACGAAAACTAAAAAAAGCATTATGCAGATTTATGGAGTAATAATCGAATGATAAAGTTTATTTGTGCGGAGGATATACTAGGCTGAAGCCACATAATTGTGTCAAGAACTTAAGACCAAAACCTGTGTGTTCGATAATTATTTAACTAGAAAGATAACCATATTTCACTGCACACTAAAGATAACCATACGTCGTTTCGACGTGTGCTTGTTTTAGTGGGTATATTTTGGATTTTGTATATAGTAAGTTTTATGAAACTTATTATTTGTTTAATATAGGTAATTATGTTGCGAATAAATGAAAAACATCAGGTTTTATTTATATATTTATTACAAAAAAACTTGATATAACTGAAGACGGTACTTCTTACATCACAAAACTTAAACATTTCAGAATCTCTCCGTCAGTCTTATAATTTGAGGAAAAATGTTTTTAAAATAAACTTTTTGTACTTTTAACAATATTAGGAATCTAGTAAAATTGAATTTTTTGTTCATTTTGACCTTATAGGCACTTAGAGCAGCCGCCCGATTTATTCTCTCCACAAATAGGATTTTTACAGTTGTCGCAACATTTTCTTTGTCATCCTTGTAATTTTTGAGGGACAAAAGGCACAATACGTTATTTTCTTTGGCTTAGGTGCAGCTTCATCTCGTTTGGAAGGTCCGGCTTGTCTTTTTGGCAATAAAACATTTTATTTTTACTTTTATATTGTTCGGCAAAGTAGGCATTTGCTGCCTTGTCTCCATCCACGGAGTCATCAAGCTATTACTTAGTTTTTTCATAAAATCCATATCTAGATATCCGTATAATAATATAAGATGATAACCTTTTAATTGCTTTTCCTTTTAGTAGCCATCCATCGAAAATCCTTTTTGCCTCTGAGATTTTAACGCTGTGGCATGACAACTTTATTTGGCACACTGTACGTATGGCTTTCAAGGACGTTTTCAGTAACCACGATGTTTTCCAATGGTGGAACATTCACCTCATAGTCCTCACGTCGCTCTGAACTTCATCCTCCAGTAAATTTTCTTCAGATTCGCTGTCCAACCACTTGTTTCTTGCAATAATCGATAGATTTATGCATTTTAGGTACCTCAATATGACTTCATGATGTTGTTTTATCATAGCCTAAAACCCATAAAAAATAATAATAAATAAATGTGCATTTATTCTTACTAAAGTCAGAAAAACCTCTATTTACTAAAGTTCAAAAAGTCACACTAAAGATAACCATACGTCACTTCGACGTACGGTAGGTAAATATTGACGAAAGTATTGCACTTACCTGAGTGATATAGGTGTCCTCTGCAAGCTTCGTGCGCCAACTGAGTTGGCTGAAACGGCCGATGCAGTGATGTGAAATTCAGACGAGTTAGAACAATTTTTCAAAATGGAGTACGTCGATTCGACGTAGGTTATCTTTCTAGGGTTAATTAGGACAACCATTAGTTGTTACATTAAAATAATCTTAAAACTAGATAAAATAGAAAATGAGATAAATGTACAACTTTTTAAGGTGTCACAACATTCGTTATAAATTTTGGTAACATAAAAAAAAGTATTTCAAATGGCTGGAAACATAAACTAAAAAAAAACAAGATAGAATAGTCCAAAATTTTTCGACATAACCTGGCCGCTACCCCCGAGGCGGTCGGGTATACCATGAGGATTTCCCCACGAAAAAGAAAAAAAAAAAATAGTCCAAAATTTTAACGAATCACACATAAAACAGAGATTAGAATAAAAAAAACAATTAATTGAGTAAAGAACTCACACACACTGGCTTGATACAAAGGCCCCCGTGCCTCTAAACGGCCCCGGCGGGGCAGACACTGGATCAACTACCAGGGCCTATGGCACTTTTTATCTCAACTGCCCCGTTAATGGAACAGAGGCACCGGGGCCGATGGGACAAAGTCATTAGTTTACGAAAAAAAAAAAAAAAAAAACTATTGCATTTTACCATATTGATCACCGAGAAGTATATTCAGTATATTATGCAAGTCTTTTAAATGTGAAAAGTTTTTTTTTTATCACAACAGGAAACAGTCATCACAAGTTCAGTAACCCAGCAAGATTTCGTCACAACCTAACACTTTGAATAATTTCTACCTTTGTTACCAAACTTACATCATATTTTATACGTACCTACATGTTAATTGACCCTGTCTATATGTTTTGATTGCAATCGTCAAGATGGACTTCACCCAATCAATTAGTTTTTTTTTTTCAAACATTTTCCCGTTATTTGATCGCCTACAACGGCTACAACGTTGTGACTCTGCTGAAAATATGCGAGGTGTGGATGAACTGTTAAGAATGTGCGGTGCAATTTAATTTGGCTGCCTAAAGCTAAGTCATAAAAACTTTTTAAGGCTTTATCTGTACAATTTGAAGTAAAGGCTTTATCTGATACAATCTGCAGTTCAAATCGCAGTAATATACGTACGTACTTATGTACTATAGTTTTCTAAGGTTGACATTCACTTCACCTTTAAGTACCTATACCTACATAACATATCGCATTTAGTCTAATTTATTTAAAAGTTGATATTGTATTTGATAGTTCATTTGTTTCTACCATTGTGACAAACAAATTCCAAAGTACGCTAATACAAACAACAAAACACAATTATTTAAAAAATCATAAAAATTATCGAAACAACAGTGTATTCAATTCCTTAACGATTTGGCATCCAAGTTCAAGTTCCGGCTAGCAGTGAGCTCCTAATTATGATAAAACGAGCAAAATATTGTTATCCACATAATAGTACGTAGTGATCACGCGTTCCCGCCAAAAGCCGGCAGCCATTTTTATTTACCTTTTATTGGAGTAATGACGTTGTTGCATCCGGCTGTGCACCTCGGAAGCGAGAAAACTGTGACTCAGATTTTATAAAATCTGTTTATTGGAACTTAATTATGTACTTTTTTTAATGCATTTGTCATTAATTTACCTTTGTTGGTATGTTACATTCATCGAAAAATTAACCCAGGAACCGCAATGACGTTAATTTTGGTTGAAATATATTCCGCCAATTTCCCACCTCCGACAATGCGCTCTGATTGGCTAAGTCAAGGACACATGCACTCTGGCCCTTACTATTCAGTGAGAAATCACTGACTAGTTTCGGAATTTGATTGTTCAGTATTACTACTCTATAGGGATTTTCCCCGATTGTTAGATTAGATAGGTAGTAGCACAGAATAGTAGTAAGTAGAAGAAAGAATTATCATGTGTCAGACTTTTTTGTTCTTAAATTGTCTTTTACATACAATTATTGTCTTCGCTCGTGCGAACACTTGTATTCCCCATTTCTTTACGGGGCAGAGACGTGGACGGTGCGCGAGTTGGAAAAGGGGAAGATAGATGCTCTAGAGATGTGGTGCTTGAGGAAGATGCTGGGGATATCGTGGACGGAGTTTCGGACCAACGTGTCCATACTTCAGGAGCTAGGCATCACGTTTATCGGCCGTAGTACAGTCGCGCATACTGCAGTACTTTGGGCATGTTTCTAGGCGGGATAACGACTCCATTGAACGGCTGGTCATACAAGGAAAAGTGGAGGGAACCAGATCACGCGGCAGGTCACCTATGCGCTGGTCTGACCAAGTAAAATCTGCAGTGGGAAACCGCGTATCTGACTGCACCAGACAGTCTGCCAACAGAGAGAGATGGCGGGAGATCGTGCGGAGAGCCGTGTCCGCCTCTATCACCGATGTGGACGCCTTAACGTGACCACGACCTCTCTGCCAAGAGCGAAACGACAGAGAAGAAGATTGTCTTAAAAATGTTGTACAATGTACATGCCTTATACTAAAAAGACATATAGGTGTACCTATGTGTTTTTAGTTTTACAATCTCTTTCAGATTGTTATACTCGCCTATTTAAAAAATAGATGAGCATACACGACTTTGATGTCGACATTAACCTATACATAATCGAATGCACGGATAATCGATTAGATACCGTGCTACTGCAAAGATTTACACAAACTATACCCGGTTCCATGCACGTGACACAGCTTTTGTAAACATCCTTTTTGAAATGTATTAGCAGACAAATGCCGCGGTATTTCATAGACCTTGAATGCTTTTACTTTGTGAATTTAACCCGGATCAGTTTTGTTGGTAACAAACAGTTAGACACGGCACGGAACTGATCATCTAAAGGTATTAATTATGCGTTAGGAATGCGCACAAAAACACAAGGTCCGTAATTTCGATCATCTTGACGTACTATAGTATAATTATGCTGTAGTAGCGTTATCGGTATGTCCGGATTTAGTGCGTAAACGTTGTGGTGGTGGTAAACTGGTACCTATGATATAAAAAAAATAAACGGCCAAGTACGAGTAGTTTCACTCGCTCACCAGGGTTCCGACTTTCCTTAGACGTATAAGTATATCTTGGTCTGTTTTAAAAACTGTACCGGATAATTAATTATCTTTGTGCAGGAATTTTAATGATTTGGAAACAACTTTGCTAGTTCGAATCATCGTTCAACTGTAATTATTTCTGATTTTTCCCTTTTCGAACTTCGGAGATAAGGGTGGCGAATGGATTTTTATTTGTCAATTATCATCGTGTCAAAAATTACGTGACAAAAAAGAAAAATATCATCAATTTTCATAAAATATGATTAACGTATCATTATCGTATCATAAAATATAGTAAGCGCTTAACGCAGTAAAAACGTTTTAATCTGGCTACCTCTATAGCAAAGATCTCAATTGTGATGTGATGACAGATGACTTGTAATTCTTTGAAATATCTCTTATAAGGAACTGTATGTACATTGCTGGCGGTTAAAAGGCATGTCGTACTTGAATGGAATGTCAGCCTGACTCATCACAAATGTGGTAGCAGTTCCATAGTTCCAAGTAAACCTGGTGCAACTTTAAAATAAGGACTTTACCTTACTTTTATTACCTATTGGTGTTTTGTCAGCGGTTGGAATTGCATGGTGAAAGACTTACATTAACTAACTTTTACTTCATTACATTTTCGTACACAGGGATTTTGTTTGTACCCCTTTCTATAAGATTCATCTGATGAATTTTAATTTTTATTTATGAATGCGAAGAAGAGTAGGTAGGTTCCTAAGTGTCCATTGCTGTCACCTCGTCGAAGTGGGAACTTTCGGGCGGTGCCGTTATAGTGAGTGAGGACCTTAATATTTATCTAGCAACCTAGTTTTTAGATACCTACTTTAGAAAAAAATAACTTACAATCTTACGCAAGTTTGTTTCGAATTGCACAATTATTGGCATGAGGCATTATTCTCTGATCCTGAACCAGGAACTAGGTACAAATCCATGCATAATGGAGAGTCCGAAGATATTAGTCGACTCAATTACACATGATAATGTCACTGCAACATCTGAGAAGGTCGAAACACTACTTGGGCAGCGGAATCTGTTAGCGACAAGATTAATGATTTTTGTTTCAATAAACAAAAACGAACCGTTTTGCTTAGGGGAGGTAAGCCTAAAACGGGTAGCCCGCCTAAAACGGGTATGCGTTTTAAATTGCGCGTCGTCACTGCTAGTGAGAATGTGTGCCTGTAGAACGGGGCCCCTGCGGCTGGCCAATCACAGGTAGTCGGCGCATTTTCCTGGCGGACACGATTTGACGGTAAGATAAAAACAAAGTTTTTTGCTATTTTCACTAAAAAAAAACGAGTTACATTACTTTTGAATACTCGGAAATAGTCTACGTTATGTTCTTACTAGTTTTGCGTTATTATTTTGCAATAAATAGACGTTTTATTTGTGCAATAGGTTGGCGAATATTATTTCGGTGTTAAGGTGATGGGTTGATTGAAAAAAAATAAGCTTGTGGGCAAAACGGGTAGGAGTAAAGCGGGTACCCGTTTTGCCCATACCAAATTTGCCCTGTATAATTTTATTGAGTGTTAATTAGTTTTTTTACTTAATTTTACTTCTGCAGATGGTTAATAAATATAAAAGAAGACTGCAAATGCATTATACGAGTCATCAGAGGGAGTTATGAAGCTTGCGATAGAAGAAGCTCTTAAAACTTCAGTCAATGGTGCAGTCAAAAAATATGGCATCAACTTTTCGACTTTACAGAGACATGGAGCAGCATGGAGAGATAGAGCTCCACCAGGATCATCAGCTACATGCAGCGATAACGGTAGGATCAATGGACCAGTATTTTTGGAATGGTTGCGGCACTTTGTAGACAACGTTAGGCCAACTCAAGAAAAAAGCTATTTTGGTGATGGACAACCATGAGTCCTACAAGTATTATAAGTAGAAAGTAAGAGTTATGCTTATTATGAAACAGTTCTTGTCATTGATTGACGTTGAACTCATTAATTTAGTCCCTACCCGCTTTGCCCACAAGCCCTACCTGCTTTAGGAATAGAATAGAATAAAAAAAATACAAAAAACTTTACCAATCGAATAACCCGTTTTGCCCGTAGGGGGGCTACGGGCAAAACGGGTTATTCGATTGGTAAAGTTTTTTGTATTTTTTTTATTCTTAATATAGAAAATTATTTCATTTGTCATTTATTTTATAGTCCTTAATAACTAAACATTACAATATGTAAAAATAAATATTCAATTTGCATCTATAAGTTGTTTTTTTTTATCATCAACCTTAGCTTACCCGTTTTGGGCTGCCCTCCCCTACCAATGGTAGGTTCTTTTATTGCCAAACTGGGCATATAGATCATTTCGTAAGCTAATTTTACCTGTGATAGCTACTTCCATATGGGAGGGTCTGCTATGCAAAGCTTTGAGGTCTTCGTAACTCAAAAATAGTAGGAATACTTATTGTTTAAAGTTCTGTGACTCATATAATTATATTATACAGTTAATAACAATCTAACTATTATATTGTATGTATACATATGTACCTACTTCGATACATTATAGCAGTTGTTTTAATTGCTTACCTATTCACGTAGGCTTAACCTTTTAACAGCTTGAGACCAATGATATTATATTGAGACGGATTTTTCAGACAAAGGTTTTTCGAGCCCATTTCGACAAATTTATTTATTTATTTATTTAAATCAGACAATATTCATCCATAATATTGTTAGTACGTGCTTAAAACTATGTTAGTAGGGAAAATATACTAAAAACTTTACATAATTACCTAAGATTAACAAGTGCGACCCTGGACCCCATGTGCAAGGTGTTCCAGTGTCGCACAACTGTATAATACGTTGTTTAGGAGGCCGCTAGTACTGTCCCGCACTCGACGCATCAGGGAGGCCACTCTTTTTCTTAATATTGCTTGAAAACAATATATATTGGCCTCAGTAAACATCCCCGATGCGCTACAGTAACGAGGCAACCCCAGGGGGGCTAAAAAGGAAGCTAAAGCAATATTGCTAACGCAATTCATTTTTTCGAATTCTCGGCATATCCTACGTAATTTCAATATTTTTTTGGTATACTAGTTACTCATTATATACAATTCAATTCAATAAAAGATTCAGAATTGATAAATTGCATAAAAACTGCCGTAAATTCAAAAAAAGAATTCCGTTAGCAATATTGCTTTAGCTTCCTTTTTAGGGGGGCAGGCCCCGGCTAAACCCGTTATTATATTGGATACGCAGGGCATTGAAAGATCTGCAAGAATAATTAACCCACAGGCTGCAGGTGTAAAATGATTGGCAGTATACAAATACCTTGGTCAGTAAATTTTGTTTTTTTTTAGTGAACATAAGAAGATTACACCATATTTTATGACAATTTACTGGCTACAACACTGACTGATAGCCAATGTTTTCGTTGCTAAGGTAGGTATTTATTTAAAATTCTAATTATATTATTAATTTTAATTGTATTTTATTTTTATTTGTGTATTGAATTTGTATAGCATAATTTAATGTATTGGAACTAATAAAAGGCTTTATTATTTATTATTTAAAATGAGCCAGGCGCTATACGGGTACGACCAATGCCGGATTTAGAGGTGTGGAGGCCCTGGGGCAACAAGGGAGTGGAGGCCCCTAATTATTTTTCGTAGTTGTTATTTTAATAAATACATCTTATGTGGGGGCCCCTCTCTTGTCGAGGCCCCGGGCAGTTGCCCCGATTGCCCTCCCTTAAATCTGGCCATGGGTTCGTACCCTCACTTCGCTTTTCTAGCAGTTTATAATGTCTGTGGTCGTCCACAGACATATAGAAACTACTAGAAAAGCGAAGCGGTGAAAGGGTTAAGTATCTTTTCGGTTAAGTAACCGATTAACAATAAGGATCTTTATTAAATACCTACATAGACCTTGAGTAGGTACCTACAATATTTTATTAAGTATGTATTTATTAGTATGTGCGATTATAGTTAGGACAATAGCTGTGGGGAAAACATCATGGTCGAAAACATCCTGGCGCATTAATATTTGTATAGGTACAATATCTTTATCAGAAATTACAACTTTTCATACATTTTTGCCGAGGAGACATGTACCTTTTGTATGAAAAGCTGTAATTTTTTTTTGCTATTTCGAAGTTTGTCCCATAATAAAAGTTCATCGTATTTCTGAGTGACTTTACGTGGTTTCATTTATCCCCTGGTACACTTATCCCTAATGAGCTATCCCGACTGGTAGGGATAGGTGCACATTTTGTAGATTTATTTCTACCGGTAGGAATAGGTGCTCTGCGGGCCCAACCCCCTGGTGCATTTATCTCTACCGAGCTCTAGGTGCCCTGCCCATTTCCACTATTCGCTACTGCCATTTTGTACACACAACGCCACATCAACCTATACTGATTGGACTTTGGACTATTTGAGGTAGGACGGTGAGAATCGAGCGAGTAAGCGCGATATATTTTTGTTATTTCGTCCCACTCACGCGCAGGAACCGTACGTAGCAATACATCCATACTATACCTATACGTATGATGTATAGTCAATTGTAAAAACAGGTTCGAGCTCGTCTCGTAATAATTTGTGTTTTAAGATTGTTTTCAATTTGCGCTGCGCCTATGCACCTATACTAATATCTATATCTATACTATAATAATATAATAAAGCGGAAGAGTTATTTTTGTTTATTAAAATGGGCTAATCTCTGGAACTACCAGTAGGATTTGAAAAATTCTTTTACTAAAAGGAAGCCACATTATCCCCGAGTATTAAAGAGTAACTTTTATCCCGGAAACTCGGGTGAAACCGCGGGTAACAGCTAGTAATAATATAATAGAGCGGAAGAGTTTTTTGTTTGTTTGTTTAAACGCGCTAATCTCTAGAACAACCAGTCCGATCTGAAAAAAAATTTTTGTATACGATAGCCAAATTCATGAGGAATAGTATAGGCTATATATATATTTTTTAATAGGGATTCCTACGTAATCGCCAATAATCTAACCCAAGGTGTATACAAGACGTATGATCGTAATATCGCGTGCGCTGCGAAAACAATTGATGATAGAACAAAATAATGTTTTAGGGAATTGTAGGTCTTCAAAATATCCACAAAACAGTTTCAGGTGGTATATACCTATCTCCCATGGTTGACATACAGTAACCATTTCTATGTTTTAAAAATGAATAAAAAATATTCATATTTAAAACGTTATTTGCTAAGCGATTTTGACCAATATAGTATTGAAATTTGTTGTTTGCGTGACGAACGAGACTTACCAATTACGATATATGAGATACGCACTATATTATAATAATATAATAAAGCGGAAGAGTTTTTTGTAAGTTTGTTGAAACGGGCTAATCTCTCGAACAACCAGTCGGGTTCGAAAAATGATTTCACTAATAGGAAGCGATAAATTATCCCCAAGTATTCTACATTTACAGGTTACTTTTTATCCCGAGAACGCAGGTAAAACCGCGGGGGACAGCTAGTAAATGTAATAAAGTGGAAGAGATTTTTGTTGGTTTAAACGCACTAATCTCTGGAACTACCAGTTAGATTCGTTTTTTTTGTATACGATAGCCAGATTCATGAGCAATAGTATACGCTTAGTATATTTTATTTTCAAAAAATAGGGTTCCCTATGTAAACTCTAATAATATAACCCAAGGTGCAAAAAAATACCTTTAAAATCCCTAATATCGCGTGCGCTGCGGAAACTATTGATGATAGAACAAAATGATATCCTAGATAATTATAGGTGTTCAAATTGTCTTCAAAAAAATCCGCGGTGTCATATACCAATCTCTCCTGAGGCCTGAAGTTGAAATATAGTAACCATTTTTATGTTTAAAAAATATTCATATTTAAATGGTTATTTTCTAAGCGATTTTGACCAATATAGTATTGATCCTTATCCAGTTAAATATTTTCGTTAGCTTATGCATTTAATGTAGATTAAATGTGCCCTTTACATCATATTTTTTAAATAAATACTTTTAGATAATATCACAGCTTTTAAATTACACAGACCAAATAAAAAACATTGTTTTCTTGGCGGGCGAGACTAATATCTATAGTAATATAATAAAGCTGAAGATTGTTTTTGTTTGATTTTCTTTTTCAACGCTAATCTCTGGAACTACCAATCGGATGTGAAAAATTATTTCACCTATAAGAAACTACATTATCCCCGAGTATTATTATATATTACTTACTTCTTACATTGGGAACGCGGGGCAAACCGCGACAGCTTAGTAATTAGGTATATCCATAATTTTCAATCTTTATTTGTTCGTGTTTGCAAAAACGACGATTATTGAGAAACTGTATCACATATAAAATGATTTTTTCTGAATGACTGACTGATGAATCAACGCGCAGACTAAACCGCTGATCGTAGAGACCTGAAACTTGAAGCGTGTGTTCTTTGTATGACGTAGGCATCCGATAAGAAAGGATTTTCTGAAATTCTACCCCTAAGGAGGTGAAAAACGGGGGCAAAGTTTGTATGGGACAACGTGATTCCTTAGTTCAATCTACTTTAATTTTTGCATAGGTAAACATTCTTTAACAGAATTGATGGAAGATATGTTTCGTATTTTATTGAAACTCATCGCCTACGGGGTTGAAAAGTTGATATCAATACAAGGAGTATTGTGCTTTTGATTTAAATATTCTTTATATTGGACATTCCAATTTTTAAAGAGTATTGCCACGGGTATTGCATTGCAACAAGCTTTTATGTGAGTTCAACTTTTTTTTGAATAAAATCGGATTGAGTTTTTAAACATTTTTGTCTGTCTATTCCGGTTTATAGCTGATGTTATAACGAGTAACTTAGCTACTTTTATTTTTGAAAAAATAATTCCTTTACCAAAATTGCTTTAGCTTCCTTTTTAGGGGGGTCCGACCAAAGACTACTATTGTATACTGGGTCCGACGACGGTCAGAGTCACTGGGCGCTGCTGGATGCAAGCGGCCCAAAACCGTTTATTGTGGAAGTCTATGGGGGAGGCCTATGTTCAGCAGTGGACATCTTTGTGCTGATATGATGACATAGGTAGTGCCAAACCAAAATATATAGCTGAGTGCCTGAATGAAAAGAGTCAAACTCACAGATTTAGAGTTAGGCTTAAAATTAATTATTTTATGACATAAAATCCGTTGAAATTACAAATTAATTCTAAACATTTATTTATAATGTCCTAAGCATTCGATCTTACTTTCACATCGATAAGGTTCAGAGTAATAAAATGGGAGGGGTCCATTTTATTGATAGCATGACAGCTGTCTCCGAACGATCGCTAGGCTGAAGCTGAATTAACAATCAAATATAGATAACTATAAAAAATAACATAGCTAATCTAATATAAGTTAAGCGGTTGGCTCGCGGTTAAAAATATAGCAATGACATCAATTGTTATAGGACGCGCGTCTCTCGCGAGAACCAACGGGTTAACTCAAGAGTCAACATTAGTAACAAATATGAAAAATAATACAATAATAATAACACAATTTAAATATGTCAGCAAGAACATCAATCCATACTTCCTAACTTTAATATTATAAATGCGAATGTGAGTTTGTTTGTTACGATTTCACGCCTTAACTACTCAACCGATCGCTATGAAATTTGGCACGCAGTTAGCCTATAGTATGAAGAAAGAAATAGGCTACATTTTATCCCGGGAACACGGGTGATACCGTGGGGAAAGCTACTATAATATATTTGTGTAATTAGATCATTATAATCATGACTTAGAAATGAATCAGTCTTTGAGAGGAATTAACAATTAAACCTAGTTATTTAATAGTATATGCAATTTGTGACTAACAAAACATAAAAATATGAGTTACCTACTTAAAATGAAAATAGATACCTATCACATAGATTTAAATATTTGCATTAAAAAATAATCATCAATACTAAATACTAATACGCAACCAATACAGAAAACTTGCAAAAGTAAACAATAATCCAAACAATGCAAAAAAAAGTGCGCCTGTGTGTGTAAGCGCCAAGCACAACACCGCCCGGTGCCGGCGCCGGCGCAAGTGCCGCTAACACCGCCCCGTCCCCTCTCCCCCATGCCGCTACCACCGCCCTGCCACGTCTGCCTGCACTATCCCTTTCTAGAGTATTTGTATATTGACTGTAGCGTAGTTATGGTTATATAGGGTGTCGAGCTTGATCTGTGGCCGTGTGTACACTTATTAATTATTGTCGTATCCACCCCGTATACTAACTTTATCGCAATGTCTACATACTTAATTAAAGAGTGTACAATTAATTTAGAATGTTTATGTTATGTTTTTTTTAGTTTTTTAATCTCACTCATATTAAATGCGAAAGTTTGGATGTTTGTACTTCAATCACACTTTTGGCACACAAGTAGAACATGTTTTGGATTAACACATAGTTTTACATACTTCATACTTTTTATCCCGGGAAAGCAATATATCCCTCGGGTACGCGGGTGTTACCGTCGGGCGCATCTAGTTTTCTATAATTCATGTAAAATGGAATCTTGAGCTACCATTGTCTACCACTTGAGTTGTTTAGACGGTAATCGAACTCGGTTTTACTTCATCAAATAAATGTAAATTACGGTTTACCCAAGCTTGAGAATTCCGACGAGAATTAATTTCATAAAAGACTCCTCAGTCTCGAGTTTTGGTGGCCAATGTATAATTTAATCTTGCTTAGGTACCTACCTACATGCTTTCCTTTCCACTGTGACTATTAAAGATGAAGTAAGTGTATTTTTTGGAAGAATGTGGTATTTAAAAGATTTGTATCTACCATCATGATCATGGTGTATTCCCACTGTCCCCATTCATTTTATTTGATTCTTTTTATTCATTGAATAAAATATTAAAAAATTGATCCCGTTCTTCCCATTGATGCAATGGAAATTCTCTTTTTATGACAGTATACATACAACACCACACATTTGGCCCTCCTGGTAGTACACGGGATGCGGGGAGGGAGGAGGGTTGGAGGAAAAATCTACATACCCACATAGATAGAGCAATGGGGATATCGGGAACAATTTGTAAATAAATTAAATAATTAAATTCCCTATCCCCATGAATGGGGATGCGGGCAATGGAGACAATAGGAATACAGTAATTACAAAACAGGCCTTATAAAAAAGGAAATTCTATTTCAACAAATAAAATCGATCACATTATTGCAAACAAACACAAAAAAATCGTTTTTAATACAGAATACTTTTTCATTTCGCTTAGACAATGTCAATTGAGAGACGTTGGTTATCCGTTCACTAAGTGCTAATTAAAAACAGTTCCTGCTGATAATGCCAACATTTTCCCCAAGTACGTACTTCTGTACCTAAGTTTTTCTAAGACTAAGCAATTGTATCAATCAACGCATCAATTTCCTTGAGATCCTTGTTGCTAAATATAGCCGTCCTAATGTTAATGGCCTGCAGAAACGTAGGTATGTGAAAAAACCAGCCAAGTGCACGTAGGACCATGCCATAGGGTTCCGTAGTTCCGTACCTACTTTAAATTAGATTTGTTTATAATCGCAAAGTTATGTTTATTATATTCAAACTGTTATAATTACAATCTGCTTGAAAAGACTTATAAAACATATTTAAAACAAGCTGTATAAAAAATCTAGCTTGGATAAAAGTTTCCCTATATCATATCATACCATAGGCTATCTGCGTACCAAATTTCATGATGATCGTTTGAGTAAGACGTGACAGCGTAACAAACAAACTGACATTCGCTTTTATAATATTAGTTAGGTTAAGGATAAATAAGGAAGTAAGGATTACAGATTTACTTGTATTAGCTCGTGAACTAAAAGACTATCATTGGGCGTGATAATTTTCTTGTAACTTCAGTCCATATAATCTAGCGCTGTAAATTTGACGGCCATAACGAAAGAAGGGTTCCTTGTTAGTTAGACTACGGAACCCTAAAAACGTAGCAATTGGTTCATAATAAATTATAATCACATGGTTTCGTGCGGTTGGACTTGCCCAACACATTCTGACGTACCAATCGCTGACGAATGTAGCACAAAAACTATCTAGAAATAGTAATTATAATAGCATTACAAATCGTTACTGATGTTTTGGCGCTTCTTTCACATTACATTGTTATCGAATCGCTTTATGTAGTTTGAAGCAAGCATCATGCATCTCGTTTCACCTGCTAAGAAAATCATGAGATATAAATAGATAGGTTCTTTTTGCTGAAGCAACATGTTATTTTCACTGAAAAAAAGGTTCTACAAAACTAGTTATGTAAGTTGACGTTTTGTTGTCGGGAAACTAACTTTAGTAATTTAGTAATGAACCAAAACTAGTTTTGTTACTGGTAAGTTTTAGTTCGCAAATCACTCTGGTTAGGTTATTGGTCGTCAAATTTTCTGTTACTCATGTGTTACTGTTTTTTTTTTCAGTTTATAGTTAAACAACATAATTCATCGACTTTTTGGCGGGAACTTGCAGAGTGACGTTGCTTTTTCATTTTTATTTTCATAAATTCGTGTATTATGAGTTTTATTGCATATAATCGGTGGTATTTTATGCAATAAAGATCAATACATGTGCACCAGTGAAGTGAAATGAAATGAATTATGTGTATCGTGGCTTTTCAAGTTGTCTCAAGAAGTCCGTGAAAAGTGTTAGTACAATGACCACCATTGTACTAAAACATGACTATTATGGACGGTGACTGACTGAGGACTATGTGAAAGTGATTCATTGTGACTAGAACTTATAATATTACTTGAAATTGGCAAAATACACAAGCCGTGTGACGCCATTGAAGAAAAAAAAAAAACATAATTCATCCATATTTCTGTAAACATAAAACTTGAATTTATACAGTATGGGTCGGTAACATCACCAAGACACAAACAAGAGAGAAAAATATATTTATCTAGTTGTTTAGATAGGTACAATCCTTAAAATTATATTTTTTGAAGCCTTTGGTAAAAGTCAACAACGCCACAGAATAAATAATAGTACCTACTAACGTACAACGCGCAACACAGAGTGACATACGAGAAGGTGCAACGTCACGTGCAACATTTTAAAGCACATCTGAGTTATGCGTGGTGATATGTATGATTGCAGCGATGATAGCTTAGTCACTCAGCCTTAGTGGTATTGACTTCGAATAACCAGAACCAGGTAATGAGTTCGAATCCAAACATGAGCAGCTTTCGGTGACATTGTGAGAAGATAGATACGGTATGTCGTCCTCCTTCCCCTAAATATAAAACACATATCTCCATCATTTAGCACAGCAGGTGCTACCATATCTGAACATGTGTTTCCCGACTCTTACAATCTAGGGACTTTCAAGGCGAGAGTGAAAGGTTTCTTCTGGGTAAGCTTCCATCTTAGGCTTCGTCATCGTCCTTTATGGGCGGGTCAGTGGCCAAACGCAAGCCCATTGAATAAAAAAAAAACGTATATTTTTTTTTTTGTAAAATGTTCATGACCATGGATCAAAATCCTTCAGTCGCATACATTTTATTTATAATATCATTTCATATAGTCCGCACATTAACTTTCACATTGTCCGCATTATCAGTCACCGTCCAGTCATGTTTTAGTAGTAGTTTTTTGAGACAACTTGTAAAGTCACGATACACATAATTCATATCATTTCACTTCACTGGTGTACATGGATTGATCTTTATTGGATAAAATACCACCAGATAATATGCAATAAAACTCAAAATACACGAATTTATGAAAATAAAAATTAAAACGCAATGTCACTCTGCAAGTTCCCGCCAAAAATTCATCCAAAAAAAAACGTATATATCACAGAGGTAATTTTGCCTACCCATAGCAAATGTTTGGAATTGGCTATAATAAAGGAATACGAGGGTAGTCTGAAAAGTTTCCGAACTCAACATGAACATGGCAGCCCTCGTCAACAAAAGCTGGAGAATCTGTTTGAAAGGTTAGCACCAAAATTTACGAAGCCCATTACTAGTCACTCTTGAGTCACTCGCACATGGGTGACATGGGTTGGAGAAGCAATTGACTTCTTCTTCACTTTAGTTAGCGGTTTAATGGACTGTATCATAAATAGGTATTAAATTGGAATTAAAGATTTAGGTACTTGTAAAGAATATTGGGGGGCTAGGAAATGCAGCCGTGCTGGGGCTTTTGGAGTATCAAGAAAGGTTCCACAGGCTGCAGAATGATGGACACATGCACTTACTTGATAAATCTCTTTCAGCGACGTTCTTCAAAATGCCACCATATCGTGGACAAATCGTGGGCGACTCGCGCGGCCAGCGCGAGTGAATTTTTCTTCTTAAATTGTTGGAAACTCACAAATGTACACAGCACTATATTTGGATCATGTTAATTACACGTTTCACAGTATATTTGGAATATTTTGGAGGCGGATGGACCCTTAAAGTTTCGATTAATCACGCGCGACGAAAGTTAGTGTGTTGCGGTTGAAGACATTAAAGTAATGGAGATTTTTGTCGTTGTACGATGCAGTTGCGCGTGTATGAGTGACGCACACATATATATTTCGGTGCATGTAGAAAGGAAGGGATGCGGAAAAGGAAATAATGTTTACAAGTTTATAATGCTAGTTACATTCAAAAACCAACATGCCCCCCGCCTTAAAGGAACGCCTTTAAAGAAAAAATAAATGAAAAATAATACTATAGAAATACACATATAAAAGCCTATAACTATAGATAAAGCTGAATATGAAAGACTCTACTGCACGGGTAACGGTGACAGCTTAACTACTGGCCGTTTGTATACGCCGTTCGAAGTCTTAACTTCGACAACACGAATAACGCCATCATGGCCAGGGAAAATACGAGTAATTATTCCTAATGGCCACTGTAAAGGAGGAGAGTTTTCCATATTTACCAGTACTAAAGAACCTACTGTGAGTGGGTTAGACGGAGTATTCCATTTTTCACGAACTTGTAAGTTATGGAGATACTCAGTTTTAAAACGTTTCCAAAAAGTTTGTACTAATGAATCCATAAGGGAAAATCGCGTCAATAGACTCGCTCTTTCTCCACTTAAGTCAGCTGCAGGTAAGAATTCTAAGGGTGCGGTAAGTAAAAAATGCGCTGGCGTAAGTGCAGAAGGCACTGATGGGTCACAACTCAAAAAATTTTGTATAGGCCATTCGCTGGCTGGTAATGAAGCCCACGAAGGTCCTGAAAACCAGAGCTCATGTCTCACTAACTGCGAAGGGAGAAGCCCGCGGGAAATACAATCAGCAGGATTCTGTACGCCTGCGATGTGGTAACAAGTGTCAGGAGATAAAAGTGACTGGAATTGCGAAATTCTGTTAGTGATATATGTGCTAAACCTATGAGGTGATGAAGAAACCCAACAAAGAGTGACTACAGAGTCTGAAAAAACATAAATATTGTCAATGCGGTGACGTGGAGACAACGTATCATAAACGGTGCGAAGCAATCTCGCTACAAGAACGAGAGCGTTGAGCTCTAGCCGAGCTAAAGTAACAATTTTAGTCGGGGATGAAACCCGAGACTTGGAACAAAGCAAGGAAACTATAGGGTTCTCATTGTCATTCTCAACGTGTGAATAAATGACACAGCCGTATGCTTTCTCACTTGCGTCAGCAAATGCAAGCAGTGAGACGCTAGAATCGGTTTCAATGCCTATGTGACGAGGAAATTTGAGTTGAGAAAGTAATGGCAACTCAGAAGTATAGCGCTGCCACAGTTCAACGATGTGAGCTGGAGGAACATCGTCCCACGCGAGCTTGAGAAGCCACAGCTCCTTGATCAATAACTTTGCAAAAAGAATGGCGGGTCCGACGAGACCAAGAACATCATACAACCGTGCGGTTGCAGATAAAATAGCGCGTTTAGTACAAAGAGACGGCGGTTGCGAAGTTAAAAAATTAAAATTATCAGTCACAGGAAGCCAACGAAGACCGAGAATCTTAAAAACACTTTCGTCATCGAAAGAGATTGACTCGGATTGACGGTGAGAGACTGGGATACTTTCGAGTAACTCAGGCGAATTACTCGTCCACTTGATTAAGTCGAATCCTCCTTTTTTAAATAACTGAATGAGCTGCTGAGCTATCACTGCTGCTTCTGTACATGACGAAGCAGAGGAAGCCAGGTCATCCATATAAACATCTCTCTCCAAGACTGTGGCGGCGAGAGGATAGTTGTCTCTCTCGCGAGAAGCTAGTTCACGCAGAGTGCGCAAAGCTAAGAATGGTGATGAACAGAGTCCGAACGTAACGCGATTGAACTCGTAAGTCTCAATCGGTTCATCATCGCAGAAGCGGTATAAAATACGTTGAAATTTGCGGTGCGGTTTGTGAACGTAAATACACAAATACATTTGTTTTACGTCAGCAAGAAATGCAATACGAAAAATGCGGACATTCAAAAGAATGTGAAATATATCAGCTTGCAAATTGCAACCTGTGTGAAGAATGTCATTGAGAGACAAATTAGTATCAGTAGCGGCGCTACCATCCAGCACGATGCGGAGGCGCGTTGTAGATTTGTCGTCACGTACCACAGGGTGGTGCGGCAGGTAAAAGCAAGGTAAGATACACTCGTCTGGCGGTACTCGCGATAAAATGCCCTTATCGATGTAGTCGAGAATAACGTTACTATATCTTTCACGTAATTCCGGGGACTTTGCGAACTTCTTTTCGAGTAATAAAAAGCGTCGTTTGGCCGTGATGTAAGAATTGCCTAGTTTCTCGGGACTATCCTTGAAAGGAAGATGTACCGAGAAACTCCCATCGTCTTTGCGAGTAGTCGTAGCGACATATGTGTCTTCGCACTCCTGCTCGTCTGGACTTAAAAACTTCTTATCAGGCAATTCTTCCACAGACCAAAACTTCTCTAAAGATTGATCTAAAGAATCACGAGTAAAAGCACAAAATACGCGGGTAGAAGTGGGCGCTGATAGAACGGGTGCGTCGCCCATGAGGACGTAACCTAAAGTAGTTTCCAAGGCAATTAGAGAGTTTTTAGAACCTCTGACTTTGTCGAAAGATAAAATGTCACAGTAAACCCTAACACCTAAAAGTAAATCGATAGGACCGGGCTTAGAAAAGTCGTCATCCGCTAACGGTAAGTCGCGAAAAACGCTTTCCATTGCACCAATATCCACGTGCGCGTCGGGTAGGTGTGACGTGATGCGTTCGACAATCATTGGTTGAATAGAATAAACATGGCCGTTATCAAAGCGCGAAGTAAAATCTAGGTCTGTAAACCCCTTGATTTTATGTGAAACTCCTCCAATACCTTTAACTTCAGAAAAGCGGTTTTGAGTTGAAATAGGTAGCGATAACCTATTACAACAATCTTGAGAAATAAAATCACTTTGAGAGCCCGGGTCGATCAGACATCTCAAGAAGTGAGTGCGGTTAAAGTTGTCAAATACTTTAATTTTAGCGGTACCTAACAAGGTAGTAGTAGCGGTGCGAGTGTGATCAGCGTGATCACGCGAAATAGAACAAAAAGAAGACTTACTGTTAAGAACAGAAGTGTGCGGTGTCGACGGGTCGACTTTACTCCGAATTGCAGAAAATTCCGAGCTTGCGGCTGTCTCAGAAGACAGGGTGTGAACGGTAGCGGGTACCGAAGCGGGTACGGAATTACCCGTGGGTACGGAATTACCCATGGGTACGGAATTACCCGTGGGTACGGAATTACCCGTGGGTACGGGCGAAGAAACAGCTAAGTTGCACTGCGGTTGAGTTGGCGGGTTAAAATGAAGAAGAGAATGGTGCCGAGCTGAACAATGAGTGCAATTATGCTTTGAAGTACATGCCATAGTCTTGTGTTTAAAACTTAAGCAATTGTGACAATAAAAGTTATTTTTAATAAAATTATATTTTTCTTGCGGAGTCAACTTCATAAACATAGCACAAGAGTACATGTGTTCATGTTTGTCACTTTTGCATAGCAAACAAATATTTTTGTTAACATTAGAATTTGTGTTCATAAAAGACTGAGTAGGTTTAGGAGTAGGTACTGTTTTCCTAGATGTGGATAAACCTTTACTTTGTAATCTACTCTGTAATACATCAAAACTTTTATTAGAAGTGCGGGATAAAACTTTACTTTGTTCACAAATAAAACTAAAAAGTTGTTCATATGTGGGAAATTTTTCCTTGCGAAAAGTAGTTTCAAATAATTTTATTGTATCTGTATCAAGCTTCTGAAGAGCAATATGTAAAAACACAAAATCTAATAAGTTATTTAATTTTAATTGTTTAAGAGCTTGAATAGCTGAATTAAAGTTATTAATAAACAACTCAAGACCGGCAGCACTATTTGTAGTCAACCGCTTAAAATCTAATAATTGATTTAAATAAGAACATGCTAGCGAACGGGGATCATCATATTTTTGTATGAGAGCATTCCATATAAGAGTATAATTATCTGCGGTGGCAGGCAAACCTGCACAAACTGATGTTGCACTACCAGTCAACTTGCCGACCAAATAGAACACTTTCTCGCTATCAGTTAGAGAACTGTTATTGTTAACAAGACTATCAAATTGGGCATAAAATAGAGGCCATTTTTTTAAATCACCATCAAAAGAAAGCAAGTCGATGGGAGGAAGTTTTCTTCTAGGTTTCAAATTAATTTTTGACTCAGCGGGGTGAACGTGATCTGTGTTTGCAGAGTGCAATTCCTTAACATAACAATATAAATCCTCAAATGCTAACCACTTGCTGTAGTTCACTTTATAAGTTGGATCTGACTTTAAAGAATACAAATTAAATTCATCTAATGATTCCTCAAACTTAGTGCGAATTTCATGAATACTTACAGCTTGTTGTAGAAACAACGGTAACTGTTGGGAATCAGCTGATGCAGCCTTGGCTGAGTCATAAACACTTTGCATGCGTTGAAAATACACTTCAAGTTTCGACTTTAAAATTGATAATTCTAAACACTTTGTAGAACTTGAACTTTCCTCACACTCGCCTATTTTGCTCTTTTTAGACATTTTAGTGACTATTTATTCTCAATTTAAAGAAAGTAGCGGTTATAGCGATAAAAAACAACAGATTATGTAAAAATACACAATAAAAACAAAAGATTTTAACTAATTTCGATCGCGCGAATTATATATGAAACTTGTAAACAAACGTTTACGAACCGGGCTGACGTTTGACACTGACCTACTTAGAAACGTCAATCGGGAAGCGCACTATGCCTACCTGTATAGATATACGTAGGTATGCACTACACTAGCAGCCGAGATCGAGCGAGTCGTTCAAATATACGCACCACGCACCGGCACAAGAGTTATATGAATCTACCTACAATATTGCGAAATATTAATAAAATATATTATTTAGCGATAATTTTATATTCACTCACAGTATTAATAATTATTCAATACCAGTATTAATGCGGGGAAAAAAAATAAGAATAGCTTGCCAAAGCGGGGTGTAGAAATAATAAAAATTTGACAAACTATCTTAATTAATATGGCATAAATATATTATCTATATTGTGCGAGTAATAAATATAAATGTAATGAATATACGTAAGTATATATGTAATACAAATAAATACTATAGGTAGGGAACGAGATTATAAGGTGTCCTTTAAGTTTATTGAAGCGAAAATTTCAGAAAAAATACTGACCAGAAAAATGGTTATAATCCGGCTCGAAGGACCAGAAAAAAATGGAGAAGCAATTGACTTCTTCTTCACTTTAGTTAGCGGTTTAATGGACTGTATCATAAATAGGTATTAAATTGGAATTAAAGATTTAGGTACTTGTAAAGAATATTGGGGGGCTAGGAAATGCAGCCGTGCTGGGGCTTTTGGAGTATCAAGAAAGGTTCCACAGGCTGCAGAATGATGGACACATGCACTTACTTGATAAATCTCTTTCGTGGACAAATCGTGGGCGACTCGCGCGGCCAGCGCGAGTGAATTTTTCTTCTTAAATTGTTGGAAACTCACAAATGTACACAGCACTATATTTGGATCATGTTAATTACACGTTTCACAGTATATTTGGAATATTTTGGAGGCGGATGGACCCTTAAAGTTTCGATTAATCACGCGCGACGAAAGTTAGTGTGTTGCGGTTGAAGACATTAAAGTAATGGAGATTTTTGTCGTTGTACGATGCAGTTGCGCGTGTATGAGTGACGCACACATATATATTTCGGTGCATGTAGAAAGGAAGGGATGCGGAAAAGGAAATAATGTTTACAAGTTTATAATGCTAGTTACATTCAAAAACCAACATGGGTAGTTAGTAAAACGGTTGGTAAATCGTTAGGTACTAACAGTACCCCGAGTGTAAAGAATTGACGTTAGTAAACGCTTACTAATGCGCTTGCTTTCCAATGTCAGCCAAGAGAAAAGTGTTTAACTCGTGTATCTTACCGTGCCTCACGTATGGATGCCAAACTTGGGCGTTAAACCAGAAACACCTTCTAAAATTAAGAACGTGCCAAAGAGGAATCGAAAGAAGTATGATAGGCGTCACATTACAAGACCGAAAAAGAGCAGAAGTAATAAGATCAACAACAAAGGTGGAAGACGTATTAAAGAAAATAAGACGGTTAAAATGGCGATGGACAGGACACATGACAAGGGAAAGCAGAATAAAATGGACACAAATCTTAACAGAGTGGCAACCACGTGATGGTAAAGAAATAGAGGTAGACAAGTTGAAAGATGGACGGATGATATTAAATATATTGGAGGAGCAACCTGGTCAAGGAAAGCGAAGAGTAGAGAAGAATGGAAACAGCTGGAAGAGGCCTATGTGTCACAGGACACGCTGACCACTAAACCGGGAAATCCGATGTCTAGCATATAAGTTAAAAAAAATATTTGTAATTATTTATGTATGTTTAGTTTAGTATCAGCAATAAAGGCTTAATAAATAATAAGCGCATTATTATTAATAATTAATAATAATAATGCGCTTGCGTTTACGACACTTCTGTATAGGAATTAACACAGCGCCTCTAGCGGTATACTGATCTTGAATTAGTAGACATGAGTATGACAGGCAAGGGGTTCGGATTTTTTTTGTCGTTAAATGATGAATATTACCGTGATTAGTAATCAGATCTTTGGAGTAGCAACGTGACGAAGTTACTTAGTCTACAGTTCTTTTGTAGCTTTGTCGGTGACATAGCGGTTATGGAGTCACTTAAACTACGACATGTCTCACATTCTCAATCAAATTCAGCTCTACTACTGAATAAATATCTTCTAACGCATATAAAGGTATTCTCACGAACATACTTAGTAAAACGACGTTAATCGTGGATGCGGAACTAAGCTCGAGGCTATGTTTATTGTAATCGTGGCGATGCGAGATTATAATCGAATAGTAATCGATTACCTACTTAGTAGGTGGGAATATGAACCGCATACATGGTAGGTACAGTCCCTAGATTTTTGGAGGTCTAGATTCTCGAAAACGTCAAATTATATGTCATGCAAACCTAACTTAAAGTAAGTCTTTAGAGCCCTGGGGTCTTGCCCTTAGATAAAGGGACAATAATATTGTATTGAGTTCCATTATGACCCGCTGCTTGTGCATAATGTCATTTGAATATGGAACGTCAACTGAATAATCCCTATGTAAACTTTCACAATTTCTTTTTCTCACCAACTAAAAGTCGACCAATGAGTTCTCACTTAGCCTTTAGATACCGTTGACGAACACAAATATAAATTATTCGAACTGGCCACCACGAGTAGAACTCAAATAAAAGAAAAAAGGCGTAAAGAATGTGAAACAAAAGATGGTGTTTGGTTGTCTTGCAGTAGGTATGAAATGTAGAGTGTTCACCTCGAGGATAAAGCCTGTCTTTGTCTTGGGCGACTTGAATCCCTCACTTCACTCAGCACTACATAAATCCCTCGTATAGTTCGGGATATAACTATAAAATAGTATGGGAGAAATTAGTACCATGAATATTCCGCTAGAGGCGCTCACAGGAGGCGCTGTGCCAATTCTTATAGAGAAATGTCGTAAACGCAAACGGCATTTACTAACGTCAAATCTTTACACTCGGGGTACACGTTTATTTTTGTTAATTGAGCAAAATTATCATGTTGCTAAACTATCTAACACCTCACGACTTCGTAATATTAAATATTCCATGCATATTTTATTCTAATCGAGTACAATCAGCAATACAATATCTAGTTTTATTTACAATGTCACCCAGTTGATCTTCGGCCAGGTGCAACGCAGTTTTTGCTGGTACAGGATGTCCGTTCGCGGATATCAAAATTAATAGTGTTGGGTACTTACCTAATGGCTTTTGTATTAAATACTAGTTTTCCCCCGCCCGATTCATCCGTGTTCCCGGCGGACCTGTTGCTTTCCCGTTGATAAAGAGTACCCTATGTGTTAATCCAGAATAAATTCTATCTGTGTTCCAAATTTTAACCAAATCCATTCATTCGTTTTTGCGTGATGGAGTAACTTACATCCATACATCCGTCTTCACAAATTTCGCGTTTATTATATGAGGAATGCTGATTTATCGCCCCCCGCTGCGGACGACCCGCGGTTACACCCGTCACGCTCATAGCTATGCTCACATTCCACAAATATCTGCTAGTATTTCATTGCCTTTGTAATATAAGTGTTAACCACATAAACTGTCGACATCTTCCGTTCGTTAAACACTCATTTATTTAATCAAACACGGATATCTGCTAAGACAGAGGTCATCACGTCGTCATTGATCCTCCTTGCTGCAATCCATTTTATGAGTTACAATGAATATAATGACACGGAGACAATGTCAAATACCATAGTGTGCGATTAGCCATGATCCAAAGATTACGTACCTTACGTAAACATGTTGTTATCCAATGCATGTCAATAGATGCTCATTCGTATGGCTATGCGGATTCTCAGAGATTCCGGCTCAGTACCGAGTATTTATTACGTTTCGACACGATCTCTGTGTGTTTTTATTTATTTTTTTATAATAGTTTCCCACGGGTACGGCAGCGGAATAGTAATTGAGCGATTCAGCAGATAAAAATAAGTTGATATGCCAGTCCACATTGTGTACCAGACATTTATTGTTGGATGCCAAGCCAAGAAGGCTGGAAGAGGCCGTTTATCTTTTCGTTTTGCTCCCAAGACGCGACGCGAGATCCTGCATATAATTTATTTAAATATTCAGCTTACGTACGAATTATTTACGGTTAGGTATTAAACAACAATGCATAATATAACGGCAAAACTAACATAATTTACTTAACGTGAAAAGAAATAGCAAGAATGACTTTCTGGGAGCTGGGAAAATGTGACTTCAGCCTTTTAAGCATTTCAGAAGAGATTTAACCTGAATGAACTTTTGATGTGCCAATAAGTACCACAAAACCTTCATTATTACATTATTCATTCAGTGAATACAAGTCATTGTTGTTATATAAGAAGACAAAGTTCACGGCCGACCAGCTTGATCGTCGGTCATTTTCACTCGAGCAGAGCAGCGGGCGCTCGTCAAACAAGGCGTGTCTAGATTCCTAACGCGGAGGCTGCATCCGGGCCACCGCAGGGATCAAGTTACAGTGGGGGCGTGCGAATGTCAAGGAACCCTAGCCTCTACTCAGCCGAGGCGACTGCCGAGTCGCGTCACACTAGCCGCCGTCAGTCGCAGCCGACATGTCTGCGCGCGCGCCTGCCTTTATCTGCGCAGCCTCCGCTATTATTACGCTCGCTATCACCGCGGAACTCGTATGTGAGTAATAATTAGACCTATCGTTCGTAAATCTGACGTGATACAAGAATTTACGTGTTCTTTGGAAGTTGTACCTATATTAAAATGACAAAAAATTGTAATCGTAGAGGGATATTAATTTTAATTACTTATCTATCGATTTTAATTAACCCTGAGTAAAAATATATTTGTATTTATGGGAACTATTGATTTGTTTCAGATGCTAAAGATCCTACTCAGTGCAGAAGAGACGGTCTCTACGCAGATTATGAGCGAGATTGTCGTGAGTATGTCCGGTGTGCAGCGGGCGCAGTGACCGGGAGGTACACCTGCGCCCCCGGACGCGTGTTCAGCGAAGTGGCGGGCGCTTGCGTCGCCCATGGTCGACAACCCTGCATCCGCCGAGAATGTGCGCTCGAGGACACACTAGCGTACGCGACCCCCGGGACCGCCTGCCGCCACTACTACCGCTGCGATAACGGAACTTCTATCGATCACGCCTGCCCCTCGGGATCGTGGTTCGATCTCGACCTGCAGGGATGCGCTCGAGGCGCCGGAACCTGCTACGAGCCGGTGTGTACCGGGCTCCCGAATGGCGATTATCCAGATCCATCGCATGAGTGCCGTCGAACGCTCAAATGCCGCGGCGGCGAGCTGACCTCCGTCGCCTCCTGTCGCGGTGGCACCTGTGCCGCATCGTGCCCGCCGCCGCGCTCGGCCGCCATCCCACTCCCGGCCGGCGATGCAGACTTCTGCTCCGACGAGGCGTGCTCCTCCCTGTGTCAGCACGCAACCGACGGCGCTTACGCGGACCGAGCCGCAGGCTGTCGCGAGTATTTCGTTTGCGAGGCACGACGGGTGATCCGACGCGGCGTATGCGAACCGGGTCTGCTGTTCTCAAGCGGTGGTTGCGAGCCGGCGGCCCGAGCTACCTGCTCCCCACCGGCGCGAAGTCCCTGCTTCAACCGTGCGGATGGTCCACATCGAGATTGGCGGGACTGCTCATCGTGGTTCGACTGCCGTCGGGAGCGCGTCATCGCTCGGGGCTCCTGTGATCCCGGCCTGGTGTTCGATGGGTCCGCGTGTGTGCCATCGACCCGGTTCATCTGCGAGGGCCCAGAACTAGCCGGGGAGTGTGAAGGGCTGCCGAGCGGCACGTACCAGGACTTCGAATCGAACTGCACTCGATACTTCCACTGCGAAGGAGCTCTCCGTACGATGCTGGCTTGTCCACCGGGGCGAGTGTACGACGGCGCGAGATGTTCGCCGGCTAATCGGTATCTTTGCCCGAGTTTGGCGCAGGAGTCCTGCTACGGCCGGCCGGATGGGAAATACCGCGCGGCCGAGACCGGGTGCCGCGGGTACTACGCGTGCGTGAGCGGCGAGAAAGCGATCTATGCGTGTAGCGTGGGACGAGTTTTCGACGGCGACACCTGCGTGCCCGCACGTCCAGGACTTTGCGTCAAAGTGGACTACTCCTGCGAAGGGCTCAAAGACGGTTACCACGCTGAAATCGAATCCGGATGCCACAGGTAATATTTCTTTATTAATATCAAGCTTGGTGATGTAATAAGCACGACGATGTCGTTATAATTGATTAATGAAACTGAGTAACACGTTCCAATACAAAATAAGTGCCATATCACATATATGTAAGAAGGATATCCGTAACATAAACACATTAGTTAAATAATTAATTATTAAAAACATTTTATCACTGTCAGTAGCATTTCTGTAAACAACATAATTTATATAAATCTTGGAATTTATTAACATTGAAATCTATTTTTTTTTAATATATTTCATTTCGATAAGTCTAGTTATGCGGACTTTTGTGATTCCCAATATTTATTGCTGTTTTTTTTTCAGATACTTTTACTGCGAAGGCGGCGACCGGCTGACAACACTATTGTGTCTCGGTGACAAGATATTCGACGGGCACGCCTGCGTATCGCCCTCTCACTACGAATGCGGGGCCCCACCAAAACACTCCATTGAAAACGGCGGCAAAAACTGCGAAAGGGACGGCTTTTACGTCCAACAAGGCACAGAGTGCAAGCGTTATTATTTCTGCGTTACTGGAATACGGACGTATCTGACATGCCCTTCTGACCAAGTGTTTAATGGCCAAGTGTGCGTTCCCAGGGCCCAATACACTTGCCCCGGCTGAGAACGTTATTCACACCAGCGGACTTCAAATTTGGCCCCATGGGCACGCAAGAACGCAAAGAAGACGTCTAGGAGAAAACACGATGTACCTGACTATTTATTCTTAATTTTAATAGGCTGTGAATATCCGACGCATTTTAATTGGTTGTATTTCAAAAGCTAGCTTATTATAACCTACCTCCATTTACAATAATACACATTTCTTTCTTAATTTTTTTATTGGCATAGAAACTTTAAGCGACCTATAGTTATATATCCTCTAATTAAACAGTGACTATTATCTTACAGTATTACTTTACAAACAAAATAATAAGCTTGACGAATAGAAAAATAAAATCTCTTTTAATGACATAAAAGAATAGTTATTTATTTATTTATATAGGTATCATATATCATTCCAACCTTACAAATTAAATTATAGGTAATAAATTATATAGATTCAATGATGTATCTACATTAAAATGTAAACAAACAAGAGTTATTTCAAACAGTTACGATTCATTCATAAATCACATTGGTTTTTTTATGTGGATTTTTTTAGTAGTAATATTCACTTTTTTAATTGTATCCTCGTTGTTAATAACTTTGTTTATATTTAAAACAATAGTACATTCTGAGCTCTATGCATCGTATAGAATAAAAATATTAAAAAATATAAGTTATCATAAACTATCCAAACTGATTTCGCAATAACAGAAAATAAAAGGTACATATTTAAACAATTACGTAACCAATAATCATTAATTGAAAAAACTGTATCCTAATTTCGTTTATAATAAACAGTAGGTTTTATACAATATTTTATACATTTTAGAATCAATAGAGATGACCCAATCGTTTGGCTACACATATACATTATACATTTAACGAACACTAGAAACGTTATCTACTATATATTTTTATACATTTTAATTACAATAACATTACATTGGTCCACGCCGAAAACGAGTGAAATTTTTTACAAGTGAACACATTATAAACGCTGTTTACATCAATTAGAAATAGATGGCGCTGAAATGACACGATGAAAATTCGAAATCACTGAACAATACTCAATTCTGGACAACCAAATACTGAGATAGAAACTTGAGTATTCCAAAGTGTGCCTTATGTTTATAATATTAAAGATCAAACAACGTTTATAATATTAGTATAATAAATATAACATACAAATTCATAGCAATATTGATTCCATAAAATATAAATGGCGCGGCCAATAGATGTCACCCACATCGCAGCTCTTATGTTATAGAGATCAATAAATACTCCAAATTAAAAATAGCGTTTGTTTGTTCATGGACAGTAATATTTTGAACTCAAATTCCTAAGGCGTGAGGATCTATTTCGATTACAACAGCACCCTTTTCATTGTTAAACCAATTCATTATAGCGAATAAAGGGGACGTTACACTCTAACAGAAGAGCGCAATTTTATTCATTATATTATTTATTGTCCCAAATTATGAACTTAGATTTAGATATATAGATATTTTCTAACTATTCAGTATGAAAGATTTCACCAAATCTTAAGATTTTATATATTCACACATAAGTTAGTTAAAGTCACACATAAAATTTGAATAGTACCTTTTAACACTTATTCAAAACAAAAATGTTTGCCTAAAAATATAATCGCCAGTGTTGCTAGTAATTTGCTGAAGAATACAAAATATCAGATAATTAAATACTTAAAATTGTATAAATATACGTGGTTACTTTAAGTAACACACAACATGTATTATATCTATAATACAAATAAAATGACTCAAATGGCTCGAATATAATATTGAGCTTCCACCAAAGGCAATTTATAGAAATATACAAGAATTATAAGGCGTACCACACACCAATACCACAAATGTTGTATGTGCAAGAAAAGATGAAATAGTAGACACACAAATTCGATGTTGTGTAGCGCGCGTTTGAGTATAGTTACCTAGTCAAAGTAACTAAAATTCAACATTATAAGTAATGCATTCCACATTCAAATTGCCAGATCATTTGTTTAATATCCCATGACGTTTCAAGGGCGTAGTCGTTTCACAACTGACGCCTCCACAATAGCACATGTTTATTTTATTTTCGAAAAACATATGTGTATTATGATTTCCGTAATATTCAAGTAGTAATAAGGTCTCCCTACATATATCTATGTGGAATCGGATTGGAAACACCTTTATGTCGAAGGCATAAGGGTGCTATTGCGAGCCAACGCGAAAGACGATCGATATATGTATAGCGACTCGTAAGACTTGATAAAAATAATGAAATCCTAATGAAATTTCCAAATACTAAGATATCTAGCCGTAACTCTTACATTAGCAATATCATGAACACATGTCTAGCCTATATTCGTCTCAGTCGCACGCAATACAATCGTTTAACTTTGCCAAACTTTATAATAATTTCAATATAATCTCGTGTGACAATACCTTTATATCTCGGGTCATGAAATAATTTATTGTTATTGTTATGAAATTTTTTGGTCTAACAGAATATTATTAACTGATCTATGGGCAAAATAAGGAAACTAGTCATTCTGTAGACATAAAGCAATGAATGCAATGAAAATTATTAGACGCATAGCTATAAAAGTATTTAACACAAGGATTTTATGGAGAAACATAATTTGTATGTTATGAATACAAATAATTTGTTATAATTTAGTGACACGTCCCGTAGGATCAGTTCGAACCGAGCACAGTGTATGTTACGTACGGCAAAATACATTGAACCTTAGACACATGGATTGATAGTTTAATTTTATGCGCACGCTCAGTCCCTTCAATGTGAGTTGCTGCTTGCTTGATAATCAACCGTTAGCACTAAAAGATAAAGTGGAATTTACAATGTGCTCGGTATAAAGCCAACTCCTAGGTTACCTATTTATAATTTTGAAAGGGAAGGTTCAGTCTTAGTTCACGAAAGTTGATAAAACGTTAACATTCGTTGGACCATCATCAACAAAATAATATGAAATATAAATTAATTACTAAAAATTAATATGATTAAAAATATGTTTTTTTTCTACACTGTAGGGCACTACAATAATATGCCTTCTGGTACATCGCCGAAATACGAAGATTCGCTAAAGAAAGCTGGATTTTAAATTGAAAAACCATAAAATCTCTATCTGCCTCTGTTGCCACACAAAACCATAAGTTCCGCTGAAATTGGAGATATTTTTCATCCAAAGAAGGTTTTACTCTCGATAAACATTTAAATGAACAATATAAAGTACCCAAACAGCTTCAATTGTCTATAATGACTCATTATCGGATAACGATCAGAATCCGAAGCAATAACTTATTCACTTTACTGCAACGACCGTGGACGTACTAACAAGAAAGACATAAACGGCATCTTATTGTATGATGTTCGCCTTGGTAAGCCCAAAATAAGTTTACCATTACGTTTTGTAATCGAATAAAGAGACATTTTTATTATATTGAGGATTCTGATAGTAGTCAATATATAATGAGGGCTATTGCGCTTCAATTCGCCGCGAGAGGCGCTAGTGTAGAGTGAGGTCTCTAGAAATGTTACTGAACATTTACTGTTTGCTAGCTTTTTTTTTAATGAATTATTGTCTCTACCGCTCTAAAATACTTTATCAACAGCAGAGATAGGACCTTACGCGCTAGTGACGCCAACTTGTGGTCACAGAAACGCCAACCCTCATTAACAGCGAAACTCTTCTGAAGTTACGGCAATCGGTAAATAAATAGTGGTCTTATGACCATGACACACAAACGTATATGCGTTGCGAGCATGGATATATCGATAAATGTATCGATTTTAGTCGACAAATATGACATAACTCTACGAGAACGACGATCCATGTTCGGCAGGATGAATTTATATAATGGTTAAAACACAATCTACTTTACATACATTAATTGTTTAAGGTTTAATCAATTGGTTTCTTTGATGACACAATTTTAGCGAATCTCGACCTTATCAGTATGGTAATAGAGTTGACTCACGGCTACTGGTCGCTGGTGCCGGGTTTTGGGGCGGGCGCTAGTAGCATAGATATATCCCACACTTTGATGACTCGGTCTTTGCCGGCGGTGCACATACGACCCGTCGCTTCGTCGACGTATAGAGACGCTACTGCGTGTTTCATGTCGTGGAATGATGCTAGGGATTCGCGGCTGAAAGAACATTATTGTGTTAGGCGCTATCTAGATTAAACTTTTAGATTCTACTCTCACCAACCTTATCATAAGGTACCGTCTTAGGCGTCGGGGCCCTTCGGAACACAATTTGGGGGCCTCAAATTGTGTTCCGAAGTCGTTTAAAAAGACGCAAAAATGAACTCCATATTTTTTCTGCAATGATGTCATATTTATCATTGTAAATTGAATTTAAATTTATTTTAATTTAAAGCTAGTTTAATAAGACAACATTTCTTGGCTTCAAGAGGAAAGGATGGCTGCAAGAAATTTCAAAAATAGATTTTAGCATATCAATTGCTGTCGCACTGTGCCCGAGCTATCCCGCCCGAGGGTGATAGAGACAACTACAGCTTGGACCGATTATACGTATTTAAATTAGATGAAATCGCTATTTCGTATAATTTAAATAGGGCTTTGGCTATGTCTGTCGGTTTTCCTTTGTTTTTTTTTATATTCGTCAAATTTGTTCGTTGGACACGGACACTGGATAAGGGCGTTAAAAATAGTAAGTTTTTGTGATTTTAGAAGGCTCCAAATTCTTATAATAATAAATTTATGGAGAAAAACACAACCGAGGGACATACAGACATTGCTCTAGTGTAATTATCCAGAGAGGAAACTGAGGATTACGTTTGTATATAACAAACGCCACCAGCATTTCCTCTTAATAATTGATAAAAATATTTTTAACTATATTAAAGTTACAACTCTTTTCCGCATTGGAGAGAATCTGGTGTCCGATTAACATTTCGATTCTTACGGTCTATCTAAAATAGAAAAAAAAAAGTGTATGCGAATATATCGGCCTCGTGTGCCCTAATGATAAATTACCTAAATCACAAAATTTGACCTCAAATATTTTTTAATGCTTTTAGAATTGATGAGCTAATCTTAGCTATAAAGTGTTAAAGTTGGTACTAACGGTTCATGCCTGAGCGTTTCGTAGCAGGCGGTGCAGACTCTCTGCGGGAACTCGAAGCCCATGACGGGCAGCGGCAGCCGGTGCGGGGAGCACGCCGCGCACGCCGCCGCGCCGCACCACCGGCAGTGGTGCTGACGGAGACCTGTTACATCAACCTAGTTATAAATACTACCAGAAACAATAGAAACAATCTAACACGCTTTTAAATAAAACAAGCTGTAACAAAGAACGGCAATCAGGCTGTAGCGACCACCTACATAATGAAGTTCACATTGATAGATGGCGCCTCAACATCCTGGATCGCGCTTACGATGTATTCTCAGCGTTCTGCATATAACAGGTGGATATTTCGAGATGGCATATTTTCGAAACCTATGTTGGGTTAGACATGCTGAACAACTTTTATTATGGAACCAATAGTGAATTCTCAAAAAAATGTTTTTCTTTCCATAGTAAATGTCAACCTTGCTCGATCATAATGTAAGAAAAGTAAAAAAAAAAATTTGTAGGTATTCAGTGTTGGTCCCATAGTAAAAGTTGTTTAGACTAACCCAACATAGCTTTCGAAAATATGCCATCTCGAAATCTCCACCCAGTATACAACTGTCATATACAGTTGGTCCGTCCACCCGACAAAAATCCCTCTACCGTAAAGTCCGTCACCATGTTTGGCGAACCGATACCTTGGGAAAGGCAAGCCAAATATCTAGGTGTCACCCTCGATGATCGATTGACTTCCCGGCTCCACTAATGGGACGCCTTCAGTGTCTTTTAAACCGCAGGTCTAAACTCGCCTTAAAAAGCAAGATTAGACTACATTGCGTGCATCCATTTTCATTTATGCTTGCGCTGTGTTCGCACACGCAACTCCCAAACGAATCCATAGCCTTCAAGTGATTCAAAATCGCTTCATGCGCACATGGTAACATGCGTAATTAAAACCTCCACCTCGACCAGGGTCTTCCCACGGTCAAACAATTTATGAAACGCGCTTCACGCAGATTCTTTGACACTGCTGTCAACTACAGTAATCCCCTCATTGATAAACCCTCCATCATCATCACCATCATCAGCCTATAATGTCCCACTGCTGAGCACAGGCCTCTTTTCACAAATTAGGGTGAAAGAGAATGGGCAGATACTCCACCACGCGTGCCCACTGCGGGTCGGTGGAGGCAGGCTAGTGGTCAACCTACTGCTGAAGTTTTCAAGCCGCCTAGTAGGCCTCCAACCTAGGTTAACGACTATCACAATTAAGTGATAACCGGGACCAACTGCTTTACGTGCCGTCGGAAGCACGGAAACGCTCGATTTTAGAAATACCACGACGGTGGTACAGTAGTACCCAACTGATAAGGCGCGTCGTCAATCTTCGCACAATAAAAGAAAGTATGGTCCCGAAGATTAACGAAAGCTTGCTTAAAACTTACAATCAACCTTAGATCACTACTATAAGGTTCATAATACACTGCAGCTATTAGTTCCACTACTCGCAAGTCACGCCCTTTCGCACGGCGCGCGCTAACATGGCGGCAGCTGGCGACAAATAGCGGTATCCCGCGCCTTGAAAATGTATCTTCTGCGCAGGTACATCGGTAATCCGATCGATTAAGAACGGCTACTCATGCTGCAAGAACCCTCCATAAGGGTCAATAAGTGCACTGAAAATGTATGTATACTGTATAACTGACCTAGTTGTTTCTTCTCCATCATGGCCCTGACGTTCCATATGAAGGGCGCGCGGCACAGCTGGCACAGATCGGCCTCCTTCCAGGCGGGCGTCTCGCGGCGCCGCACCCCCATCTCCCACACGCCGAGCGCGCCGTCCTCGCCCGCCGACATCAGCCGCTCGCAACCCCCCACGTACCACAGTCCGGTTACTTTGTTACTGGGAAACGATGTACGCTACTCTGAATACCCTTTGTTCAGACCTAATCGGTTGCCTTTCAGACAGGCAGGAACGGTTAAGAGCGCTAAAACACTGGGACGACATGGCGACGTCGCTGGCTACGTAGCCATGTCTAGTCTATGACTAGTCAAAGTCAAAGTCAAAGCCATTTATTCAATTTAGGCCCTAGTAGGGCACTTATGAAGGTAAAAACTACTGAAGTTACCACCAGTTCGTAAGTCGGCCTTCAACTGAGAAGACTATATTGGCTATTTTTTCCAAAACATTATACATACATACTTTTTTAATTTTACAAAATAAAATACACATATAATACTACCATAGCCAAATAAGTTGCCAGTGGCTACTGACTCTCACTATCAACACGCGGGCGACCAGTGAGGAAGGAATAACTTACTGTATACAAAATACTGGCGAATTGGGTACGCGTCGCCCCAGTCGCCAGAGTACCCAGTCTCCACGTTAGGGGCCGATCAGTCGTGGCTACGCTTCCAAATTGGCGACGTCGCCAGACCATAGCCAAGTGAGTTTACTGTCATACATTTCCATACGATTTTTTTGGATACGTAGCCGGCGACGTCGCCATGGCGTCCCAGTATGTTAGCGCTCTTAAGGTCACTGCACACGTAAAGAAGCCGATTCAAAGCCGACCGCAGGCAACACTACTTATTATGGGAGTATTTAAGCACATTATAAATTGTCTCTAACATCCTAAATATATACAGAATGTACATTTAAAACGGGTCAATAAGGGCAAACTACCTTAACTCCCTTAAGGGTTGAACCCTCGCAAATATCATCTTAAAAAACTATCCCGATCTTTTTAACTTCCCGTCTAAAATTTCCACCCTTTAAGTTGATCAAAATATTTTGATGAAAGAATAAGAAACTAACCTGTGTCCTTGCAATTCGTACGCCGTCCCTTTTTGTCCACCTATGTCCCATACTATTATAGTTTGGTCGAACGACCCACTGAATAGTAGCTGAGGTAGCGCGGCCCAATTCAATACTCTCACAGAACTGTAATTATAAACATTAAATTGTATGTGCTGTTTTAGGTATATTCTACACTATTTTCTTGACAATATATTTTTCTTTTGACTTTTATAACTGCCCTAATCGGCTTAATCACTATGACTTGGCCAATTAATGAGACAGTTTACTTACTAATTACTTAATTGCATTAATTGAACCAAAAAAAAAACATATTTTTCACATATAGGTACTGTCAAAACTCTGAGTGTCAAAATATCAGTCGATATTAATTCAAAAGGTTGACCGATAGTCGATATTAATTCAAAATGCTAACTGATAGTCGATATTAATTCTAGGCATCGCAAAACCAGAAACTAAGTTTAAAAAAAATCCAAACATATATCAACTTTCGAACATCCATCTGACCATGGTTTAAAAATGTGAATATTTACCCAGTGTGTCCTTTTAAAGTAGTGACTAGCGTGGCATTGTTATTATCTAACTTCAGCATGGTTATCTGCCCGCTGTAGTCGCCCACAAACGCGTATTTTGATTGGGAGTCGAATCTGATACACGCTTCATTCAGGAAATATATTTTATGTAACATTTTCAGCATCTCATCTCATCGTTATCAGCGTATATAACGTGATTTTAAAATGTCTAATTACATTTCCTTGTAACTATTTATTGTTTAATATAGGCTATTGTAAATGAAATAATGAGTTTCTTCTTGTATAGATTATACCGTATTTTGACCTTCGCAAATGCTTTGTGAGAACTCAAACCGAATAAATTATGTTAGTCTTAGTTTTTCCATAGAATTCTACTGAATTATTATGAATGCGAAAGTAATGACTATACGGATTTGGAACTTTGCATTAACATTTAGGATACTTTTTCAAACAGAGTTACTTTAATTTTTATAAAAATCAGTGTGTTTGACTGACACTCCTTAGTCCTAGTTCTAGAAACAAGAAAACAAATGCACCCATTCAAGTACTAACAAGTACTGTTCATAATTTGTTAAAAATCAACAGACCCCTCCTGTATATTCAGACCTGGTTATAAAAAATGGCGCACTATTCCTAGCACTGGTTTTCTTAACCCTGTCAATTTCTCAGAGCAGTAAAACTATGTCAAAAGGATACTGCAAAGCGGTGCACCAAGCCTCGAAGGAGTACCCGCCGATCCTGCGGCCGGTCTCGCTGCAATGGTACGCGAACAGCTTGTCTCGACTTACCGACAGCACCCACTCGCAACTCAGGGAGAATACCACTGCTGATACTCGCGCTGTGTGAGCTAGGTATTCCCGGGTCTGGGGATATTGGTAAACATACATAAATAACATTATATTCACATACATAAGCTAAAACACTTGTGCAAAAGGAAAAACTGACATATCAATTCACACCTCCCAACCACACGTAAATGAAATGTTGTACAGTAGTACCCAACTGATATGGCGCGTCGTGAATCTTCGTTCGCACAGAAAAGAAAGTTTGGCCCCGAAGATTAACGAAAGAATGCTTAAAAGTTACAATTAACCTTAGAACACTACTATAAGGTTCATAATACACTGCAGCTGTTAGTTCCGACTCACTCGCAAGTCACGACCCTCCGCACGGCGCGCGCTAACATGGCGGCAGCTGCCGACCAATAGCGTTTCCAGTGCTCTGAAAATGTATCTTCTGCGCAGGTACATCGGTAAGCCATATTAGTTGGGTAATACTGTACTCAAGTTCATAAAGGAAGGCTATTATTTTTCAAAATTGCACCCCTAAGGAGGCAAAATAGGGTATCGTGAATGAAACCGCGATGACGAAAGTCGAGAAGGAAAACAGTGTTTTATAAATAATTCATAAAATTTTCATTCTCTATAATCAGACAAATAATGCCTATGCCTTCATTATACTGACGCCGAACTAAATTGTAGTCATTCAAATTATTTCAAGGTTGTTGTATCCAGTTACTTAATACATTGACAGCGTCACGACCATCGAAATAATAAAACTAAGGAAACGTAATTGTGAACAAAATCAACGCGAAATTCGGCTCCACACTTCACTACATTGACAAAATATCTCTAATATTCGAACGAAAGAACACACATGCAAATAAGCCAATTAGCTGCGCTTGCCTAACGCGTTGTATTCCGGCAAGCGCGATGATTGGTTCTCGGCGAGACAGATAATGCTAATTGGTTCGTACGCCTGCTGCAGTGCGAGATGCGTGGACGATGTTATGCATTGATTGTAAGAGGATAAAGTATCGTATATTTGCACTATGCATATAAGTTGTATTAATACGTTGTAATTTAACTATACCACTCTATTATATTCATTTAAAAGTTTGTGATGTGCTTTTTGGATTAAAATATTTCTTTATGTGTTATAATTGTATGGATCTAAAATTAAGAAGTATTTTAATCAGTTTATGGTTTTTACATACGAATTATAGAGTGATGGGTCGCGTTAAGGTCAGATCAGAGGGCGAACCACAAGCTCTTATAACAATATTATTATAACCTTATTTGACTTTTGTTTTTCTTTGACATCGGACGTCAAAACGGGACAAAAGTCGAATAAGGTTATTTTATTGAAAAAAAAACTAAAATGGCGGCTGGCACGCTATGCCACAAAGGTTCTATCCTCTTTATAATTATAGGTACTAGTGCATCACAGTTTAAGTGAAATACGCATGTTGCGTTCATGTTGCATAACACTTTCCAGAGTCACAAGTATAGGATTTCAAAATGTTTATTTACTAACATATGAAAACTGATTCCAGCATTCTTCATATCTGTATGGCTTCTACACCACTTAACAACACATGACGGAATATTTGCACAATGTAAACAACGCAAAACACAATAATAATCACATTTCTAAGTCCCTCGCGACACGAACGCATCGACTCAATGATACCGGCGAACTGTCAGCGCGGTGCGTCTCTCTTTTTTGGAACGCCCACCTTGGTTCAGTTTGCGTGGAATGATTTTTGAGCTCGAGTTACATTTCTTTAGTTTTATTATTTCGATGGTCACGACACAGCTCTTTCCGAGCGTGTGTGAGAGAGAGTAACCAAACCATCAACCATTAGTAAAATTATTTCAACTATGATTTTGAGGGCATTTACAATCACCGTCTGGTTTCTCCTGTTTAGCATTAAATTACATCTTTTCTCCACAGTCAAAATTCAATATTATTTAATCAAATCGACCTTTGCCGCCACTTATGAATAGTCTCACTCTAAAACCTTAATACCGGTTTTAAAGGTTGCATTTGCTGAGAAGAGCCGGCAATAAACTCGGCAATTTCTCTTTTGAAAACAAGCTTACATTCATTACATAACATTTACATTCTGATCTCACTGACTGGCAGCAAAAAGGTAGACTCGGATCAATATTTAATAAGTAAATATCAAACTGACCAGCCAAAACAAACAGCCCCTGTTCACAAATAGTATGTCGCATGTGGCTGCCATAATGCATTCAAGTATTCAAATAGAATTAACTCAAAATATATCTCAAAGCAGTTAATATTAAAAGCTTACTTATCTGAGCGCTCATAATAGGGTCATAAGAGTACCTTTTTAAAAAGGTTTAGAAACAATTTGGTGTCTGTTACCGCAGTTACTACTGAAGCTATCAGCGTGTTAGGCATAGTCAAATTACCTAGCTGCTTTCAAAAATTGTGAATCACAATATTATTTATGAGGAAAAACTCAAACATAGTTTATATAATGTCGTATGAAGCCTTAGGCATGTGTCATACAAACAATTGTAAGGTAATGTATAGAAGGGTATTAATTTTTTTTTTTTAAATGAGCTTTATTTCACAAATTGTGAATCTCAATATGGTTATTAATGAGGAAAAACTCAAACTTAGTTTATATAATGTGGTATGAAGCCCTAGGCATGTGTCATACATACAATTGTAAGGTAATTTATAGAAGGGTTTTAATTTCTTTTTTTTAAATGAGCTTTCATTTTAGAAGCCAAGTTTGACACTAAATAAAATTGTTTTTGTGCTATGAAAATGATAGTAATATACGAGGTGGATATGACAATAAATGAAACCACATAAAGTACTCATAAATACGATCAACTTTTACTATGGGACCAACTTCGAAATGGCAAAAAATAATTACAACTTTTCATACATTGAAGAATACTTTACGTGGTTTTATTTATTGTCGTATCCATCCGGTATACTTTTAAAGGTACTCACAGGATTTATTCTATTACAGTCTGCGGCAAGTGTGAACTCCGACACGGTTCCATTCTCTTGACCAATAAACAGTTGTCTAGTTTCAGGTGTGTAGAACATTGACGTACAACCCGAGGGCATGTACTGGCAGATGCTCGGCCAGTACTGGCCTGAATCACGTTTCAGCCATACTCGAACTGTCCTATGAACAAAAATTAAGGCATTTTTTTATTTATTGTTTCTAACCATTGGCTCATTGAGTATTAATTAAAAAAATATCAATATGAGATCTACATTTCCATAGGAAAACCAAGTTTTCAGAGGGAGTCATGGTTCCAGTCATTGTCTTCTCAATTATTTCAAATTTCAATTTGGGGATTTATACATAGATAGCACTATTGATACTAAATTACTTCATCAACTTCTTTAAGGCGATGATAGCTCAGTGGTTGTGACGTCGGATACCAAGATGAAGGTCCCGGGTTCGAATCCTACAATGAGCTAAAGCTTTCGGTGAAGGAAAACATCGTGAGGAAACCGTAGCAAGGTGGTAGGGTACTCTGTAGTACCCACCTGGCTGGCTACTACCCTCAAGTTGAAAATCTGTCGCTAAGCACCTTTCGGTGTGTTCTGATAGCTGCACTTGAGAATCAGTTCCTTCTAGATTTAAGGCGAAGCCTAAGTTGGAACAGGTTTACCCAGAAAGAACCTATTCACTCTGGCGTTAAAAGTCCCTAGATTGTATGAGTCAGGAAACACAGACATCAGAAGCAAGCATTATAAATGAGGATGCAAAACACTGTGTCCGTATTTTTGGTATGTCAACAACATACGGGTATAACATTTCCTGGCATCTTGTGGTTCGGTGTAAGAATGGGGATGGTGGAATTAGGTTGAACATTTCCTACACTCTCCAAAATATATCCTGTAGAAAACCAATAGGCAAGCAACCTTTCTTCGTTGGTTGAGGCTCGTGATTTTGCCTTAATTAAAGACACATTGAAAATGAGTCTCCTGGCTTGGCAGTCTATTGAGTCGAGGACGTCAACCCGGTACTGAGCAGATCCATCCCAAAGATGCCAGCAGTACTCCATGCATGACCGGACTTGTGCTTTATAAAGTTGGAGCAACTTTCACATTGCCAAGCTGTGCAGTAAAGGTCTCAGGGATGACACAGAAAGTGTTTGATAGAGTACATGAGAATAACGAGGTAATCTCATTATACTGAAATGATATATCCAGCTTGCAGGTATTGTTAGTACCTACCAACTGACCTTATTGTTTGACTGTTCTGAAAGTGACCTTAACTCTGTTGATAAGAAACAAAATGAAGCTAATGAGATGCAACTGATAAACCCGGCACCAAACATAAGGTGTGATGTGACATGATACTAACGGGTAGGGAATTTCTTTACGTATGACATATCGATGATGGTACATAAATATCGAAAAATTCACGACCAAAACATATTGTTTGTAATCTAAAGGCAAACAATGAGCTAAATATGAGTCAGAACGCTTACTTATCATCACAAACGCTAATTACTCCATCCTCTCCAGGTATAACGACCGCCGCATTTACGTCGTCGGTACAGCCCTCCAATTTGTTCAAAAGTGCCGGTTTTTTCGTTGTAGAAAATCTATCGTTAGGTGTTCTAGGCGCAGGTTTTATTTCAGCAGCCATTTTTTACGTAGTAGTTTAGTAATAGCAAAAGCAAATAAACACGATAAACGTACACTTCTTTCAGCGAAAAGAAAAACGTCATAATACTTTTGACATTTGGCTTAAGGGGTCCAATTCTCAAACAAGACATACTATAGGTGCGTTCGAATTGGAACGATGTCGTTTTTAACAGTTACAAAATGGGCATTTTTGTTCATGCGTTCGAATTGGAAAATTTCAACAATTTTGCAACTTTTGCCACAAACGATTTTTCCCAAAGCGAACGATTAGATAAAAAAATTACATTTGCATGCTCATCGCCTGCTTGTCACTTGTCTCAACCTACCTTTTTTCCTCCAGTTATTATTTAAACAAAGCAAATCTGATAAATTTTTCTCTTGCCTGTTAGTTTCTATCAAATTTTAATATAAAAATATAATTTTCGATTCCCATTTGAATTATCAGCTAAAACTTATCTGTCAGATTCAAAGATGTCAAAATATGATCACAAACTACCCTGCCTCGGAGGTGGGTCAAAATTTGCAGTTCACGATGTCATTTTTAACTGTTTCCAAGCAAAACGAACGGTGAACGAAAACAGTTCAAAACGACAATTTCGCCCACAACATTCCAAATCGAACGCCACATGTGATCGTTTTTGGCATTTTTGACTGTTATTTTTGCCACCGTACCCCAATTCGAACGCACTATTTGATAATAATTTTTTTTTTTTTTTTTTTTTTTTTTTTTTTTTTTTTTTAAATTAGATGGGCTTGCGTTTGGCCACTGACCCGCCCATAAGGGGCGATGACGAAGCCTAGGATGAAACACGCTTACCCAGAAGAAACCTATTCACTCTGGCCTTGAAAGTACCTAGATTGTAAGCGTCAGGAAACACAGACGCCGGAAGCAAGTTCCACTCCCTTGCTGTCCGCATTAAAAATGAGGATGCAAAACGCTGTGTCCGTATATTTATTTTTCAAAAGGTGCTTGTCATGCTTAACAAACGAATCAATTCAATCAAAATAAAAAAATCGAAACAGGAATTTTCAAATGATAATTTTATTTCCATAAGCCATAATAGTTTTAGTATATTATGGCCCTGGTTGAACACGGGAATTTTCGGCAGTCATGCATCCCTTTCACTTCCCTAATTAATATAAGATAAAGCCAGACAGGCTTTAAATCTCGAATACAAATTTTAATATTGTATTATATTTTAGGTAGGTTTGACTCTAGGTAAATGTAATGTGATGTCGAAGTCGAAAAGGATGTTTTTCTTGGACTTTAAGAATAGTTCCACACACAACAGTTCCGTTTTACACAGATAAAAGATATACTTTTTTTACACATGATGTTATCGATGCGTGAAATGAAACAAATTACCTACTCCTACTATCCGCAGCTACTAAGCTACTATCCTTGGAGTGAAGTTTTCTCTATCTACACTACTATCACTCAACTTGTCCATTATCCTCTCTTGTACTCTGCTCAGAATTTAATACAGCCGGTTGCCAAAGACTTCTAGTCTAGATTCTCACCATTGTAAGTGATAATGTGGCCAATAGTGGTAAGCCCACAAAGCCCTAATGTGAACTGGCTCTTAAGAGCATCTGCCCGAATGCTCCGTTAGTCCTTAGGTGCATGGCGAAAGATTTTTTCATGAGGGTAGTAGCCCGTCCAGCGGCCTGGCCTCGATTCACGTAACAAAACATCGCAATTCACCATCACTACACACTAAACATATCTTTGAGAATATATACAAAGTCACAAATAACATACAGTTAGGGTTTCATAGCTCTCATCAAGAAATATCTTTTGCTTCCACGAACTTGTTTGGCCTCAACGACACTGAGGTCAAACAATAAAAACTTATACGTGAGATAGGGACAAAAATATACGTTTAGTCCTGCACATACACGTTTTGACATATACGTATCTCGCTTTCGTTCTATTAGTGGCCTGTCTACCTACAATTCTCCGCTACAGTTATTATGGTGTCTACGTGGTCGGGTGGCACCATGGATGTAGGTGGCACAAAGTGACATAGTGAGGGTATGTGGTAAAACTGTGGTGAGGGTCATGCATGTCAAAACCAAAGTGAATTGAATTATAACGTAGGTATTAGTTAATGTGTATATGCAAGAAGACTTCAATAGAACTAAATGAACAGGAATATCTAACATATCAAAAGACTTGTCTTACTCAATAAATAAGACAATGATAGCAATCACCACCTTGTTTCTTACTTTTTAGTTTTTTTTATTTACCCTAGATGGGTTTAATTTATTGAACTTTTTTCCTCCGTAGTCGGGATACAGACTATACAGTTTTTAAACTTTTTATGTTTGAATGTGTGTCCCCAATCGATGTTGTAGGTTTTAATGGTTTTATTATTGTGCTCCGCCATTTGCATAAAAAACCTAAGAAAAAAACAATTCAAAATTCGAACCCCTATAAGAAAACTTTTTAGAATACCTACCTAATTTAAGTACAGCTACCTAGAATATAATTCAAGAAATTACGTTTTTAATTATATTTTATATTATATATCAATGATATTATAATAAAAAGAGGTAGATATCGCATTAACGCACGCTATTTGTTGCAGACAAATTCAGACAATTGTCGTAATTTTGCTTAGCGGCTACATATAGCTATCTCTTTCTGTACCATACGTTCCATATTATCTATCGCATTCACCTAATTCAACAAAAACTGAACGCCGCTTAGTATGAGGGTAGCATATCTCTATTATAATATCATTGTTATATATTCTTATGATAGAAACTTTTTTGCGCTTTGTCTGTATTATAAATGGAGCTTCTTTAAAGTTTAAGCTCCGATTATTACTTCTATCTTTAATAATTTAAAATACTGGCTGGCTGGTAGTCTAGAAATTACGTTTATCTTTTTAAGTTTAAAATACTGACTGGCTGCTAGTCTAGAAAGGCTATGACCTTTCTCGACATTGGCATAAAAACAGATCTTGACGCAACTATGACGTATAAGGAAAAAGTTGCCATGAAAAATAAGTTTCCCAGTATTATGTTACAAGAATATATATTTATAAGAAATAGATTACTTTTTCGCTAATAATTTGCGTCAGGCTAAGCGACATATTATAAAATTAAAATTACAAACAAATTGAAAAAGAAAATTTTAAAGAAAACGAGGCGTTTTCTTTAAAATTATTTTTTTGTAATTATTTTTAGAAAAGTATGATATTCTAAGGTATTTTTATAGTTGAGCTGGTAGCCCTAAAATTCGCAAATTTGGTTTGCTATGTAAAGAGCTTGCTGAGGAAATCGAAATTTATTCCGAAGAAACTGCGTGTCGGATAGTTAGTATAAACTATAACAATGGCTCAGACATTAAAAAAGTTGTCCGTTCAAGTGCTGAAAATTAATACTGTGGACGCAATAAGCAACAATGCCGTCCGCGCAAGTAGGTAAGGAACCGGCAATTTTTGGTTAATTTATAAATTATGTAACACTAGTTATTGTAAATAATAAATCGTTTAAGAGCCGAATGTATTTTTACTTTGAAGCGGCACGTGTTTTAGCGCCACGTATTTCTTAATTTGATTTTTCATGCAATCTATGTGGGTGCGTGTCGTGTGTATATTCTCTCTAACATGATTCCAATAGGAGTTTATTTTGTTGACTTTACTAAGAGGTGAAAAAAAAAACTCAGATGAAAAATAGGATATCTGTGAATATACAAAAAATATGTCAAATGTGAAAAAAAGGAAAGAACCTTTTTTTGGGCTTGTTTGCAATCAGAATACGATTAGTAACACTAAGTAAACTTTTTGAGGAGGTGGAGTGAGACCTCCAGTGAAGGCATCTACTCAGAGGCGTGGCTTGCCCTAGACAGGCCCTGTAGGTATCAACATTTGTTAAGAGATTCTACATAACTGTGGCGAAGCTTAAATGGAGGGTAAAGATTATTACGATTTTTGCATACACACATTCAGGGCCCCTGTAGCCAGGGGCCCCCGTATCTTTGATATGGCAGAAGCTACGCCCCTACATCTACTCTTATTGTGATATTTATATTTATTATGATAAGAAGCCAGAATGACTTGTAAAACCCTTGCTTGTGAACCCATTGTTCCAGCCAATTTTGGGGCAATGTCAAGATGGGCCCACCTGATGTAATTTTGGGCATCTCTGAAGCATACAAAAAGGACAAACACCCCAATAAGGTTAACCTTGGTGTTGGTGCATACAGAGATGATGAGGGCAAGCCATATGTACTGCCATCTGTAAGAAAGGTAAGAAGGTTATCTAGGTGACGTAAAGTAGCTTATGGCAATATTGACTGAGTACAGGATAGAATATCATGAAAACATTGTATGTACACATATAGCCTAGTATGAAATACTGGCAAATAATGAACTGCTAATATAAAAATATGAAATGATAATTAGGATCAGCGGTTCCCGAAAGGTGGTCAGTCAAACCCTGGGTGTTCTATGTACCATCTGCAATACAAACATAAGATTTGTAACTGCGCTGTGCCATCGCGTTAAGAAGGCTATCATAGTTCTATTTCTTTACTACCAATACTTAGTAAGTTTTCAGGACAATTGATGGTATACATTTCAATAGTAAACATTACACTAGACAGTGAATCAAGTAAATAATTTTTTAATTCTTAAATATGAAACTGAATAAGACTATATTGAAAAATATTTTATATTCTTCAAAATTCAGCTCATGGTTCCTTTTAGTGTTTTATCTCAGACCTTGTTCAGAATTTGCCCATACAGGCTAGAAAAAAAAAACATGTTGTATACTGGAGCAGAATTAAAGTGATGAATGTCAATTACACTCTAAAAAAAAAGAATTCTTTCTAATAGTATCTTGTTACCGTCTATTTAGTTTAAATTAATACTAATAGGATAGGTAGTAACAAAGAACATTTTATTTTGAATGCATACAGACATGCAGTAAATAGGACTCATAATTCTTCAAACAGGCAGAGGAACTCCTCCACGGCAAGTGCCTAAACCACGAGTATGCCCCCATCGGCGGCGAAGCTGCTTACACCGATGCTGTTGCCAAGCTCGCCTTCGGTGATGACAGCCCCATCTTTCAGGAAAAGAGCAACTGCACTGTTCAGGTAAGCATAAAGCGTCCACCGCTCGTCTGAAGTAATCAGTTGGTCAAGGTAGTAGCATCACTATATTACTAGTTCAATGTTGTGAGGAACTCGTGCTGTGCTCTATGACGACGTTCGATAACTTTGCTAAAAGAAGACGCATGAGGCGAGACAAATTAAAACCAAAGGCTTTCCATCCACCAGAGATGCAATTTTCACGACTTCATAGCTCAAATGAAGCGATCATATCGACCGGCTAAAACACACCCCATGTAGATTATTACTATTTTTCTATATTTGTTCATGACCATGGATACTAAGTCCTTCAGTCGCATACATACAGCAGCTCTGAAAATGGCTGAAGCAAAAGTGTGGTTATTCTGCCAGTTTCAGTTTTCAGTATTGAACTTGTATGCTAAATAATCGGTATTCTAGAGTTATTCCTATATTGAATAAAATACCAACTGATAATAATCAAAACACTTGCAACCTTACACTATTGTGTATAAAGTTAATATCCACAGACACTGTCCGGAACTGGCGCCCTTCGCCTTGGTCTGGAGTTCATCACTAAACACTACGGCCTGACCAAGGAGGTGTGGCTGCCATCTCCCACTTGGGGCAACCACCCTCAAATCTGCAACACGCTTAACTTGACACACAAGCAGTACCGCTTCTACAACCCCAAGACTCACGGCTTTGACATTAATGGAGCTCTCGAAGATATTTGCGTAAGTATTCTAGTACCCCTGTGGTTTCTGCATTTAAAATGTGTTTTTTTTTCTGGGATATAGAGTTTGTACCTCATTTGTTAATACAAACTCTATGATGACAATAATTTTTATCCACTTATTTTCAACTTTGAATAAAGTAACCAAAACAAACTTTGAATTAATATTATGGATTACCCCTGTTTCGTCCAGACAACTGGTGGGATTCTTATATGAAAATAATTCTGGAAATTGGAATTTGCTAGGAAAATGTTCTTATTTTACTATAAGTCCGAAGAAAAAACCATAGCAGGGTTGTAAGGTACTTTGTAGTATCCGGCTGGCTGTTTACCACTTTCAAAATAAAACCTTTTATCAAGAACCTTTTTGTGCGTTCAGGAAACTGCACTGCAAGGCCAAAGGCCTTCTAGGCTATATGTGAATACTATCTTTTTCAAGATCAAACTCGGTTTTGTACCAATCAGTAAAAAAAAAACGTTCATATTTAGGCTTGATTGTTGGCGAGCAAGAAAAGAAGAGAATTAAAAAGTTTACAGTCTAAAGAATTTTTGTGTTCCTCCAGTTGTGTATTATCTAATAAGTGTAAAAATCACTTGGGAATGCCAGGTCACGAGAACACATAATACCTAAGTATATACACAGTTATGTTGGTATATGACTGAAAATTGGCACGTAAATTGTAAAAAAAAAACTACCGCTACGTTGTTTTGCTCTCAAAATAGTGTTCACGAGATATTATATTTACCTATGCACTTTTGTTACTATGCGGTAAGTGTTGGCAAGAGAAACAAGTGATGTATCTGCCTATCTACTAAGTAGAATGCAAGTAAAGGGGACAAACTGAATGTTTAAAGGTTGTACCATTTAATTTGGGACACTTAAAAGCCCCTCGACGTTTAAGCTTCTGTCTATAAATAGAATAACTACACATTCATAAAGGATTCGCGAAAGTCTCTTTCTAGTACATGATGTTGCGTGTACGGAAGAATGAGACAGATACCGGTATAATCGCGAATATGAGTACAGAACATCAGAACAGAAGTAGTTGAAACCAGACAAAACTCGATAAACATAGATAACTGGTCTATTTGTCGATCGAATTATAAACAAACATATAATTATCCCCCTTGTAGTATTGATAAATTAAATAATCGCATTATGGTCTATTTACATGGCTATAGCACGGCACATATTCGTGGTCATTGAATGTTAGAGAAGATCAACTGATTAAGTAAAGATATATTAATATATCTATCTATATGAAAATACTATATTACACACAAGAGAAGTTAAATTGCGTCCCGGTTTCAACTTTAATTATATAATGGATTTAAATTATCAATCTTATGTCAAATTCCTTTGTTTGCTGAAAATATGGATAGACAAAGATTTGACAGTTTGACGTGGATAGATTATAAGCTAAATTGTTAGCAGTATGGTACAGTTCACAATTTATCGATAGTTTACAATCTCGCGAGATCGATTCTAAAATAACGGTGTTCAAAATTATACGATACATATTTTATGTCCTCGACTCTTTGTTTAAATTGAATTAAAAAAAATATTCCACTTAGGTGGCAAACAAGCTTATGGCCCGCCTGATGGTAAGCTGTTACCGTAGCCTATGGACGCAACATCAGGGGTATCACTCGCGCGTTGCCGACCCTGCAGAAATCTCTTTACAATTCAATACATTTTACGACGACGTCACGATGATATCACATCCCAATATGAGCTTTGTGCTTCGAAAAATTTCAATGTTGATGAAAAAATACGCAAAAGATTCCGTGTTATGCTAAGTTGTGATAAGGTTGTTTCTTTTTTGGCAGAAAATCCCGGAAGGTGCCATCATTTTGCTGCACGCGTGCGCGCACAACCCCACCGGGGTCGACCCCAGCCCCGCCGAATGGGAACAACTGTCCGCTGTAAGAAAATTTTACTGGCAATATATCCTATCCTATATTCTGCTCAAAATCTATAAGAACATAGAAATGTGTTTATCCGGTTTGTTGGCTAACTACCATTATCAAAAAGTTTTTATGTACATTTTAATCATCAAGTTCATTGATTTTCCTAAAATAAAGAAACATTTGTCCCTTAGCTGACCATTATAGAATAACATCCGATGAAATGCATAAAGTTTCAATGAACTCGTGACACCGCACTTAGTTTTTGTCCTTTTTCCATTGCACGAGTTTTTCCCCCATTTTCATTGACTAAGCATGTGACGTCCTACAGGCAATCAAACAAAGGAAGCTGTTCCCATTCTTCGACATGGCGTACCAAGGGTTCGCTTCGGGGAATGTCGATAACGACGCATTAGCTGTACGGATGTTCGTCAAAGATGGCCACCAGGTCACCTTAGCACAGAGCTTCGCTAAGAACATGGGTTAGTTTTGTTTTGTGTTGGTATAGGTTTTACATTTTAGGAAAATCCCCCGAAAAAAGTCCGAAATTTCGCCTGGACGAACAGCTAGTCTTTCAAGTTTCAAAGAACTGTCTTACTTATCATAAAGGTCTTATTACAAACAGTTTCAAATAAAACGTAGTCTGACATATGTCTGTCTGTCAGTCTGTCTATCTGAAAGCGATAAACTCAAAAAGTACTAAACAGATTTTCATACAGTTTTCATTAATGGATGATTCTGGAGGAAGGTTTAGGTGTATAATTCATTACAAGTTTTCTGTAAATTGGCTGAAATAAAAAAATATTGTTGAAATGAAAAATCATGCCGCGCGGATAAAACTACTCTGCTACCCGTGCGAAGACGGGGCGGGTCGCTGGTTAAAAAATAAAATATTCGCCCTTGAAGAAAGTTTATCATGCTATAAGTGCATTTATGACATCATACCAAATATCTATATTGACTAGACGGTGATTAATGATACTAGCTCAAAAATACTCGCATCTTTGTAGATCAAGCTGAGTAATCAATTCTTTCATATCGTCACATAGTGATGCCGCTGATAACAATATCATTGATTGTAAAAGTATATGAATTTTTGTTTGAAATATGCCACACAACATTATTATTCAATTCTGAGTTTCATATTCGTTTTCAATACCCCTTAAGAGGCAAGGATGGCTGCAAGAAATTTGAAAAATAGGTTTTTAACATATCTATTGCTGTCGCGCTGTGCCCGACCTACCCCGTCCGAGAGTGATAGAGACAACTACAGCTTGGATCGATTATACCTATTTAAATTAGACGAAATCGCTATTTCGTACTCCCCCCCGGTTTTCTCCTCAAAAACTGGATTGATTAAAAAAAAACAATAATAAGAAGGGCTTTGGCTATGTCTGTCGGTTTTTCTTTGTTTTATTATATTCGTCAAAGTTCGCTGGAAGACTGATAAGGGCGTTAAAAATGGTAAGCTTTTGTGATTTTAGAAGTCTCCTAATTCTTATCATAATTAATTTATGGATAAAAACACATCCGAGGGACATACAGTGGTACCTACAGATTGCATGGTTAAATAATCATTGCGCTAGTGTCATTATCCAGAGAGGAAACTGAGGATTACGTTTGTATGGAACAAATGCCACCAGCATTTCCTCTTAAGACGTACTTACATATTTATCACTGATAAATTGTCGACAATATTGAACTTCAATCGCGATGTTTGTGATCTTTTCCGTTGTGGAATTCCATAATATCTTCAATATTCATGGTCAGATCATGATAAAATTTATATGGGACCTCGGGTTCTACCTTGATATAATACAGTTTAAAACATCCAAATCTCATAAGCCGTTTAGAACCTATATCATCAAAATAATATAGCTGTGAAACCGCAACCCCCAGATAGTCACATTGGCATTTATTTGACTAAGAACTATCCGAGGTGTGAGTGGAAATTAAATGGCTCCTGAAATAAAGCAAAACTCTTGCTCAGAAGTTAAAGACTAAATATAAAAAAATCTTGTATTTAATTATGCCATAAAAAACCAATCAAATATCATAAGTTCATATTTTTATGTTAGTTATGTTATAATGAAACCATTGAAACTATGTTATTATAACTGTGACCTTTTTTTATCTTATCAGCTATAATACGTCAATTGTGTTAGTATTGTTTACTCTGTTGCTTACCTCTTATCTCAAGAAAAAACTTTATTCAGACTATTATTTAATGACTAGCTATCCCTCTTGGTTTCGCCCGCGTTCTCATTAGCGACAATAACATTTAAAAAAAAAGTTAACCCGCCTTCAAGATACGCTTAAAAGTGTCATCATCATCATCATCATCAGCCTACAGCAGTCCACTGCTGGACATAGGCCTCACCCAATGCGAGCCATTTAACCCTATCTTCGGCTCGACGCATCCACTTCCTACCAGCAGCCTTTCGCAGATCGTCACTCCATCTCGCTGGAGGGCGCCCTACACTACGTTTGCCGAGGCGCGGTCTCCACTCAAGAACACGTTTTCCCCACCGGTTATCGGTTCTTCGGCATATGTGACCAGCCCACTGCCACTTCAGCTTGCTAATTCTATGAGCTATGTCGATGACCTTGGTTCTCTGTCGGATAACCTCGTTACGGATCTTATCCTTCAGAGAAACTCCGAGCATAGCTCGTTCCATAGCTCGCTGAGCGACCTTAAACTGGTGCACTAGCCGTACCGTGAGTGTCCACGTTTCGGCTCCGTATGTCATAACGGGTAGGACGCACTGGTTGAAAACCTTCGTTTTCAAACTCTGCGGTATGGGTGACGCGAAGACCCTACGAAGTTTCCCAAACGCTGCCCAGCCCAGCTGGATCCTTCTCTTGGCTTCCCTCTCAAAGTTGTTTCTACCTAATTGCAGAATCTGCCCAAGGTAGGTTAAAAGTGTGAAATAACTAATTTGACACTGTTTTGAAGTCTGCGAAAGAGCATGACGTGTTCCATACAAAATATTTCGCTGACATGAAAACAGTGTCAAATAAGAGATTATTTGAATTTGGAACCTGCACCAATGATTTATTATTTTCGATTAACAAGATCTATTCTTGTGATCGGAGTTTTGATATCGTTCTATAATAGACGCCTTAATGTTTGTCCTTGACTTAGCGCATTGTCGGTTGTGAAGTTTCAAATAAATTGAACGTCATTGCGCTTCTTTGGGTTAATTGTTGGATTATCATTACTTAGGGGCTATTCAAGTATTAGTTTAGCAGAATGTTAGTATAATTATTAAACCTCCTATCTCACTTAACCTTGAAACATTGCGTGAGAGCATGGATAAATCCTCCTTGGTGAGAGTGAGTAAGCTTTATCAATTATTCTGGGTAATCCTTGAATTATTTTTCGATTTGGGGCGTAGACCAGACCAATTTTTACAGATTCTGATTTTTACACATATCCAATTTTGCAGAAAAGGAAAATAAATAAATATTGCTGACGTAATTGGGTACTTTCCTGGGTAAAAAATATATAATTATATTTAGTCCGTCAGTTACGATTGAATTTAATGTTTTATAATTTAACTAACATCATTTTTTAGGAAAGTAGCCAATTATATAGGTTCTATATACCAATTAAATAACGTAGGCAACTCGACTATTAAAATAAAAAGCTAGTTATGATAAAAAAAAGCAGTTAACCGTTAAAATAATTGCAGGTTTGTACGGCGAGCGTGCCGGCGCGCTCACTCTGCTGTGCGGCGACGCCGAATCGGCGGCGCGCGTCATGTCGCAAGTCAAGATCATGATCCGAGTCATGTACTCCAACCCGCCGCTGCACGGCGGCCGCATCGTCAAGGAAATACTCACCACGCCCGAACTCAAGCAGGAATGGTAACCTATCACAATCTCTCATCTTCAATTTATTATTATTTATTGAATCCTACAATGAGCTTCGAGCTTTCAGTGAAGGAAAACATCGTGAAGAAACCATAGCACGGTGGTGGGTACTTTGTTGTACCCACCTAGCTGGCTACCACCATCAACTGCCACTTGAGATTGTGGCATTAAAAAGAAAAAAAAGATAGTGCATATACTTAATAACACACATACAGACATGTTTTTCACAAGTCCTGTATGGGAATCTCTGTCAATCTGTATCTCCCAGTCTATAATGCCTATCTGTGCTCACGACTCGTGCCTTATACTGTAACTGCAGTTATGAATTATTCGTTATTGTAGGCTAGGGGACGTGAAGACAATGGCCGACCGTATAATAGCAATGCGCACGGCCCTCCGCGCCGGAGTGGAGCGCGCCGGCAGCTCGCGCTCCTGGAAACACATCACCGACCAGATCGGCATGTTCTGCTTCACTGGACTTAACAAGGACCAGGTAATATGCCATTACAAATTAAACTTTATTACTTCGTCATATTAAAAAATTGCCCATGTCCTTTCAAAGTTCCGACGGATCGATGCCATTAGCAAACTGAAACCACTTGTCTATGCAAAAATGCGCATGTTTGCTAATGTGTAAGAAGCAGTTTTTTTGGGTTCACTTTGTGCTCGACTTACTACTAAATGTTGAGCTTTGTACGGTTCTTCTAGACTCCTTGGTTAAAGAGATTCAGTTAGCACTAGGGGTCTGATGTTATTTACTTTAACACCAAATTTTTATATCAGAGACTGAAATAATGTCAACGTTTATTTCCTCCTCTACCGGGGAGAAGAGTTACACAAATTAAAGAATCTTTGTATACAGACAACGAATACATCAATTTGCTAAGCTTTATTACTTTGTGATTAGGTTCATATTCAAATAACTTAAACGTTTTATTATCCATGAAACAAAGAAGTATCGATTATAATACATCAATTTGCTAAGCTTTATTACTTTGTGATTAGGTTCATATTCAAATAACTTAAACGTTTCATTATCCATGAAACAAAGTAGTATCGATTATAATACAAACTTAAAGGAAAGAATATTTCTATCTCCTGTATCTTCCTGGTTCCAAGCTATGCCCCTTTCAAATTTGATTAAAGTAGTTGCAATAGCTTAGTCATAGAAAAGTAGTCATATTTACTTCCCATAAAAATGATTTTTTTATTTTTCTAGGTTGAGAAACTCACTAAGGACTACCACATCTACTTGACAAAGGACGGTCGTATCTCCGTCGCCGGCGTTTCCTCCAAGAACGTTCAATACGTAGCCGATGCTATCCATAACGTCACCAAATAAATGTCATACCCAATATAAGCCTTAGTGCCATGAGCATAAAATACAATTTACCTAGTGAAGTGTACCGTAAGATACAGTATTTAATTCAAATCATTCTTATTTTTTTCTTGCTTTCTTTTACGAAGTTTTAATTTTAAGTTTGTAACTCTACAGAGAGCTGAAATATTTATGTTAATTGTTAGACGTGTATCGTTTCTTTAAGTTAATAATAATATAAAGATATTTTTATATTGACTTTTAATTTACAGCTCTTGTATCGTAGTTGGATAAAAAAACAACATTTATGATTAAACGTTTATTTGTTTAAAATAAGTTGATAAAATAAACTTGATGCCAAAAACACAAAGTAATTGTATTAACATGTTTATGGTGATTCTACGCCTGTACTAATTCTATGCAAGGTATTTACAGCTGACAAAACAAACGAACGTCCTTAACCTATTTAAAAACAAACAACCGATGCAGGTCAATCGTTAACATTGCGATAAAAAAGTTAAACATTCTTTTAAAATATACTATACAATTGCATCCTTAGGATATCGCTTAAACATTATGGGAACACATTAATCCACAATTTGATTGCATCGTGGTAACAATCTTAATCATATTCACCTGCATCCACATTCAAAATCAAAGTAAAACTATTAACAATTCACTAAACTAAATCAGTTTATTGTAGAACATACGTACATTCCAATATCCGTGTTCCATACAATATTTTATTATGATACAATATATACTAATACATTACTAAAAGTCGACAGTAGTCAATGATATTTCAATAAAAATAATTAATATTATTATGTACAAATTTGTCATAGAACAAAACTATTCTATCAATGGCACTATTTCTCCATTCATTTTAAAGCAAGAAATATGTACCATTATTTCACACCCTGAGCCATTCTCATCTTATGGTGAGTTCCGTTTCACAAGTGAATAGACACCGTAGTGCTAACATCATAAAGTTTAAAATAGCAGAGGTCTTAAAACAAAAAGACGTCTACGGACCTTTGATTTTGATTGTATACGGTGTATCGCTTGTGAAATCGGCGCGTGCGTTCTATGAAGCCGCGGACAACCGGAAGCCACTATTACCTGCCGGTTTGTTTCGGTTCGCAAGTCTACCGAAAATAGAGATTTACCAATAATAAATTAGGTTTTCAATGCCACCTTAGAAAAAACGTTAGAACCAAAATAAGGGTATTATCTCACGAGATATAATTTCGCCATCCTATTTCTTTTTTTCCCACTTAGTGCCACTAGGGTAGGCCCAAGCTTCCTGGCTTGGCCTCATGAATATATCACAATTTCACAAACATCCAAAACCATAATGATTAGAGTCCCCACGCTTTGCACACAACCTCCTATATAACCAGAAAAGTATTTGACATAAAAAAATTATAATATTCTCAAGGAAACCCCCGAATTTAAGTGTAGGTACATTACATTAAAAATATCCGCTTAGTTAATAAATAGCAGCCTAAAATTTTTGCAAAAGGCAATCCGGAAGACGTCAAATCTACTCATTCCACAGCATATATGGGCAATTACCAATCATGCTACCTATTTCAAACTTAAAATAAGTTTATACAGGCGGGATATAATGCTGAACAACTTTTACTATGGAACCTCTGAAATTAAGTGATCTCGCACTGTATTTTAACTCTACCATATTATGCAAAAAAATATACTGAAATTATTCGGGTAGTGAGAGAGCACTCAACATAAGTATATATATGCACTGAGAATTATTTCAAATATGTATAAAAATAACCACCCGATTTTATCAGACGCCCAGGAAAGAATGTTATATACAAAATTGTTTCAGATATTGAAGAAATGCGCCGTTATTATTTTCAGGATGTACAAATGACGTTGTGGCGGCGTGAATTATCCTAGGTAAAGAAGATATTCACTATAAAATTATAATATAGCAATTATATAAACATAACAAAATATTAAGTAGTATAGGTACATAATATATAACATTTCAGGCATCTTAGAAGCGAACGAAACGGACGCAATCTATATTGGCGTCCGCCATTATTATGTGAACTAATAAATACATTTATAATATAAATCATACTATAATGTCTACAAATTAATTTGTGCGTATAATATAACAATATTATTAGCTCATATAGCGTTAACTATACATTAAACTTTGATTACCTATTCAACATTTTGATGTTCTTTTGGTACCATTGATTTAATAAATCAACTATTGGTACATGTATTTCAATTTGTATATAAAAAAAGAGACGATATTTTTAAGCTTTTACAGCAAAATAAACATGCAGATCCTTACCTTACCTTATCTTCCAAAACATTACACTTTGGTAAGACCATTGTGTTCCAGTTATCGTAACAAATTAAACACTATTGGTTCCACTAATAACAATGCCAATATTTTTAACATAGGTGTGTATTGATATGCTATGTAATATCTCGTACATATTTAATTAAAATCTCTTTCTTGAGTATAAAACTGTAACAGCACTGGCGATATTACTGGTAAAGTAAACTAAGTTTCTGTTATTTTTTTTTATTTAATGATTGTAATGGAACAATTAATACAATTTTGAAATCCTTTAGCCTCTTTGTTTGGGAAATGGCTCAAATACAGGCACAGATAGTATACAACAACCTTTCAAAAATTGTATATTTATTAACAAAACAAACAAGATTCACGACCGACAACATCACTCAACACTTCACATTATATGTCCTCGCTTACACTTATTTCATTAGAAACATTACAATGTCTGGTTTAAACTATTATTGCTCATTTATTTAAAGGCAACGTTTCGGTTAGAGCGTGCGAGTGAGTGGAGTGAGAGCGTGGAGAGGGAGAGTCCTCGCCGAGCAGCCGAGTGAGTTGGTCGTCGAGGGAATCCCCGCGGCGCGCCTCCCTCGCTTTTCCCTCCTCCGTCACGAAAACGTCGTCGCCCGCCATCATACCTTCGTCTAGATACGAGAACGACTCCAAATTGATATCGGACGTCGTGATCGCCGTACTGTAAATGTCTATACGTTTCTGTTGCGATTTGGCCTCCGCCACTTTCTCCGAAAGCTTCTCCTTCGCCTTAGTGAGAGCGTCCAAATCGGTTTTGTCGATTTTAGAGTCGCCATCTCTCAGCTTCTCGGCGATCTTAGATTTGAGCGCGAACGAGGAGTCGTTGCTCGATGACCCGTCGTCCTGCAGCTGACTGAGCAATGTTCTCGTCGCGTGCGACATTATACTCGAGCTGCTATACATTTCGCTGTTTTCCCCTAAAATCGTATATAGACATTTTTAAAACTGCAAATGTTTCTGGTTATTTAACTAATCCATATACATACATGTATAATATAAATTCATTAAAATGCATATACGATACATAATAAGCGTAATGTATTTGCAGCAAATAAAAATAAAATATAGGAACATATCACTGCACAAGCACAAAAATGTTAACACTTTAAATACTTCAAAGGTACGAAATAAATATAAACATCAATGTTTCATGAATCATGAGTAGTATTGCATATCTTACCGCTAGGTGTCGCCCGTTGCAGGCTTTCCTGTGATGAGTGCTTGCTTTTTGATTTGTGACTTGCGGAAATATATTCGCTGTCGCTGTCGCTCGACATGCCCAGATCTAGATGTAAAGAATTCAGTTTGTCGTCATCGTCCTTCTCTTTTCTCGACACTGTATCTAATTCCATCTCCCAGTCTGTGACACTCGAGGAGTCTTTGGCTCCCTCTGAATCTTTACTAATAAAGCTAGTTTTGTCCTTTTCTGTGACTGATAAAACGGATTCTTCCAAAGGCGCTATGTCGCCTATACTTTCAGTCGTCGAATCTAAGCTAGTGGCGTTGCAAGTGTCGTCTGTTATTTGAGTGTCGAACAGAACAGGCGTGTCTGGTGTGATCTGAGTTAACTTTTTACTTTCTTCCGGGACTCTTGATACTGTCCCCCGACTGTCCAGTATCTCTGACATGGTCGTGGTTCGTCCCGACTGCTCGTTGTTTAGCTCTAATACTATCACGTTCCCAGCGCATTTAGCTGCATCGCCTTGATCAGGCTTCGAAGCTTGTAAAAGCTGATTAACATTTTTGCCCATTATTATTTTAGACATGTCACCCGTATTCTTGGAGAATTTCAACGCTTTACCTATCGTCGTACCTTTTTGTACCACTATAAGGCTGCCTTTGGTACTGGACGGTCTAACGATAGGGTTAGTGATTTTAGGAGTAGTGGGTGCTAAACCCTTTACAGGCACGATGTCGGCTAGATTCGCCGTTTTAATCGGCTCCATGCCGACGATTTTATTCGATGAAATAGTACTGACTACAGTAGGTTTAGATACGACAGTCAAGGCGGCAGATTTATGGGCTATCGACTGTGAGCTAACAGGCACCAACTTCATTGCAGTTGGCATACCTTTGAAATGTATGAGAGGGATATTTTGGCCGTCACTACTAGGTTTCGTTCGACCTTTCGCCGGTAGTACGACCATCTTCTGTCCTGATTTTGGATTGAGCACGACCGCTTTAGCGGAAACTTTCAAGTCGGTCGCAGGAATACCTTTAGGCGTGAGTGTTTCTATAGTTCTATGAGCTATGCTGTTCGTACTTATTGGGACGGAGTGCGTACTGTGCGGCGCGCTGCCCGATGCCATCATTACTTTACAGTTGGACAAGTTTTTATTTTCCGATGCTGGTTTCGAGACGACAATCATTTTCTCGGTCATTACGGGTGTGTTAGTCGAACGGACTTTAGGTAATGAACCGATAACTTTAGTTGTAACGAGTTTCCCGGGCGTATTCAAGGCTTTTTGTGTGGAGCTCGGCGCTACTACCACCTGCCTGTTCGACATAAGCTTTATACCTTCCGAAGGTTTTTGTAATATTTTCATTTCACTCATTTGTAGTTTTTTATCTGAACATAATTCGCCGCGATTTTTGATGATGAGATGACAAGGTTTCCCCGAAACTGTATGTTTTTTGGCGGGTGTACTTTGGGCTTGTAATAATGTTTGGTCGTCGGGATGCGCGTTGTCTCTGAGGAGGGGCAGGTCGTGCGGCACGGTGGCGGGCTGCGTCAGGAGCTGCATGGTGGGCGAGTCATGGTCGGTCACCATGCCGGGGGACGCCATCACATTAGGTTTTATTTCATCTAAGTAGTCAGGTTTTGTCTTGGCGCCAAGTAAAGATTGAGCGTAGCTAGCCTGGAAAGTGTTGGGGGGGCCCGAGTACTCGACTTGCGTTGGATTGTACTGTTTGCTTGGAGACATAGGTATGTCTTGCTGTTTTTTCGATTGAGATTTAGAAACGTTCTGAGCGGCGTTCTTGCCTTTGTGTGACCTGTGTTTGTGTGGCGTGGCGCGCGCTGTGTGACACTGACTTGATTTACTAGTTGATACTTTGCTTACTTGATTGTATGAGTGTTTTGATTGGCCTGATGGTTTACCTGTAAGATAAAAAATATTAAATATCCTGGGGCAATATTTAAAAATACTATTCCCGCCTTATCTTCGAAGTTTGCAAAGCGAAACGCTTGTTTGCCGACTTTCGTAGTATAAAAGCAAAACATCTGAATTAATTACAGTTGTTGATTGATGTAAATATTACAGGAAAAATAGAATAGTTATGTGCTCCGGTTTTTAACAGTTGTGGTCCAAACCAAGAAATAAAAAGTCCAAAGAAGTTCGGAACCATTGGTGAGTGAGTTAGACGCACTTGGTTGGTTTTAATATTTAACTATTTAAAAAAAATACATTAAGTAAAAGTTTAGATGTTCGGGCCTGGATTAGCACTTAACAATACTTTTTATTTTAGAAAACATGAGATTCCTCAGCTACGCTGGTAAAAACGCGTTGCGAAAAGTCATTTATAAATAAATTCCCATAGTTTCTTAGACAAGTTATTTCATGACATTTCATGTTATTACTTACTTGTGGCAGGCTGTGAGAACTTTGAATATATTTGTGAGAGATTGAGATGTTTCTGATTGGTGTTGACAGGGATGTTCCTCATGTTCTTAACCGGTGTGGTCCCATCGTCGGGTATTGAACCACTTTCTGGTACTTTCCTTTTGCGGCTTATCAGTTCTGTTTCCCAGATCTACAAAATTTATAAACATTGTTTAAGTACATATATTGACCTAATACTTTCGGAAAACTATATCTGTTTTAAGATAAGACTATCTCTGGCTCTTTTTGTTATATGATGTTAGAATGTGACAGATATAAAAAAAATATTTAGCTTTGTGCCTGTCACATTTGGCAATATTATCTCTTGAAAAAAACTAGCAATGAAGTTAAGTGTTTACGTAAGTTACTTACACATTTTTAGTAAATGGCAAACAATTCATTATTCTAATCATGCTATATGCACAAGCGCTACAATGTTTAGTAACATTCATATGTAAAAAATATAATGACTAGTTAAATATTCAAGTACTGACTTTAGTAGAGAGATCTTCCATAGCAACGGGAGGGTACAGCATCTCATCCATTGTATCATTGGATGTGAGATCACCCTCTGCCGTTTCACCCTCTGCATCAGGTATTTCTTCCTCGTTCGACTTGGGAGCTACAAGTTTCTCTGCCTCCAGCCTTTTCTGTATTTCTTTATTCTCTGCAGCAGCTGCCTCGGCTGCTTTATCCGCAATCTCTGTGTACATTGTTTGAGCTACCCCACGGGGTAAGAGAGGCACTCGCCTGCGCCCCTCCTTGATCCATCCCAAACCGGTATGAGGGCCTGATATCCTGGTTAGCACATTTTAATGTATACAGAAAAATTCACGTTATGATTCAAAGTTAAAGTCAAAACCATTTATTCAATTTAGGCCCAGAAGGGCACTAATGAAGGTTACATTTACTGAAGTTACCACCGGTTCGGAACTCGGCCTTCAACTGAGAAGAATCAGGCAAGAAACTCGGCAAGGTTAAATTTTTTAAATATTTTATTTTTTTATTTTTATTTGATTCATACATTGTTTTATATGGAAAAAAGTAATAAATTAATTTCTCACACCTTAACTGCTCAACCAATCACCATGTAATTTGGATATTTATTTATTGCCTTAGAATATTATTTTAATACCATATTTTAGTGTTCTAAAAATATCTTATGCTGCGTACGAGCTGATGAAAGGTAACATGAAAGCAGCATATCATCAGTGTGGATGCACTGCTGCACTAACGAACATATACCTCTATATATACTCGCATCTGTTTCCAGAGTGCGCGCGAATGCAGCTCAGTCTGCTGAGAACATGCGAAGAGAATGGAATGTGTTAACCAATTGCTGGCTTTGACGAGTGTCAGGGTTTCATTATTAATAATACATCAGGTCTTAAAAAAAGGCCGATTAATTGTATGGCTTTTCCTTCACTCCACAATTCGTCTGTAGCCTGCTGTCCATAACGGGTTCAGTTCATGTTTGCATACATCTCAACATTATTCATACACATTGGCGCTCTGAGCACACGCACGCCCCTCTGTGTTCATTCGAAAAACCAACAAATCTCAGTTCGTACTCGCAAAGCTTCCAAACTATGAGAATTTGTTACAAAGTGTGTTGCAAACATTGCACTACTGTGGATGGCAAATTCTTTCATTTCATGTTATGTTGTGTAACATAAAATATACTAAATGCAGCATTAAATGCCTCAATTTATTCCATATTCCATTTGTCAAACATCAAAAAAAAGATTCATGAAATTCAGCTATGATGGTTTTTATTGAACTGGTTATTTATTATTTAACACGTTCTCTGCCAACGCGGTCAGTGCTGACCGTCAACGAAGTTTCCCTATAGGCCTATTAAAAATCATAAATCTGTTTAAAATTTACTAAATTGTTTTTTTGCTTATATGCCTTTATCTTTTACTCAAATGTTAATATGAGATTTAGTTTGACAGCACTGCCCAACGGCCTGTAAGAACGAAACGAAAACCCTCATAAAATGCGGTCATCACTGACTGACGCGGCTTGAACTGAAAGTCTATATGTCAACCATCACTGACCGACACGGCTTGGACAGGAAACTGCATTTTTTTCTCGGCATAGAATGTGTTAAGATAGAATTACTTATGAGATGTAATATTATAAAAATTGATATCATTGTTATATTTTGAACCGTGAGCCAAGCGATAAAGTAAAGTATGATTGATGAATGATTTATACATAATATCAACTGTTCATAATTTTATTAAGTTTTTACTATAAATCAGTACAGATCAATGTTACATAAGTTGAAAAATATATGTAAAGCTGAAAATATAGATATCCCTTAATGTGCACCTGTGATTCTAATATTAAAATAATTTTATTTTGTAACAAAAAGAATCAATATTGAATTAGAATAAAAAAAACCATTTCTAAATTATTTTTTATTCAAAACTTTTCAGTCAAAAATTAAAGTTACTTGACATTTCAAAGAATTGTAGGTTATCTGTCAAAATTTATAATATAAAATGAATTAATTTCACATAAAACATCAATAAAAGCAATAAAATAACTCTCAATATTATGTGACTAAACCTACATTTTCAAAACATATGGATATCTACAAGGCTAAGACATACTAAGTAACAAAAGTAATTATAGAAAGAAGCTATAAATTATCAAGTTTTATTTTAAATCTAATAAGAAAGAAATGAATGCAATCTATTAGAAATGCTAGTAAACTGGTTGAGTGAAGTGATGCTTGTGACTTTCAGTCACTCTCAGCCATCTTTGACTCAGTGCAACAGTGTTTAAAAATAAATCAACAACCCTTCTAAAAATAATGAATATTATCAACTTACTGGTCAGCAATTGTAGCTAATAATTCATCATTTGACACGCGGCGCGCCTCGGCACTGTGCCGATCGTTGCTTATATGCAAAACGGCGCGCAGTTCCTCCAGTAGCTTTTTTCTGTTGTCTTCCAATGCCCCTTGTGCTCTAAACACACTCATCATATTCGAGTAGGCTTCCAATTCTACAAACAAATGAATAAACGTTGAACAGGCATAATATATAGAACATAATTATCTGTAAATTAGCTCTGAAGTCTTGGATTTATTAAAAGAAAACCAAAGGAGGGAAAATGAAAGCCATTTATAAGACAAAATAAATACCGAGTCTACGGAGCGTAAGGCGACATTCGTCGCGCGTCAAGTTTAGGAGCATGGGCCACATTTTGAAGAGTTTATATTCAACCCAAAAGCTAACTGATTGATTATATGATTTATACCATATTTTATAAAATACTCAATTGGCAAATATCCATACTGTTTACTTCAAACGACAATTCGTTCATTTTTGACACTTCAAATAGAATAGTAGAGTAGAAGCAAGCAAAGCAAGAAATAAACGGCGTCTCGTCTATGGTTATTAGAGATACCAGATGCTGTTTAAAATTTACCGAAAATTGTGCTTAATGTGTAACTTCAATATGCGGAGAGCTTACCTTTTTTTCCAATTTTCATAGCAATACCCTGAACTATTTTATGTAACTGTACGGTCTACTTCGATGTGAAGTATTGGGAACACACTGCCAAAATACATCTTCGACCTTCTTAGGAATATAAATGTTAATCTTTAGAAAATCGCAAAAATAAAGTAATTGAGCTTGAACTGCTTTCGAGAAACATGAGCAAAGAACAAACAACATGAAAAATGAACATGAAATTAAATTATTAAAAGAAACAAAAAACCGATTGCAATACCTTATAAAATTCGAGTTATATTCAAAATTCTATAGATTTAAGAGCTTGATTTCTCTTGTCAGTTAATTTATGTTTTACGCAGTCGGGTTTTTTGTTTCTTTTAATAATTTAATTTATTTCAGACTTTCTAGTTTTATACAGAAAGAGTTGTATGTATTAGTAAGTAAATGAGCGGTACGGTAAAGGAACGCTAACAACCATCGCAAATCTGTGATTTACGTATGGTATCGGCTCAGTACCTACTGTCCTTGCATTAAATGTGGATTTTTTTGCAGTTTACGTCAAAATGGTAGCATAAAAGTATTACAATATATACATATATGGAATGGTCTATTTACAAGCTTTTATTTGATACCCATATTGTTATAATAACGAAACTTTTATTTTTAATACCCCCCCTTCCTACTTTTTTTTTCTTAGGCGCTATATAAAAATAATATACCCTATGACACTCCCCCAGTCAAGAAGAATCTAACGACACCTCATATGCTTAAATTCATTAAGCCGTTTAGGCTGCAGTGCGGCACAAAGAAATAGACATACATACATACACCCGAAAAACATAACCCTCCTTCCGGCTTTTAACCAATAATTTAAAGAGTCCAAAATACTTGTTTGATAGTTGGCTCGCGATTAAAACTAGAAGTCCGTCAATTTAAGTGAACGCTTATTTTATAACAAATAATAATAGTTGTAGTCGTAACCCAAACTATTGATTGAAAGGAATACCTTTGATGATTTTGAAAAGTATTTAATGTCACCTATGCTTTCCGTCAGTCTGTCCATCAGTGGGCTGTATCTCACGAACCGCAATAGGTAGACCGCTGAAATTTTCACAAATATGTATTTTTATTGTCGCTATAACAAAAAAAAAATTATAATAAAAATGAAATAAAGTAAAAAATTAATGGGGCCCCCATACAACAAAAGCCTTTTTTAAATTATTTTTTTTCATAGCAAAGTTGAGTTAGTTGGTATTGTACGGAACCCTCCGTGTGTCAGTCTGACTCGCATTTGGCCGGTTTTCTTTATTAATTCAAGAGATAATGGTGCCGATTATGTTGTAAATCGCACAAAACTAATTTTAGTTACATTTCATCTCTTTCTTACGAACATGATTGAAAAAGGATAGAACATATTTTAAGTTGTCAAATTAATCTTTGCCGTCTTATTTTGCGTGTATTTAGGCGTAACCGCGATAGATGGCGACTAAATTTATATTGAAAACAAGCATTGGACTAATTTGACAGGACTAAATTTCTTACATGCTTTTCTTATGTTCTTTGTTAGAAAGAGACATAGTGACATTAAAATTAGTTTAGTTGTGAACAACAGAATCAGGGCCAATATCAAAATTTTGTTATCATTTACCCAACCAGAAGGAAAATATTTTAGATAAGCACCCGCTCCTGTCATAGACACTGTGGACTCTATAGAATGGGAATATAAAGAAACTTTTATATTGTTGATTGGTCGCAGCAATCATGGTAACCTTAATTAAAAGTGACTGTAGGGACACGGAGCATTATCTCAGCAATATAAAGCGATCGCTGTATTCACCGCTCCCAGCCCCCGGTTGAGTGCTTGCTCGTCAATTTGTCAGTATAATGGAGCTAAGGTTGGGCCGGCAACATCACGTCAAAAAAAAGTCCCAGTGTCACCCGTCGCCTCTTGATGTCGATCAACATATTCGTCAGAAATTGTTGTGCACTACTATAGTTAAGTATCGTACTTAATAAATTGATATTCACAAGTTGTATTTTCATTGAAACTACCCGCACAGTAACCCAAATAGTAGGATTACCCTAGTAGAATCCTAAAGTGATCACCACCGCCTATGGACATTTGAAAAATGGAAGAAAACCGGGTATAAGCTAATGTTTGATAAAATTGTAGCGACCACCTACACAAAGAAGTTCACACGAAGATGGAAAGATGGCGCCATAAGATCCTACATCGCCTGGACGAAGCTCATTACACGATCGATCTGCATATAAAATAGGGTAGTGGCACCAAAAGATGACCGACCCCCAATAGATGAACAATCGACCGAAAATTCAAAAAATATAATATAATCCCTAAATTTACATGATCGCAATATTTTTTTCCCCATAAGGCAATATTTTTTCTTCCATATTCCTTAACAACATTGACAATGACAGCCCAGACGCGCTTGCGGTGAATTTTTATATGTTACGTTACCCGCCAAAAATCGGTTTTATATGGAAACCTTATAACGATAAGTCCCTCCAAATTTAAGAACATTGTCAGCATATAGAAAGAATTAATGTCATATTAGAGCAGTTTTGGTTGGAATAAAATCTTGATATATTCTGCTTTCAATAACTTAATATATATTATTACATTATTTACCGTTTTTTATAGAAATTTACTGTTCAAGTAATGGATTCAATTTTGTTCACTTGATCCAATAGATGAACGGCGTTCAACTAATGGAAAAAGGTCTAATTTTTATACCCATTTAAAACCTATAAGTTAACGATTAAACACTAAAACAAAAATACTCAAATGAATTTTATTAAATTTATGAACTTATTTACCAAAAGTTGAACAAATTATTTTAGTGTTTTTGATTATTTTAAACCTAACTTTCCTATAGAATCACCATTAAGATCGGTGGTCGAAATTTGAACGGTTCACATTTTATTCGTTCAACCTTTGGGTATATTTGCCTCAAGCTGAACGAATAATATTCACTTCGAATTTTATTCGTTCATTTTATGGTTCATTAAACCATTAAATGAACGAACTACTATGGAATCTACTCCTATTCAAATGTTAGTTCAACTTTTGGGTACAAAACGTTCATAATTAGGGCTCAGTGTTCAACTATAGGGGTAAAACCAAAATTTTCTTACATTTTCAATTTTTTAAAAAATATATGAAGATGTAGGATATAATTACTTTAATCCTTCAATTAATAAGGATTTCAGGTATTATTGAAAAAAACAACAAGTGCCTATGTCATGAAATTACCGAGTTATAGCTATTTAAAGATGGAAAAAACGCTTAAACGTTCATTTATTGGTGCCTCTACCCTAACTGTCCAACATGTACAGTTGGATGGACCGTAGCCGCGGTAACTAAATTTTTACGAGATATATCTGCAAATCTTAAAAATATCTGCAAAAAAAGTGCAGAAAAGTATAACCCAATACTTGATGGCTTTGATAAGCCATTTTTTATGGGTTATACTTTCGAAATTATTTTAAATCAAATAAGATTTTTGGTTTCATGTATATTTTTGGAGGGGTAGGACCAAGAATCTTTGAGTAGGGCCGAGAGGGCCCGCATTAGGCTCGCAAAGGTCAATCCATAGACAATTACCTATTTTACTTTTACTTACAAGCTTTTACTACACTACAGAGTCCAGCCAGACCACTCGAAATATTGAAGCAGTGCATTGAAGCGTGACATAACCAGGTACCATAGATTACATTTGTATATAGGAGACAAGGCACTGGCTAATCCGTGGATTTGACTCTAGACTCTATCAAGAAGAATAAATAAAAAATGTGTCATCAAGGTCAACACGACATGAACAAATGTAATTTTTAAAAATTATTGAAAATTTCCTAGAATAGTTATTTACAAATATAGCGGGTGACTGAACTTGTGATGGCAATAAATGGGTGTTTTAGTAGGTTTATGCTCACCGCTGCAGTTGCGCTACTATTAGTACCCGCGCAATATTTTGTGCCAGACTTGTATTCAGGAGTAGAAGATAACTTGGTGCCAGTAACACAGCCAGTATCTTCACTCTATAAACCGGCTTGGTTTGACATCGCATTCATCCTTTTATCACCGATAGATCTTTTTCTAAGCGTATTCTTATTAGTGGCAGTATTAATCATTTATCTATGCGAGTGGTTACAAAGAAAATTATTGGAAAAGAGAATATTAAAGGTAAATACATACATATAAATGTATACTAAAGTAAATAAATAAATATCCTGCACAGCATATTCTTCACACACGTTTATGTAATCCTTAACTAAGCAGAGCTTGTGCTTTGGAAACCAGATAACTGATAGGTATACTACTACATAATATACTACTTTATGTTTGTAAATAGATACACCCAGACTCAGGACATGCAGCATGTCCTGAGTTGTAATCGAACCCACGCCCTGCGACGTGATAGGTGGAATCGAATGGCCCAAACTGGCCCGTCACGTCCTGCAAAACCATAGACTTAGGATTTCGCTTGTGCAAAACACTTACCTTTTTATCAAACATGAAAGTAATTTTAATGCCTTTTGCCTTGAATGTGACATTATAGTAAATATATATAAAATTGGTCTAATATAATATCACTTGACAGGCCATTTGGTGCAGTTGGTTATGACTCCACCTATCACGCCGAAGATCGTGGGTTCGATTCCCGCTCAGGACATGCATTTGTGTGCATGAACATTACTGTATGTCCTGAGACTGGGTGTAATTATGTATATCAAGTATGTATTTACAAACAAAAAGTAGTAAATGTATTATATCAGTTATCTGGTTTCCATAGTACAACTCTGCTTAGTTTGGAATCAGATGACCGTGTATGAGGAATGTCCCAGGACTCCCAGGATATTTATTTATTTAGTTACTTATTCAAAAAACTTATTTTGAACGCATTGTTAACAGTTAAACCAATATCTGGGTACGAGTATTGCGCGTCTACGTACTTGGGATGTGCAACAGGAAGAATTAGAAGCTACACTAAAAATGATTCAAAATGCAACATCCGAGTATAATCTGATGTTGTACCTGCTTTTGCGTCAACATCGCTGCCTTTCTCCTAATGCACCGCCTTCTAATTGCTTCTTTGACAAGGAAATCGACGACGACCTCGCTTTTTTAAGAAATCCCATAATCAGTTCATAGTTCAAAGCCATTTTTAAACATTCATTTAAATTACAGTTATTAATTCCATAATTTATGTATTATTACCTACATAGTTACGAGATGGCTAATTTTTTGCGTTCGTGAAGCAACCTTATTTCTTCTTCTTTGAGAGATAGATTTGTGCACATTAATTCCATTGCTTTCGATCAGTATACAGGTCATAAAAATTAATTAATAATTAATTATTCAAATTCAAATTCAGAATCATATATACAAATAATAGTCCTTCCTAGGCACTTATGAAAAGTCTGACTCTAAAACTTTAATACCAGTTCGGAGGGTTGCATTTGCTGAGAAGAGCCTGCAATAAACTCGTAAATAAAGTAATGAATCAATAATAAGGTTTAGTTTCTTATTAACATAACTGATCGACGTTCCTATAGATTTTTCTTGTGTGCCCTGAAGTGCCCTGTGAGGCCTTGCTACTAGAAAACCTAGCATTTTATGTCATAATGTGTGCGATCCGTACATGATGAAGAGGAAATACGACCGATGTTGGTTTTTTCTTGGATTCCCAGAGCTAAGAAGGATATTGATAATTGCTTTTTGTAATATTTATTTATTCCCGTTCCCATGGAGGCAAATTTATTATGGCATATTTTTAGCATTTTCTGGAGTCACATTTGACAGATTTTAGCAGATTTTTTGCCAGTGTCGGGCAGATTCGCCATTTTTGAGATGATCACCCTGGTATTATACAAACGTCATTTCATATCTGTCATTATGACATTACAGATTCGATCATAAAATGACACGTTTTGATAATGCAATGAATATAAATTTTTCAATAGTTTTCGATTTAATTACATAAATTTACAGATGAAATTAAAATAAAAACTCAAAATCTTCAATAGAAATAGCAATTTTAGCTACATTATAATATACATATTCCACGGAAAACGAATATACAACAGATACATTCCATTTTACTTTTGCTTAAAAAAAATCTTTTATCATAATCTACTAGCTTTATTAATACCCTTTCTAATAAGGTATATCATATTGCTGTTCATTTCTTCAGATTATCATACCACTTTTATCCGTCTCCTTTGCATGATATTGACAGAAAATACACTTGAGTATAATAATCCTTTGATTTACTTACTGATAAAAAAACTACTGACTGATGAAAGGTTATGTTTCGTTCATTTCGTTCACTACGGCTTTTATAGCCAATTACACAACAATTCAACATCGCTACACACTAAACAATATCTTTAAGAATGTATACAAAGACACAAGTAACATATAATTAGGGTTTCACAGCTCTCATCAAGAAATATCTTTTGCCTCCACAGACTTGTTTGCCACCAACGACACTGAGGGCAAACATGAAAAACGTAATCCTGCTCACACATGCACGTATCTCGCTTTCGTAATAATTATTATATTACTGGCCTGTCTACCTACAATTCTCAAACTACATTGAAATAGTATAAATACTACTAAATCGTACATCTGGCAACCCTGACTATAGATGATACAGGCTACATTCGGAATTGGATAATAGATGGTTAATAGAGTCTGGCAAACGAAAGTTGAGCCTGCCGGGCTATTGCGTATCTTTGGTGGTAATCGTAACGAACATCATTAATTATTTCATCCAATGACGCGCACGCGTTACGACGCGACGATGACCATTCGCGGGCCCTGATTGGATAAAATGTATTAATGGTGTTCGTTACGATCACCACCAAAGTTACGCGGTAGAGCCCCTGGCTGTAATTGAAACTCTTTACATGGCAACATTCTATTTCGTCACCCGGCATAAAAAGTGTCAACTAGTTTACCAGTTTTGAATACTTTTGATACTAACCCTTTATTCACAATGGCTTTATAGCTAAATCAGTGTTATAGTGTCCACCTTCTCATTGTTTCGATCACCTTAATGTTCTACAATTTGCTAAATGAACTTCTACGGTCGCTAATCACTGAAGCATTATATCCATATTGTTCTACGAAGGTAAAAAAATATAAACTAGAAAAAAAACTAATTTCCACAATTTTTAAATTTGAATAAATATAGTACGCTTAGTTTGGGATCAGATAACCGTGTGAGGAATATCCCAGGATATTTATTTATTTATTTAAAAGCATCCTATATAGAAATAAAATAAACATCATCGCTGCCGCTGCGGAGAACTCATCAACGAGCTCGGCCACCATGGACTTTCGTGCTCTCTAAGTGCTGGTCGAATATCACGACACTCAGCTATTAATGAAATGTCATTAATAGCTGAGTGTCGTGATATTGATAATGATCCGCAGGGCTCTTGTTGTCGCTAACGTGCCTTCCGTACTGGAACCAGTCGGTATTGCGCGGGGCGATGGCAAGAGACCGGATGGTATGTCTTTGATCCCTTGGAGTGTCGGCCAGTCACTGGTGTGGGATGCCACATATGTCGATACACTCGCGCCATCTTACTTACCGACGACTTGTAAAGCTGCAGAGGCAGCTGCGGCCAGCGCGGAAAATTCAAAATTCAAAAAATACGCATCGATTGGACCCAATTATATTTTTGTGCCTTTTGCGGTCGAGACCATGGGACCGTGGGGGTCCGAAGCTCACCGTTTTGCTCGCACCTTGTCATCAAAATTGATCGAGACCTCCGGAGACCAGCGGGCGGGGAGCTTTTTCCGCCAACGCGTCAGCTTGGCTATCCAAAGAGGAAACGCTGCCAGCCTTCTGGGAACCCTGCCGTTAATCGGAAGCAGCGGCAGGCTTGAGGACAGCGTTGCCAGATATTTTTTCGGGCAAATCGGGATTTTGTAACCTCTTGAGTAAAAAATGCGGGATTCTATCGCCGAAAGCGGGACATACCTACATTTTTTTTTGCCAAGTTTTTTTGGCCTGTTTTTGCCAAGTGCGAGTCCTACTCGCGTACCGAGGGTTCCATAGAAACTTGTAGTTGTGTGTAACTTGTATTTAAATAGTTAATTAATCACGGGAATCGAGTCTCGAAGATTTTGCACCTTTTTTCGATTATGTTCTAATATAATGGCATGTTTTTTTTGTGTTGTAACTACAAAACTCTTTCCGGATTTCTTCCATTACTTGTGCTACATGGAATTTCTTGCCAAATTTTATGATTCTAGGTCAACGGGAAGTACCCTATAGGTTTTGATTCCCTTGCGAGCTTCAAAATATGCGGCATATACGGCCGTATCTTTTGATTGCGTTGACTTAGAAGTTTGATTTTATGTCACAGTGACATTTAGCGCACTTTGGCACGGTTCTCCACACCACTGCCCCAGATTACTAAATAGTTACTACGTAACCAACCACTGCGGTGTTTAAGACTCGTCACGGAAAAGCTGGTGCCATTTCTGTGCAATGGTGTCTTTATTTCCACTTCCACGTCCAACGATGATTTCAACGTCGATTTATCCTCGAAAAGCGGGACAGAGCCTGTCCCGCCCGGGATATTTAATTTTGGGCTAAAAATCGGGACGTCCCGCCAAAATCGGGACGTCTGGCAACGCCAGCAGAGGAAATTTTCTATATATAGATTGTATTTTGTACATATTTGTTGTAAATAAAGATAGATAGGTATAAAGAAATAGAATATAACGAGTTTATGTACAATTTTAACTCATTTACATGCAAATATTATTTGGGAAAATCAAACATAACTTAATATTTATATATTTTTTTTGTAAAGTATCAAAACAATTTATTCCTACTATACTTAGTGATACCACATAATTTTTTTTTTAATTTGCCGCGCTTTTTCATGTTCTACTTTCGTATGCGTATATCTTAGATTAAGGATTAGGTAGATTGGTCACTAAAATAATAATAATTACGAAAACGAGATACGTATATGGCAAAACGTGTATGTGAGAGCAGGACTGAGCATATTTTTTTGTCCCTATCTCGCGTATAGGTTTCTATTCTTGACATCAGTGTCAAAATCGGTGTCGTTGAACTCGTTGATGGCAAGCAAGTTTCTGGTTGCAAAAGATATTTGTTGATGAGAGCTGTGAAATGTGCTAATTGAATGTTATTTGTGACTTTTTTATATTCTCAAATATATTGTTTAGTGTGCAGTGATGGTGAATTGTTGTGTAATTGACTGTAAAAGCCGTAGTGAACGAAATTAACCAAACATAACCTTTCATCGGTATGTAGATTTTTTTAACTGATACAGTAAGGAAATCAAAGGATTACTATACTCAAGTGTATTTTCTGTCAATATCATGCAAATTTAATAGATAATTTCGTCGAAATACGATGATCAACAAAATTTGTTTTTAGTGCTAACCGACCAAAGTGTGAGGCTTGTTATTGTGGGGTGGTTAACTATGGTACTATGTGTCATTCGTAAATAGTCGGATTATAAGTTGATGGGGATACCAACATTTTATAAATTTTACCACTTTAAATAGCGTGTTTTATTTTTTGTAGTTTTCATAAAGAACCATTCATAGTTATATTTATAGGTAAGTTTGATACATAAAAAGTAATTGTTTTGAATTCGCCTGACGAGGAAATAATAACTTACAAATAATAACTTACAAATAACGACGATTATGTCATGTCAAAATGTTGATTAATCAAAAAATATTTGATTTCATGATACATGCTTGACTCATGCATACATGCATGTATCATGAAATCAAATATTTTTTCTCTTTCAGATCCGCATGGCTCAACCATTCAATTTTCACATTTAGAGTTACTCTCTAAATGTGAAAATTTGCGAGTTTATATGGAAGCAAAGGATAATTAGGTATTAATGTGTCTTCAGAATACATCACCTATCAGTACAGTATATACAATCAATAAAAGAGGTTGCGGTCAAAACGTGATAAGTCACAACTCATACAAAAAAATCTTCTAGCCTGTACGTACCTTTTTATTTTGTATAATTAGGTCTTAATTAAACTATACTTCATCATTCCCGTGTTTTATTATGACTTCTATAAAGTTATAACAATATCACCTGCCACACCATTGATAAAATTACGACTCGTAGTAAAACCAAAATACCCAATACCAGTTTAACCTAAAGACTACGGAAGACATATTCTCGCTAACGAAAAACTGTGTCTATGGAGTCGGCCACCTTTCACGCACACATATTGGCCATTCCGCTGGAAACTAGACTCTGTCGCCGTTTACACAGAGTCGATTATCCGTGCTCAACTAATGTGTGCGTGCCGGCTTGTACGTACAGCGTGGTGGCCGACTTGAGTGACACAGTTGTTTTGTTGGCGAGAATATATCCGACTTTTTTTAACATCCTTGGTTTACCCACATAATGGGGTGAAAGTGTAAGTATGGCACAATTAATTGTACGTAGCTGTATTATATGTAACTATGTCGAATTATCGCTATCTTCTTCGCCATTCGCTGACAGCCTATCTACCTAATCCTTAATCTAAGGCGTATATCGATCACAGCGCTCACAGCAATAATTTGCGTACCTACCGAGTTAGATATCACGTTTATGACAGCTAAGATCTGTCAACAATTCGGAACGCTCGTGAACGCGCTCACAGTATTCAAAACAGAACATTTGAGAATTAATTAAAATTTGAATAACCAATGCGCTAGGACTTTAATTCGCAAAAAGGAATTTTAGGGCTTACTTGAATAAAAAGCTCAGCGCACCCTGAAGCCTTGCGCCCGTGTGCGCCGCACACCCTGCACTATAGGTAAAGCCGGCCCTGAGTATAATCTATCTATCTACATATACTAATATAAAGAAGCGGAATCGTTTATTTTGTTTGTTTAAACGGGCATATCTCTAGAACTTCCAGTTAAATTCTAAAAATCTTTCAGTAATAGGAAGTTACATTATCCCCGAGTTTTACAGGCTATTTTTTATCCTGGGAACGCGGGTGCAACCGCGGGGGACAGCTATGTTAAATAATATAAATAGCAAAACTGTTTACAGGGATAAAGTCTCTCAATAATTTTGTTTGTTTTTAATAGATTGTTTGCTTTTCAAATATTTAAACAAAGGTTTTGAAAATGTACGATTTTTATTTAGTAGCCTTCTTAGGGAATACGACTTTTTATTTACCCGTCGTACGTTCCCTCATTCAAAACGTCTGGCAACCTATGGTGTCTATGGTATTAACCAGTGCTGCCAACTTAGCGCTCACGGCGCCAGATCTAGCGCTTTTTTTTAGTTTTTAGCGCCTAGCACTAAATCTAGTGCTTTTTCCACAATCCAAAATTATGTCAAAAACTGACGCAGTCCGACTATCTGCTATAATTGGAGCAAACAAAATAGTATCATAGGTTAATGAAGACGTTCCAAGAATCAGATGCTAATGAAATTACAATTACATTTACTAACTTTACTGAATTTAAAATAATAATAATAATTAATATATTTCTTGTAAATAAAGATATTTTAAAAAGAAAAAAAAAGGTTTCTTCACTTCGTTCACTTTGATTTTTTTGTATCTCAGTCGTGCTATCTCATTATTCTGTCTATTTTTGACACGTATTTATCGACTAATCAGTATTTAGCTCGATCTAGCGCTTTTTCTAGGGATTGGCGGCAGCGCCTTTTCGGTTAGTAGAGTTGGCAGCACTGGTATTAACGTAACGGTCGCTTTTTGATCATTCCTTGGCGGGAAATTGAAAAAAGCGCACGCGGAAAAATTTGAAATTACATTTTGTAATTTTTTTTTTTATTGTGTAAAAGAATAAATTCACTTTTAATTAATACCAAAAAAATAAAATGGATGGGAATGAGGGGGGCGGGGACAACCCGCCCAACTCCTCCAAGCGGCTTCGGACTGATGAAGTGAATGATGATAGCGGTGGCGGTGAGCGTTCTGATGTACTTTATGTGCCTTATTTTAAACCTAATTATAAAAGACAGTATCCAGAAAACTCAAATAAAACAGAGTTTAAAGTTTTTGTTGAGCATATCAACCACAAAGATAGATTGGGCAACAAAAGTCCTATATATCTCAATCATATTTTCACGACGGATGTTAAAGGTGTGATGGCAATACAGCGATTGAATGCAAATAAAATAGCAGTAATGTTCAAACAATATAATACAGCAAACAACTTTCTAAATAACACTGCATTCTTAGAAAAGTACAACGTAAAGGCTTACATACCGGCTACCCAAATAGAAAAAACTGGCATCATAAGATTTGTCCCAGCAAATATCTCAAATAAGGACTTATACACTAAGTTGAGTTCCATTTACGAAATTATCTGTATACGACGATTCACAAAAAAAGTAGGACGGGACAGAGTTCCTCTGCAAACAGTCAGTATCACTTTCTTATCCAATATCTTACCTGACAATGTACAATATGATCTATTCTCATACAGGGTATTTGAATATATCCCACCGCTGCAACAATGTTACAAATGTATGAAATTTAATCACTCGGCTAAAATATGTAATGGCAAACAGAAGTGTTCGATCTGCTCTGGTGAACACTTTTACAAAGATTGTGATAAACCTAAAGAGATATGTTGCGCTAATTGCCAAGGCCCACACCTAGCAATAGCAAGAGAATGTCCCATTAAATTAAGAAAAATAGAAGAAAAGAAAAGTAAAATAACATACGCGAGTATCGCACAAACAAAGTCGATCGAATACCCTGCATTGCCATTGTCTAAGAGTCAACTTGTAAATCCCCCTGTAAATAATGTAAATATTCCAGTAAATACTGAAAAGAAAAATGTTAAAAAAAATGTTAATAACAAGCCTGCTGCACAGGCGCTGAACCCACAAGATCACCCTATGGACTTCATTGCCCAGGTTATAGCTAATAAAGAAGTACGAGCGGCCCTAGTAAAAACATTGGTAGAGATTGGTAATAAGTCTGATCCCACCCCAATTACTTCATTATTCATTGAAGAAATATTAGTTAAAAATTTATCCCCATAATGGATTTAAGTCCCCCTAAAACGTCCCAATTACGGATTGCGCAGTTTAACATCCAAAGTGCCAATAGTAAAAAGCCCTTATTAACTAAGTTTATGCTAGAACAAAATATTGATGTATGCTTGCTTAATGAAACTTGGTTTAAAGACCATCACAATTTTAGAATCCCCGGTTATAATCTCCATTCCAGAACATCTAAGAATCCTCACAATGGTGTAGCAATATTAATTAAACCAGAGACTAAATATAATATTTTAAACACAACATTCTATGAGGACATTCAAACTATAGCTATGTCAATATCTACCGAGCGTGGCAGTGTGACTATACTCTGCGTATATTGTCCTCCTTCCAGTGGGCACATAAGATTGCATAGACTGCGCAATATAATTCGAGACCTACCTAAACCTATTTTTATAAGTGGTGATTTTAATGCTCACCATATTGCATTTGGTTGCCTATCTACTAAGGGCCGCGGACAAGATTTATATGATGTTATAGATGAGTGTGATTTGTGCATCTTAAATGATGGCAGTTTCACTACAGTGAACCGTCCTAGAACCAACGCTTCAGCCATTGACGTCACCTTTGCTAGCGCATGCTTAGCACCGTTATGCGAGTGGTCTGTGCATGATGATTGTATGGGAAGTTACCATTATCCAACTATAACCGAAATATCCCTATCCATACAAAAATACCAAATTAACCCTCCCATTGATAAATTTTTGTACAAAAGAGCTGATTGGCGCCAATATAATGAACTTTCAAAAAATGCGTTTGGCGATTTTACAATTAATCAAGTAGACCCACTCTCTTCCTATACCGATTTTTGTATACGTCTTGAGTCCCTTATGCAAATAGTTGTTCCAAAGTTCACTAAGTCTGCCCACTTTGCTAGCAGACCTCCAGCACCTTGGTGGAATGAGGTTTGCGAACAAAGTGTAATAGCATCCTATAATGCTTTGAAACTGTACAGAAGTGATTCTACAATAGATAACTATATAAATTATAAGAGACTTGATGCATTAAAAAAGAGAACCATTTCTGAGCAGAAGTCAACTGGATGGAATGATTTGTGCAATACTTTTAATAGAACTACCCCTATAAGCAAAATATGGAACATGATTAAGATTTTTAAGGGTGTTAAGTCTAGCATTAGATCCCATAAAGATGAGTTCATACCTACCTTTTTAGATAAACTGTCTGATAATAGTGGTTTAAAAGAGACTAGTAACTTAATCAACTATTTTAACAGTAACAATAATAATAGCAATTCAAAATTTTTATTGGAACCATTTACATGGAATGAATTCACATCAAGTCTACAATCTAGGCGTAACTCAAGTCCAGGTCTAGATAACTTTCCATATATTGTAATTAAAGAACTCCATACATCTGTTCAGCACCTCTTTCTTGACATTCTTAATGCTTTATGGCTCAAACAAATTATCCCTGAATCATGGAAAACACAGTGTGTTATCCCAATACTGAAGCCTGATAAATCTCCAGAACAGTCCAGTTCGTATCGTCCTATATCTTTGTCCTCATGTCTCGGTAAACTATTCGAAAATATGATTAAAGTCCGTCTGGACTGGTTTGTAGAGGCTAATGGTATCATCCCACATGTGCAGTATGGTTTCCGTCGTGGGCGTAGTTGCGCTGACAGCTTCATGTCACTCATCTCAGACCTGAAACGTGCAAATAATTTAAAATCACACACTGTTTGTGTATTTTTAGATGTCCAAGGAGCTTTTGATAATGTCGACCCAGGTATCTTGGTCAACATTATGTCTGATGTGGGTATACCTGGTCTACTATGTCAGTGGATCTATAATTATTTAAATGATAGAACCTTATATGTTAAGTATAATAACATCTTACATGGTCCTAGAAGTGCATCGAAAGGCACAATGCAAGGCCACTCTTTCACCATTACTATATAATTTGTACACATGTGAAATATGTAAATTTGTAAATACTAGTGAAGTAAATATTTTGCAATTCGCAGATGACATTGTTTTGTATAGTAGCAGTCAGAACTTGCAAGTTGCTATAGATAATATGAATAGAGCATTAAATCAGTTGAGTCTATACTATAATGATAGATTACGTTTAAAGATCAATGCTACAAAAAGCAGTTTAATGATTTTTGGTGATGATGATCCATCTAGTGTTATTTCGTATTGTGGAGAATCTATAAACAGAGTACATTCAAAGAAATTCTTAGGAATCATCATAGACCAAAAACTGACTTTCGAAGAACATGTTCGGTATATTTCTAAAAATGCTTTAAGAGCTATTAACATAATAAGATGTCTGGCTGGAGTGTCATGGGGTGCTGACCCCAAAATATTGTCTATTCTATATAAAGCTATTGTGAGAAGTCATTTTGACTATAGTTCTTTGGCATATATGAATAGCTACCATGCCAAAAAATTAGATATCCTGCAGAATAAATCTCTGAGAATAATATCGGGTGCAATGTGCTCAACTCCCATAAGGGCCATGGAAGTAGAGACTAAAATTATGCCACTGATCTTGAGACGTCTCCTACTTGCCGAACGGTATTGCCTTAAACTACTGTACTCTGATAACATGCAAATTATTAACAAGATTATACCTTGTAGAATCAATGTGTCAGGTCCTTTAGCAACTGGTGAGAGCCTCCTTATTGGTAACTCCCCAATGTTGTATCACATTTTTCTGGAAATTGAAAACAACAGCTATAAACTCAAAAAACAGTGCCCTTGGCCCTGCTATTCTTCCCAGTTCAAAAGCATAATGCACCCAATTACAGTAATAGATTCAATTACAAATAATTCAGAGATGTTGCAATTTTTATCAGAAAATAATTACTACACTTTATATACAGATGGTAGTAAGGGTAAGGATTATGTGCGCTGTGCTGTGTATGATCCTCAAAAAAATTCTTCTCAGAGTTTTCTTTTGCAGAATGTTTGTACAATATTCACCGCAGAAGCCTATGCAGTATATCAGGCTCTTCTGCAAATTGGAAATGTAGATAATTGTAAATATTTTCTAATTGTAACAGATTCTTTAAGTTTTATAAGAGGATTGAGCTATTTAAAGATTCACTTTAAAACTAATTTCATTCTGTACATAATTAAAGAATTGTTATACAAATATTATCATACTGGGAAACTAATTTCATTTATGTGGGTGCCCTCTCATAGAGGAATCACTGGAAATGAAATGGCCGACAAAGCCGCTTACGGAGGAGTAAATGCACTCGATGTCTCCGATACTATGTATGTACCTATGACTGATTATTTGAGTAATGTAAGGCTAGCTATAAGTATGTTATGGGAGCAAATGTGGAAGAAAGACCAAGAAACGAAAGGACGGTGGTACGGTAGCATTCAAGAAAACTTACCAGTAAAGCCATGGTATGATAGCCTGCAAAGAGCCAGTCGTGATTTTATTACCACCATAAACCGACTACGTTATGGACATAATAAAGCACCATCACACCTAGCAAAGTTAAATATAATTCAAAGCAATGTCTGTACATTTTGCGGAGTTGAAGAAGGAACAGTGGACCACATTATATTCAGCTGTCAAAAGTTCCTTATTGACAGATTGGTACTCGCGAGTGAACTAAGTGAAGTGTGGCAAAATAATTATAGTGATTTTTCTTCCCGCCCGCCGCCGCTTAAAGAACTATTAAAAGACATTAAAACTTATAAACCAATATTTAAATACATTAAAAATACGGTGGTAAAATTATAAAACTGAAAATACAAAATCTGAAAAGTGGTTCCGGAATAATAAAGTCGTGGCTTAAAGGTCTTAGTAACCAGGCCATAAAATCCCAAAAAAAAAAAAAAAAAACGGTCGCTTTATTTTGAAAAGCCTCTCGATTGTGAATCCTGGCGCCATTCAAATAAGAAGTGAAGTGAAGTGAATAGTGAGTGATTGTAAACAAAATACAAAAAGTTAAAGTATTTTGGTAAAGCAAAGCATTGTGACTATATTTAATGATGGCAGACGTGGACGAGATAATTCGTTATATAAAGTCATTGAAGAGAGGCTTCGACAAAGATTTGTTCCAAATCAAGATTGATGAATTGGGTTACGCAGTTGATTCCACTGGCCTACATTACGATGACTTCCACACTTTGTTTGAAATTTGGCTAAATTTATCGATACGTAAGCTTTTTCTCTTGTTTTATTAGTATTAATTAACTTCCTAACATTTTAAATGCAAATGTGAGTTTGTTTGTTTAGTTGTTTGTATGTTAGTTTGTTACGCTTTCACGCCTTAGCTACTTAACCGATCATCATGAAATTTGGCATGCAGATAGCCTATAGTTTGGTTTTTATCACGGGATTGCGGTCGAAACCCCGGGAGTCTGCTAGTAATATATATTTCTGTGACTTCACCAACATTCACTAGCATCTCAGCTAAGTTGCGATTAGTCTGACTCTAAATACTCTAATACCGGTTCGCAAGGTTGCATTTGCTGAGAAAAGCCGACAATAAACTCAGCAATTACTCTTTTCAAAACAATCTTTGATTCATTACATAATATTTACATTCTAATCAATATATATATATATCAAACATAGCGGCCCCGGGCTACAGGCGTTCTTCACTTCAATATATGGCGGTAGGGAAGGAAATTGATTACTGTTTTTGATGGGTGGTCAACAGTGTTAAAAAGTAATAAATATGCCTGACTTAAGATGGGGATACTATTCAAGAGTAGTTTAATTTTGGTTCTCAAATAGCAAAATGCTTCTCAGAAGGAAAAACAAAATATACTTGATTATGCTGTAGCACACACAATAATTACACTTATTACTTTTTTCAGCTATAACTAAATGGGTGAGCCTAGGAGTTTGTGTGGTCCCCCCAAATAGGGTGGAGGAGCGTACTGTGAAGTTTGCATTATGTTGGTTGCTGGCCAATAATCAAAACCAATTAAATTATTCCAGAATTAATTTCTTATTAGACTGGCTAACTGGTAAGTTGTACTTTTATATACCTAGTATGCATTTATCTGTATAAGTAAAAGGATCAAGATGAAAGACACAGACATAGAATGACGGGCCCGTTGGTGCGGTTGGTTAAGACTGGTTAAGATTCCACCTATCGCACCGAAGGCTGTGGGTTTGATTCCCACACAGGACATGCATTTGTGTGCATAAACATGTCTGTATGTCCTGGGTCTGAGTGTAATTATGTATATTAAGTATGTATTTACGAAAAAAAGTAATAAATGTATTATATCAGTTATCTGGTTTCCATAGTACAAGCCAAGGGCAGATCCAGCCTTTGGGTCAGGGGGGGTAACACACTTATATCCAGCTTGGATGGGTTTCAAAATACACAAAAACATAACATAACATAAATATGCCACCCCTGTTTCTTAAGAACATGGCAAGGCCCCCCAGTCAGGTGTGTTAAAATATAAAAAATCCTCTGGGTGACTTAGACGGCCTAGGCCCTTAGAGGGGTCATGACCCCCATGACCTCCCCTCCCTGGATCCGCCCTTGGTACATGCTCTGCTTAGTTTGGGATCAGTTAGCCTCCTGTGAGGAATATCCCAGGATATTTATTTATTATAAATCTAAATAGATAACGCAAGTACCTCCATCCTATGTGAAAACCAAGAGTATTACTTTTTTGATTCCTACCGTAATATCACAAGATTGATTTATTTAGGCTGTATTCGAGCTTTAATGTGAAAATGAAGCGATTCTATGTGTCAGCTAAACACATCCCTCGCTACACATCTCTGGAGGACATGCAACCTTAGGCGAGTTCCCTGTCCGCACGAAACAGTTTCAAAAGAAGAGCATTGCTCACCCTTTTTGCACAGCTTTTGACACGCGAAGTATAAACACTCGCATCATCTATTTAGATTTATATCTGTGGTGAAAGGTTATAGTTATTATAAAGGATAAGGTAGTGTGGCTTTTATTCACTCAAAGAGCAGCTTCACTAGGGTAATATGTCTACCTTACAAAATACCGCAGCCAAATAAATTTATATTGTGTTTCTGCACGTAAGGTTGCCAGAGCTCTTTGGGGAGGCGAAAGGGTCTGTAAGGCTAAATTGTGCTATACGTTACTGTGGCGTATAAGACACAAGGTTTAATATTATCTGTTATTAAGTTATGTTTCCATAGAGATTTTAATGCTAGCCAGGTCTCCCTTCGCTGGTTACTTGTGCTTTATGGGTTAATTAGGATAAACAGTAGTTGCTTCATTAGGAAAAATCTTAAAAATAGGTAACATACACAAATTTTAAAATTGTACTCAAGGTGTCACATCACATCATGCGTCATTAACACCACGCATGCCCACTGCGGATCGGTGGAGGTAGGCTAGTGGTCAACCTACTGTTGGAATTTTTCAAGCCGCCTAGGAGGCATCCAACCAGCTGAACGACTAGCACAATTAAGTGATAACCGGGACCAACGGCTTTACGTGTCTTCCGAAGCACGGAAACGCTCGATTTGAAATACCACTAGGCGGTCACCCATCCAGGTACCGACCACGACAGTGGTAGCTTAACTTCATTAGATCTTTCACTCGTGGTGTAGCATGATTAGCCGTTCTTAATCGATCGGCAAAGTTAAGACCCCACATACTATCAGAAAATTCTGACGTGTCTGACGTCCAAAAATGTATGTAGTATGCGGCCAGTCTAAACATTCCTTTGTCATTTTGGCTATGAATATCTGGTTATGGTAGACCAGATCTTTCTTGTTATCTTGGATTAGTATGTGCCTTCACTACACTACATGTGTAAGTAAGTACTAATTAACATTCACATATAATTCTGTAGTGTGTGAAAGGAACAAAATATGTTCACCTCTTACCAATAAAAAAACGGCATTATATTATTATTGTTTTTAATCATTTCAGCCGCCATGGACGCCGAATGTATTGATATGAAAATATTAGACGTAGGATATGAAGTATTTTTCAATATGTTGACAAATGAGGCTGTGGTACGTAATTTCCAGTTAGTGTAATATAAAAAAAACTAGCCAGTTGCTACAACTGAGCATCCTAAACAAATACAAATAGTTTCAAAGCTAATTTCGTTTTTCAGATACCTCATCTAATAAAATTGGTGTACACATTGACAAAACCCATGGATGTGACTAGACTGAGGGTATTGGAATTATTGGATTATGCCAAGTCTACAGAAGCAAATAGGGTACTTATTTATTTCAAAAATCATTTCTCTGTATTTTATGGACATGGACATCACTTAACTTTAATGAACCTTGCCTGTGTCTGTTATGTGTTTGTTATAATATTAGTATGACTGCAATCTCCATATTGATTCTGATTATATGAAAAGATGTGTAGGTACAGGCGTACAGAGACCGACAGCGCGTGAGTGAGCAAACATCTTGAGTAATAGGCGACGTAGTGGGGGAAAAGTTGCGCACCGTTTGCGCACGTAGGGGGAGTGACAGAGAAGCGTTGAGCGCAACACTATGCGACAGACAGGGATGCAGAGAGTACACTTCTCTGTCGCCTACCTCCCGGGAAAGTCTCCCAAAAACCGACCTATCAGTCATGGTCCTTACTCAAAAAGTTTGCACTCATCTGTCTGTACTCACCGACACGATTTGAAGGTTTTTAGGTATCAACTATGCTATAAATAATAATATAGAGAAATATATTATTTCTTTCAGAGTATTTACCGTCAACTGCAAATCCTGCTAGGGTTGTTCAAGTCGTATAAACCTGAGTGTGTCCCGGAGAGTGTACCCGCCATATCAGTAGACACAGCATTTAGGAAATTGAATGTCAACCTTGTTGAAAGATTTAAGAGGATTCAGGTATATTTTATGTTATTTTAGTATGGATTTTTATCTATAAGTAAATTTTTTATAAAAAATACGTAAAATTATGTCAAAAAATAATAATTTGTGATACTTTTGATTTCAGGCACATCAAAATACTATAAGGGAAGAGAGAGAACATTTGAGATGGATCAACAGTTTTAACTCAGTAAGTATACCTACATGTATACCTTCATACATCTCCACCTCTGATAAATATTGAAAGTTCCTTGTTAGTAATCTCAGGCAGCTTTATTGAGACTTCTGTAGCTCCTAATTACTCTTTTTTTTCTTTACAGGACAAGAGAAACAAAAAAGCAGAACCTCTAGTACCAAATATGGAGTTTGTACACATTGGATCAAAGCAGTACACTGAGACGGTACCACAGAAAACTTATCTAGACTTTTCAGAGTAAGTCAACATAATTTTAGTAATAACATTATGTTTTTATAAGGTCCGTATTCTAAGACATCAATCAATGCTCAAGTCAAGTTTATAGTCGCGGGTAAATAATTTAATTTGGAATCTGCACCAATGACATTAGGTTTATTTTTGATTAACTCGATCTATTCTTGATCTGTGTTTTAATTTTCGTTCTACAGTACAGGCAAAGAGTACTAAGGGGAAAGGAAATATCTGTCAAAATAAGAGAAATATCACTAAAGGTCATATGGAGGAGTTGAGGGTCAATAAGAGTGGCAATGAAAGTGGGATGAGAAGGCCGTGTGAATGTACCCAGGCAGGATGATGTTAAAGTATATAACTAGTGGATCTGTAGTGGTCGAAATGCGGCCGGTTTTTTAAATAAATTCTTTTAACATATTATCAAAAATAACATCCAAAAATATATGTTTCCCTTCCAGGCCAGTGTCGTTGGTAGGGTATAGCCTACACCACCCAATGTGTCGGCCGGCGCGGCTCCGTTCGTTGCTCTGCAACCAGACGGGACTTATGCTGCTCACAGTGGCTTCCAAAGCCGACCAGGAATTCTTCTCAAACGACCTGCATCATTTACTCACCAGCTGTAAGTGTTGTTTGTTCTTATTCTCACGCCGCTCTTGTGTCATGTCGTCTGCATTTCCCGCTAAACCAGAAGTCTAAACAGGCCCTAAATTGCAAGGAGATCGAGGAAATAGTCATTCATGATGATTAAATCACGAGCGTAGCGAGTGATTCAAGTGTTATAATCCTGAGCGACGGGAGTGATTCATGGCCCTCGATATAAATCCGTTTTATTCAAGAGTTGCATACTATACTTTATACCATGACTACGAGAAAAAGGAATATTTAAGCGAAAACAACCTCTGAAAATGTGCCAGAAGCACAGACACCGAGCCAGAAGCTTGATTTTCATTTTTCCATTTGCAAAACTCATCATAGGCTTTGATGTACACCAGCCGTGATTTGTTGGGTAGCAAGTTTTCCACTATATCGCCTGCCCTCCCTTTCATAAACTCAGGTGTTATGTAACACATCTTCATCACTTGAATGCATTTTCAATCGATTTGTTAAGTAACACTAAACTTTTTGTTCGTACTCTTAAAGTATTTAAAATAGCGCCAATTTACTAATGCCAGCAAAGAACACAAAACAGTTTCTATTCTAATGCTAAACTCCTTGTCGAAAATGTCGACCAATCAAGGAGTTATTTACACAAGGATTTTGTATCGAGTATTTTTTCGCAAGGAGGTTGCATAGCATTGAGTTGCTGGTGATATATTGGTGTGTTCTAAATTCAAACACCAAACCAGTGATTAAAAGGGCTTTTCATTCACTGTTTTCAGTGAATAAAATAAGCTTTTAAGAGAAGGAATGGTATAAACTCCTTTTAGAGTACTAGGTACCGAGCATTCCAATTCCGCAACTAGTAAGTGGTTTTGTATTGATTCATTGCAGTACCGACCAATCACTGCATCCAAATGTTTAGTGTGTCCTTGACTTAGCCAATCAGAGCGCTTTGTCGAATCGGCGGAATAGATTTCAAATAAAATGAATGTCATCGTACGATGACTTTCAATTAATCCAATGAATATTGGGTTAATTGTTCGATGAATGTAACCTACACAAGCGTGAGAAAATAAGAATAGTAAGTCAAGTGCTTAACATAAACATGTTACATGGTGCACTTTGTGGCTGTACTTGTAGTAAAATCCGAACCAAACTGAATGGCAGCTGTGAAATGCGCTGCGAAACTATGGCTTTGCGCAGGTACAGTCATCTCGTTTTAGCTACTGCGCGGAGTTCCGCGTCTAATTTCACAGCCGCCAATTAGTTTGAATCAGTCTGTACCTGCCTGAATGGCTAACCTTGCACTTTGAAACTTGCATCCAGGTGATCCAAATTGTATATTAACGTATAATAGGGATATTGCCTGGATAATTCTAATTAGTCCGTCAGTTAGATTATCAAAAAATATTGGACACGTATTTTTTGCTTTACCAAATCATTAACAATTGACTAAGATAAAGCGCGACTACGTTCGGGAGTGGGGGCTCGTGACGTCACTTGTTACTAAACAGTGTACCACACCGTGACGTCACACGGAACTTCAACGCATGATATCTTCGTATTTTTTTGTTTAATTGACAAAAGAAAAATACGTGTCTAATATTTTTTGATAATGTAAATGACGGTCTAAATAGTTTTTTTCAGGAAAGTAGCTTTTTGTTATGCATTATACAGGTTTCCTAGAAATATCATCATACAGCTATATGCAGAAGGAGGACTTTCTCAGGCGTATAGTGCTCCTCCAGCGCACGTTACTTCAAGGGATACCAGTGGTCACCAGGTTTCTTGCGCTCTACATACTGTTTTGGAACGAAAAGGATTTCTTCTCTGAGGTATTTGATTGTTATTTTTTGTAAGGATTTATGTCCAAAATGTTCGGATGTAGCACAGCGTAGGCTCAATTAAATCGTTAGTTAATGATTTTCATGCCCTATCTTTGTTCTTGGTGTAGATCACGCACTGCAACGACTAACCAATCAGAGCGCATTATCGGTGGGGGGAAATTGGGTACTTTCCTGGGTAAAAAATATATAATCTATTTAGTCCGTCAGTTAGATTATCAAAAAATATGGGACAAGTATTATTTTTTCGTCAATCAAACAAAAAATGATGAAGATATAGCCCGTTTAAGATCCGCGTGACGTCACATTTCTATATTTTTTTTATTGAAATGTGACGTCACGCGGAATTTGGCTAAATATTTTTTTTTTGGAAAGTAGCCAATTGCTACTCTCTCTTTACGCTACTCGCTACTCGCTTTTTAGCGATAACACTGACCATTGTTTATTAATTCACTTGTTGTTTGTGGTGTACAAAAGGTAAAGAGTATGTATATTTGTCAGATCCTGGATCTAGCAGAATGGGTGAGTGTGGAGTGCGTGGAGCACGTGAAGTACATAGCGGGCGGCTTGGCGCGAATTTACCACCGTGCGTTCCCCTTGGAGCAGTGCGCAATCTTGCGCGCACTCACCAACATGTACTCTAATCTGGTACCTACACATTTATTTATTATGTCTCATTTATTCGTCGCCTATTTATATAGTACAGTCAAATAATAAATAATAATAATAATAAATATCCTGGGACATTCCTCACACACGGTCATCTGATCCCAAACTAAGCAAAGCTTGTACTATGGAAACCAGATAACTGATATAATACATATACTACATTTTGTTTGTAAATACATACTTATTATACATAATTACACCCAGACTCAGGACATACAGACATGTTCATGCACACAAATGCATGTCCTGTGTGGGAATCGAACCCACGACCTGCGGCGCTTATAGGTTAAGACGCCACGTCTTAACCAACTGCGCCAACTGGCCCGTCAAATACAAAGAGTTATGTTTTAATATTACTAAATTATATATCCAATTCGATGCAATAATTATTTAGCCGTCGTATGTGCCAAATATCGTATAATAACTTGATGTTTTTATGTTTTCGTACTATTTGCAATAATTATTCGACCTCTTCGACCGTAGTTTCCCTTCAGTTTATTTTTTATTTCTAAGGCAGACTTAAGTAAGTCATGCTCACTTTAAGGCCTTTGCTTGCGGCGGCGTCGTGTGACGGGTCGCTCACTTCTCTCCAATATGGCGAGGAGGGCGATGGCTGCCACACGCGTCATACTTGTGAACTGCAGGGCTATTTTAAAACGCTCGGATTCGATATCGGAAACGGATTC
>OX596246.1:15225309-15407196 GCA_951394255.1 Polyploca ridens | reverse complement strand
CCGGAGCTATTTTTTCCAAGTCACTGATATAATATCAGCGAAGAAATAAATTGATATGTACACACATCGAAAAAAGTTTGTGATCACGTAAAAGCCGACATATTTTTTTAATTATATTTTTATCAAGAAAAAGTGTTTACATTATATATTTTTTTAAATAGAATTAGAACACTGTTTGAAATTAAAAAATAAAACGTTTTTTTATAACAAAAATTGAATAATTCTATCTTAATGAAATGTTATGGAAAGAAAAAGATCGTTTATATAACAAATTATTAATAGAAGGTTTTTATTTAATACAATATAACTCCTCACCAGGCTTGCTACACATGCGGAGATCCTCTTGGGCATGCTGAGGATTTAGTTATCCAGCATTTCTTGCGGTAACCTGTCCCATTCTTGAATAGCGGCTTTCTTGATCTCTGGCAGCAGTCAGAACAGTTGACCGACCCCGCAGTGGTCGCCCAACTGTTCTAACTGCTGCTCAAAAGAGCTATAGATTGCTGGCAGCCCGTAACACAACGATAAACCCCACTAAAATAAAATCAGAAGTGCGGGCCGCCTCTGGACCTGAAGTTAGCACTCAGATCATTCGGAATTGCTTACACCAGACTAGACTACGAGCACGGAGGTCTTGGCGAGCACCTCTGAATTCACAGCAAAGTCAGCGACAGAGATTGCAGTGGGCTAGGCTCCGGTAAAATGAAGAAGATGAAGGAGGAATACATTTGGCAAAACGATAACCGACGTGTCTGTTTCTGGTGGAGAAGACCTGAAGACTCTGAAAGGCAAAGAACTTCCACTTGAACCGCTCAGCAAGGCGGGAAATCGGTGTCCTTTTGGGGTGGAATTATGATTGGAGATAGAACGCCTTTGATCCCGTATCGAGGCTCCATGACGGCAGATAAGTACAAAACAGTCGCTATTGAGGGAATTGTCAGACTATTCCGAGTAAACCATGGGCACCAACGTACTGGTCGATGATAATGCGCCCGCACATCGAGCTCAACGAGTCAATGCTGCTCTCCGAGAATACGACATCATAGGGTTAGACTGGCCTGCCGGCTCACCAGACTTAAACCCAATAGTGCACGCGTGGGATGCTCTTAAGTTAGCTGTTTGGAACCGTCAGTCACCTCTCTAGACAGTGCCAGAGATCAAAGAAGCCGCTATACAAGAATGGGATAGGTTACCGCAAGAAATGCTGGATAACTTGATCGTCAGCATGGTAAGGAGGATCTCTACATGTGTGCGAGCCAGGGATGGAGTTATTACGTATTAAATAAAAACCTTCTATTAATAAATTGTTGTATGTTTGGTTAAACGATTTTTTTATTTCCATCTGTCTGTTACAATATTATTCAAATTTTGTTATTAAAAAATAAAAAAGATGTATTTTTTAATTTCAAACAGTGTATTTCAATTAAAAAAAGATATAACGTCAACACTTTTTTCTTGTATAAGTAAAATTTTAAAAATATCAGCTTTTGCTAGTAATTACAAACTTTTTTTGCTGTGTGTATGTCAACTGTATCGATAAGAAGATACTACTCTAAAGTGGAATAGCCATAAATTTATATAACCAGGCTACATCTTTTATTTTGAACAAGATTATTGATCAGTAATATGATACGACTAGTTTGGTGAGTATCTAACTTAAGTATTCAAAGGTATAAAGGTGATATACATCATAATAATCAAATTATTTATTTGCAATAGGATATTATTCGTCTCGTGTATTGCATTTTCTGAAAGCAAAACAACCAAAAATGTACGTCAAAACGTAAGGAAGTTCCCGGACGATTTCATATTTGGTACAGCTACTGCTTCGTATCAAATCGAAGGTGGTTGGAATGAAGATGGTAGGTACGGAATTAACTTACCATTAACTGTGTTTATGTATTTATTATTCTGATATTATTTAGGTCAAACTCATTCTATGTTGTAGGAAAATCAGAAAATATTTGGGATCATGTAACGCATGTTGAACCATGCTTGGTAAAGGACTGCTCCACTGGAGACGTTGCTGATGACTCCTACCATTTGTACAAGAGAGACGTGGAAATGATGAGGGAACTGGGACTGGACTTCTACAGGTTCTCGATATCGTGGACTAGAATCCTGCCCACGAGCTTCCCCGACAAAATCAATGAAGCGGGGGTAGAGTACTACAACAATCTTATAAACGAAATGCTGAAATACAACATCGAGCCTATGATTACTTTGTACCACTGGGATTTGCCACAGAAACTGCAAGACATGGGCGGCTGGACTAATCCCTACATTGTTGATTGGTTTGCCGACTATGCACGAGCTGTTTTTGAACAATTCGGTGACAGAGTCAAGTACTGGATCACGATGAATGAGCCTCGTGAAATTTGTTACCAAGGATACGGCTCTGGTACTTTGGCACCTTTACTGAAAATTTCGGGAGTGGCTGAATACATGTGTGCAAAGAATTTACTACTAGCACACGCAAAAGCGTATCACATTTACAACGACGAGTTTAAGCATTTGTATGGTGGGACGATTGGCATCACTTTGAGTGCTGGTTGGTATGAACCTGATTCTGAAAGTCATGCTGTTGCTGCTGACGAAGCGCACCAGTTTGAGGTAAATCATAGTACCTTCTGAGTATATCTTCATCAACTTAGCCATATTAATTATATCATATTTCCTTTTTAGTGGGAACAATACGCTCATCCAATATTCTCAAAGACTGGTGACTTCCCTCCAGCAATGAAGAAAAACATAGCAGCAAAGAGCGCTGAGCAAGGATTCTTCCGATCTCGGTTACCTGAATTCACACCGGAGGAAATTGAATTCGTTCGTGGAAGCTCCGACTTCTTTGGAATTAATCATTATTCTACCAACTTAGTGTACAGGAATGCAACAGTTGCCGAATTTCACGTGAAACCTTCCTATTACGATGATATGAATGTCGTGATGTATCAGTCAAGTGAGTGGGATCATGCAGTGTCCAGTTTTCTTAAGGTAAGCTCTTTTTTTATTTTCTCATGAATATTAGGAAAGTAATACCCCGGCAATATCAAATAAAACAGTACAATAAAAAATATATCTAATCAAAAATTATATTTCGTTCGTGAAATTTTAAAAGATAACATGTATGCAATGATGTATTTTTGTTTAGGTACCATACATAATAGCCAAAGCACGATGCCCAATATAAATCTTTGATAATAGCATTTATTTATCAAAATCCTTCTTAGAAATTCTTGAAAAACGTAAATTTTAAGTAATTTTGCACACCACCATAGTAAACGCTTACTATAGTAGATTTCAAATAGCATGAGTTCGGAGTCACATGGTATTTTAGATTTCTCAATGGTTCATGTTCATTTCGATATAATAAAGGAATACTATGATAGAGCGAGGTTTCATGAAATATTGTGAGTGCTATTTCAGAGTAATCAAATGCACATGAATAATCAAATGCACATGAAATATTGTGAGTGCTATTTCAGAGTAATCAAATGGAATTTCACTAGATATAAGGGTGTGAAGAGATTTTTGCAGGGTCGGCAAAGGGCGCGTGATACCCCTGGTGTTGCAAGCGTCCATACGGTAACCGCTTACCACCAGGCAGTCCGTATGCTTGTTTACCACCTAAGTGGTATAAAAAAACGAAGATATTATTATTATAATCTACTACAATGATTCTGGGAACTTTGTCGCCGTTACTTATACAGTGATGATATTTAAAAATGTTTCAAAGTTATTGTTATTATTATAGGTGGTTCCATGGGGATTCTACAAACTTCTGAAGAAAATTCAAGAAGAATATGATAACCCTACCATTTACATCACTGAGAACGGATATTCCACATACGGCGGTATTGAAGACGAGAATAGAATCTCGTACTACAGGCAATATCTGAGCGCCATGTTGGACGCAATGGACGAAGGGTGTAACGTGAAGGCTTATACCGCTTGGAGTATTATGGACAATTTCGAATGGATGCGAGGATACACGTAAGTTATTATAATCACATCGCATCTCTTTCTTACAAACATTAATGAAAAAATTCCGTTTCTTTACAGTGAGCGCTTCGGCCTCTACGAAGTCGACTACGAGAGCCCGGAGCGCACGCGCACCCCGCGCAAGTCTGCCTTCGTCTACAAGGAAATCGTGCGCTCTCGCTCGCTCGATCTCGACTACGAACCCGGCTCTTTAACCATGACAATTGACGAAGGACACTGAACTTAATTTGTAAACAAGAAATAGAAATAGGAATATGTAGAAATAGAAATGTATTTATTTGTCACAATTATGCGTATAAATATGATATGCAATGCATCTTTCAATTAGTGTTTACTTTATCAGAAACTTGCATCCAAGTGCCAACAACTGTACCTACAATGTCACTGATGGAAATATCTAGAATTTCAATACGATGTCCAAATATAGAATCAGATTTCAACAATTTTTCTTATTTAATATCTCACAAGATTATCTTAAAACTATAAATAAATAAATATTGAACATTCTTCTAACGCTACCATCTTATCCCAAACCAAGCAGAACTTGTATTATGGAAACCAGATAATTCATATACTACTCGTAAATGTATACTTCCATACACCCAGGTTCAGAACAAAGAGGCATATTCATGTTCATGAAAATATGTATCGTGGGTGGGAATTGAACCCACGACCAGCGGCTTGGCAGTCAGCTTCAACACCAAACGGCACGTAATCAGAAAAAAATACTGAGTATTTTAGAGGAACAATTCGCTCATGCTATATTCTCAAAGACTGGTTACCCTCCGGCTCTACGTAAATAGGTAGCAGCAAAAAGTGCCGAGCAGGGATTCCCAAAGTCAAGATTACACGGACTAATGCCAACGGAAATTAAATTTATTCGTGGAATCTCCGTTTTTTTCGATATCAATCAATACTCGACTTACCTGGTTAAAAGAAATAAAACTATCGATTCATTTCGATAAACGGTCTCTACGACCGCTTGCGGAGTCACAGTGCCGCGCGGTGCAACCTTCCGAACCGGTATTAGAGTATTATAGTATAGTATATTAGAGTCGGACTTTTCGTAAGTGCCTGCGAAGGTCTATTTGAATAAATGATTTTGAATTAGAAATTTGAATAAATGGGAACGTAGTGTGGGTCTGGATTGCTAAAAATAGGTCCTTATATTCAGAGGCAAAGCTCTGACACATGTTCATAGATAAAATATGAAAATATCGGCAACCCTTTAGATAATGCAAGGGCATTTTTAATTTAACAGGTTGAACCTGAAAATATGTTTCGGATTTCCGAACTTAAACTACAAAAATGTTGGAATCTCGTTCGCGCTTCAGTCTGAGTTCGTGATGCTTTCAATTGCGCGCTAAAACAAGAAGAATAATATGACGAAATCTTCCTCATTGCATTTATTTATTTATTTAAAAAAAAGCACACAACGGCTGATGGGTCTTACTCGTGATGATCCGGATATTCTAAGGACAAATTTCATTGAAAAAAAGTATACTTGTTGTATCGATGTGGCATACTTAAGTTTTTTTTTTTTCAATCATTTGCAGCTTACGATTCGATCACTACGAAAAGATTTTGTAAGTATGGAGCGCAGGTGCACAGATCCTAAGCTCTTCGTTTATGTCAACAGGTTGATAAACATGCGGTCCACCTCATGGAAGTGCCGCCTAAATACATTTGAAATGCCACGAGGAATGACTATTTGTTGCCGACCGAAAAACTCTTTTTACGCCGCTTTTAGAGAACCTCCGTAGCGCGGACGGAAAACCTTTTGCCTGCGTTTGGCCACTGACCTGCCCATAAGGGACGATGACGAAACCTAAGATGGAAAATGCTTACCCAGAAGAAACCTATTCACTCTGACCTTGGAAGTCCCTAGATTGTAAGAGTCAGGAATGACAGACGCTGGAAGTAAGTTCTACTACCTTGCTTTCTCATTATACAAGAGTACCTATGCAAAACTCTGTCCGTATTTTCTGTAACCTACATTTCGATTATGCCAATATACAAAGGCCACTGAACTAGATAAAGCTGTATAAACAAGAATTAAGCACTATTAAAAGCAAGATCAATGGTTTTATTATTACTCAGAAGGGAGGCAGCAATAGAAATTTATTCATTGTTCGAGACTGCTATTAAAGCTTGCTCTATCATCTTTGCTACCGAGAAAATAAAACTCAAAGTATAGTTCGAACTAAGAAAAAAAAGTATACGAAAGAGATATTACCTCACTTTTATATTCAGGTAGTATATCATACTATGGCTATACTTAGGATTAATTGCCAGTGTTTTGTATCCTAACTATATCCAACTCTTAGCTAATATTATAAATGCGAAAGTGAGTTTGTTTGTTTGTTACGCCTTCACGTCTCAACTACTCAACGGATCATCATAAAATTTGGCATCCAGATATTGGCTATGATATGGAGAAAGACATAGGCTACTTTTTATCCCGGGAACGCGCGAGTGAAACCGCGGGGGACAGCTAGTAACGCTATAAACTATTTGACGGAGGGATTTTCTCACATTCCCGGTCTTAAGTCCCATTCCAAGATCTAAAGTAACTAGTATCCACCTTTCATGAAAATCCAATCAACCGTAGCGGGACTGAGTGGTAACAAACATACTCACGGAGACATTTTCAAGAACAAACTGAATTATTGTTTTGTAAAAAATATTCTTGTCATTAGATAACCGTATCAATAAGAAAATGATAACAAACGTCAAAATATGTGAATAAATATTTTGACGTTTAATGGAAACCAGATAACTGATATACGTACTACATATACCTTTTATTTGTAAACTAGCCACGCGACCCGGCTTCGCACGGGTGCAATGTAGGTACTAATGTGGTGTCATTGGCACGAACCGCCGTCCAGTGGATCGAAACGATAATTTGTGGGAGTTACGAACGAACTTTCATCGTAATGTCGATGGATAGAACTTAACAGTATGTACTTGTTTGTCTATATCTAGAGAATTCGTTCTGTTCATTATATGAACAGAACGAATTCTCTAGGTTCATTTTCTAATGATCATTTATTAATTAGCTACTGAAAGCCACACAGTCAGATTTCATCTCAGCGTCTGAGCCAAAGATGAGGATCAAAGATACGCCGCAAAGCAGTAGCTTTGGTACCAGTGTATATTCAGTGCGCATAGTACTCGGCATGCTGCCACGATTAGGTGTCTGTCAGTATCCCTCCCAATCCCAAAGAAACTCTTATGTTTTTGTTATTATAATAAGAAATAGGTACTTACAATTCGAACGACTTTGAAAGGTCAATTTTGAATACCTTATAATATTTGTAAGGAGGATTAATAATAATTGTGATATGGATATATAATTAGTATATAGTATGTGTTGTTACTACTGAAAAAGTTACCTACCCTTGATGAATTCACATTCTATGTAGTCAGGTCTGACTGAACATCCTACAACTTGTAAACTAAATCGCAAAAAAAAAGCTGTGAAACATAATTAATGATCAAACGAACTTACCCTTACGTGAAGGTCGGTCACAATTATGTGTACAGCTTCATTCGACGCGATTTATTCACACCCAACATCTCCCATCCCATGTATAAAATGTGAAATATTCAAACATACCTAATCTAAAAAAAATAAGAAAATGATCGAAAGAGCGCCACAGTGAAATAACAGAGTGGAGGCGACCGGTAGCGTCAAATGTCATGTACAAAAAAAAGAACATAACCGTGCAAGACAACGCATGGGGACATGACGTTGCGTCGAATGAAGCTGTTCATAATTCTTTATAATTGTGATCGAACTTCACGTAAGGGTAAGCGTTTGACCATTAATTTAATTTTATACTTTTAAAGGGTCTCAATTTTTTTGTGTCTAACTGATTCATCGATACTAAAATAAAGTCAAGTAATTAGACGACACAAAAGAGATCCTTTTTAGTTGAATTTAGTCACGATTAGTTTTTACGACTTGTGGACATTAATAAAGTAGTTTATTATTTTGTATTGTGTACAATATAGAAGTAGAAAATGTACCAGAACATAGAGTACCTACACCTACGGTAAAAATCGAGTAAATCAAGTCAATATTAAAAATGATTAATTATAAAGAAAAAAACACTCATACATAAATTATTATATAAGTATCATATTCATAAAATATACAATAAACAAACAATTGAGCTTCAGTTTTATTGAGAATAATCTACTATATAAAAATAAGTCGGGTTTTCCTTCCTGACGCTATAACTCCAGAACGCACGAACCGATTTCCACGGTTTTGCATTCGTTGGAAAGGTCTCGGGCTCCGTGAGGTTTATAGCAAAGAAAATTCGTAGGGTAGGGTAGGGTAGGGTAGGGTAGGGTAGGGTAGCGTTGGGTAGCACCACAGGGTAGGGTAGCACCACGCGAACGTAGTCGCGCCGGGCAGCTAGTGTTTAATAATTATTTTATAATGTTTTCCAAAGTTATCATGGTGTCCACTAGCTAGTTCACCACAACTGTTTATAATTTTAGAATCTCGGAACTGCTGAGTTTGCACCAAGAACCGTTCTTCGTAGAGGTGGTCATAACGGTGTAATGAATGATATTACGACGATACCTGGATTGGGCCCGACAGTTTATCATACTCAAAATGTTAGGGGTGTCAAAGTTTATACAGAAATAGGGCATCTGAGACTTCTGGTTGATAATTTTTGCATCTTGAAATATTGCAAAGGGTATTATAATACCCGAAACAACAAAACTTCCCTCTAAAAGTTTTTTGATTCGTTTGCGATTAGAGAGGGACTCGAGAATGCAAGGTACCACAGAAATCTTTTTTGGAGCCGCTCTAAGCGTAGCATATATGTGGCGAAGTGTTACCTCCATATAATACTGCAATACATTTATGATAAAGAAGGCACTAAATATAAGTATTTTAACGAACAAAAGACATTTTAGATAAAACAGGTTTCGAAGTGATTTGCATCGGTCTTGATCACCCGCTTATAATTTTGTAACAAACGGTGCAGATAATATATTTATCTTCCAATACTTATCTTTGCATTGAAACGTATATTACTTAGGTTTAGTGAATTTCCTGTTGAGGGATGAATGTATAGGTCATTAGTAATCAAAAAATAGTGGCTTTCATTCCTCCTCATAACATGTCAATACCACTATAAACGGATCTCTCTCAACTTTTCTTTTCTTTTCAGTCACTGGCGATACTTTCAAGCTTCCTATCTTATCCATTATTGTCACTCCACATATCTATCTCAACATTCTCATCTCATCTGCATGCAATTTGTCATTCATCCGTCTTCTCTACTTATAGATTTAGCATTCGTGGATCACATGTTGTTCCTGTGACCTGTCACCATTTCATGCTACCTGAGTTGATTATCTGCTTTATATCACGGTCAAATTATCAACGCTCTACATTGTATGAAATAAGGTACCGATAGTTAGAGCAGACTGGTACTATCTACTACTACTAGTACATCAAGTAATATAGGCGCGAAAGTGGATGAAAGACCGCTGAAATCGGAGAAAATTTGTTCAGTTTTAGTACTGCTAATTTTTAAGCCAAGCTCTCCAGCTTTTGTTGCCATTTCACCAGCCTGCTCTGGACATCAAATACATTTTCACGACCATTTTCGACGAGAACAATATCATCGGCAAATAGCACACACCAGTGTAGAAACATCAAGGCATCCATCACCAGCATATAGATAGGGACTCATAGCCGACGCGTAGTGCAATCCAACAGTCACATTGAACTTATCGGTAGAGCCAGTATCAGACCGGACTTATGTATACACCTACTGTACATAGCTTGGATCAGCTGCATATCCTGAGACATTCCTCACACACGGTCATCTGATCCCAAACTAAGCAGAGCTTGTACTATGGAAACAATAGATAACTGATATAATACATATACTACTTTTTATCTTAGGACATGCAGACATGTTCAGGCACACAAATGCATGTTCTGTGTAGGAATCGAACCCACGACCTGCGGCGCGATAGATTGAATCTTAACCATCTGCGCCAACTGGCCCGTCAATGCCATAAACCTCTCGGGGAACTCGGTCGTATGCCTTCTTAAGATCGATAAACACAATGTGCAGGTTCTTATGTGCCCGCTTCTATTTTTCACACAAAAGACGGAGTTCAAAGTGCAAAAATGGCGTCTGTTGTTCCTCGATCAGTCATAAACCTGAATTGGTTTTGGGTAATCTCACTTTCTTCTCTTAATAGACTTTCTATCACTTTCTCCCATACATGAAATGAGCTTAACTCCTCGACAAATTGTTGCATTTCTGTAGGTACACCTTATTTTTGTTTCGGCACTGGCGAACTGTCGCATCATCGTTGGGGATTTTCTCTTCATACCAATCTATTCTAATATAATAAAGCGAAAGTTTTTACGGGCTAATCACTGGAACTAGTTTCGTTTATACTATTTTAGTTTATACTAATAATAGCTGTCTCGCGCGGTTTCACCCGCGTTCCCTTGATAAAAAAAGCCTATAATACTCAGGGATAATGTAGCTTCGTATTAGTGAAAGAATTTTTCGAATCCGACTGGTAGATCCAGAGATTAGCCCGTTTAAACATACCGGTACATACGGCCAGATAAATATATCTTAAATTATCTGCTCCATGAGTGACAAACTTTTATATCGCGGTTACTGATTCAAAAGATGTTCTGCGTAGGTATAAACAAATAACCTGTATAATATCTTCTTCTTCTTGCACTGCAAGACGAAGAACATTCTTATTTCTATGGATCGAGTTTTGATTATGTATTTATTGTATATGTACAACTCTAAATAATATGTATTCCTGCCTTCTAAGAATATTCTTCTTTAGTCGTAGCTTCAGCTGGAGAAATATTCCGTCATTATCAATGGCTCATTCATGTTCCCACTGCAAGGATAAACTTCCCCTATCAGCATCACATCGCTAGTTTTTTAAATGTAACATAATAAAACCAAATCTTGATAATCTATGATCGTAATCGGGGGTACACAAACACTGTTATATAAGTCAGTTTTTATCACATTGTTCGCAAGTGGACAGATCATTTTGTTTACAGATAAACACAAGGGGCAAAGTGATAACGATATAAAGATAATTCTTGTATAAATACTAAAACATTTTTTCAATCTCTAATCCGAGAGGACACACCGAAATGTTACGGAATTGGGGCTTGTTGTAAGTTATTTATTATTTTGTTAAACTGTTGATTCTTATTATTGTTACATATCTCCTCAAGAACTACATAAAATGAATATCGAGTAAAAAAGTTATACTCATTTATTTCTCAAGACTTGGTGTCCTGTTAACTTTGCAGATTTCTACTAACATCTCACGCTGCACTTGCCGCATGCAAGGATGTACGACAAAATATAAGGAAATTCCCGGATGGGTTCAAATTCGGTGCGGCAACAGCTTCGTATCAAATCGAAGGCGCTTGGGACGTAGATGGTACATATTTTTTTATTTCAGTTAATATACAATTATTTTAAACTAAATATAATAAATATTATTGCAGGAAAATCAGAAAATATTTGGGATCGCGTCACCCACACTGTTCCAAGTCCCATTAAAGACAGTTCAAATGGGGACATCGCTGACGACTCATATCATCAATACAAAAGAGATGTGGAGATGATGAGGGAGCTCGGACTAGACTTCTATAGATTCTCTCTGTCATGGACCCGACTCCTACCCACTAGCTTCCCTGACAAAATCAATGAAGCGGGAGTAGTTTACTACAATAATCTTATAAACGAAATGCTGAAATACAACATTGAGCCTATGATCACTTTGTTCCATTGGGACTTACCACAGAAACTGCAGGATATGGGAGGATGGACAAACCCTGAAATCATAAACTGGTACGCGGACTACGCTCGTATTGCTTTTGAATTATTCGGAGATCGAGTCAAGATCTGGATTACAATGAATGAACCCCGAGAAATCTGCTACCAGGGATACGGTGGAGGTACTTTAGCACCATTGCTTCAATTGACGGGAAGGGCTGACTACATGTGTGCTAAGAACCTGCTGCTTGCACACGCCAAAGCATACCACATGTACAATGATGAGTTTAAACAATCACAAGGAGGAATTATTGGTATAACTTTGAGCGCACAGTGGTATGAACCAAATACGGAAAACGACGTAGAAGCCGCCAAGGACACTTTTGCTTTTGAGGTAAGTAAACATCAAAAAAATAACAACACTTGTAAAGAAGCAGGGGTAGCTGCGGCCGGTGCGGAAATCATCAATAAAAATTAAAAAAATACGCATCCATTGGACCAAATTATCTTTTTATGCCTATTGCGGTCGAGACCGAGCAAAACGGTGAACGGTCCCATACCGTGGGGGTACGAAGCTCGCCATGTTTTGATCGCACTTTAGTCATCAAAATTGATCGACGCCTCTGGAGACAAGCTTGGCTATCCAGAGGAAACGCTGCTAGCTTTCTGGGAAAGCAGCGGCAGACTTGAGAAACTTTTCTATATATAGATTGTAATTTGTACATATTATTTGTTGTAAAACAAGGAATACCTATGAAAAAAAAAACACTAGATACCTACTATGATGTTAAGTTTGGTGGTAGTCTTATATATACTACGATAACTGCTTTTCATCAGATAGGCCATATGCGTGTGTGTCAAACCAAAATTTGTAATTTATTATTTTATTTCAGGTGGGAATATACGCTAATCCAATATTCTCAGAGACTGGAGATTTCCCTCAAGTTTTAAGAGAAAGTGTACAGGGAAGTACAAGGTAACAAGAAAATAAAATAAAACTATTTATTTCCGTACTGTTGATTTTTTAATTAATTATCCAAACTTCTCACAGACCCTTATATAAACGTAAGAACGCATTGTTGGCGCGATTTAGAAATTTACTAACGCCATCTAGTGATACAATGTTGAGTTAAATAAATGTACTTAAAAACTACGTAAACATTCCGCCCACCAAGGACTTCGTCCTTAGATCCACCGCCCACCGTAATGGATATGACATCTTAATTGTAACATAATAAAAATAAACAATTCAAACATATAAAGGAAGAATGCAAAGTGAGGAAGTTGGACGTTTAATTGTCCATTTTTTGTTACCACGCGAGTTAAATTATCGAGACCGGTGTGCTTTACTTTTACGCGACCGAGTAGCCATCTACTTGGAGGTAAGTTATCTTATTTATTTATAACATCAGTTTTTATTACATTCAAATCTGTATCTATAATTTTAGTTTTGTTTAATTCAATTTCTGTGTTGTGTAAAAATGTCGGGCCACGAATCCATAACCCATTGTTAACTAATTCCAAAGCACTGCAACCGCGAGAAGCACTATCGGCAGAATGTTCTTGGGATCTAACAAAGCCATGTATTTCCACGATTACGTCCTCGTTACGACTTCCCAGCCAACGAGGAATACGCATTTTAGTCAAGTCTGCTAGACCTGTTCGGTAAGTAATCCACTCATCTCTCATCTTTTCAAGAACTTCTTCATCCCAATCTATTTTTAATATACAAAATTGTTGGATATATACCTTTGCGACAACGAGGCTTGGAGCAACCCAACCTAACGGGTCGAATAATTTAGATATATCCGATAACATGTTTTTTTTTTTTTTACAGATAACTTCATTTCAGTCAACACCACCGAATATCGAAATTCATCAGACGTGTGGTTCCAGGTAAGTCCGAGTAACCTTATAACTTCATCCAATTTTAGTGTTATCTCTACTTCCAGATCCTCTATTCCTTTTCTTTCCTTTATTCCACTTTCCATCAACTCTATACTATTTGTTTTCCATTTTTGTAGTTTAAACACACCCTTTTCTAATAACTCGATCATTTGTTTGAAAATTTCCAATCCTTCCTTTACTTCTTGACAACCCGATAAAAGATCATCCATGTAATAATCTTTGTTTATCATTTCAGCTACTAAGGGATAGTTCATACTTTCATCTTTTGCCACTTGTTGCAAAACCTTGACAGCTAAGTAAGGAGCACATGCTGTTCCAAAGGTTACCCGTAACATTCTGTAGTCTTGAGTTTCACTTTCAGGATCTTCCGACCAGAGAATACATTGATAGTCTGCATCTTGAGGATCTACCTTCACTTGTCTGTACATCTTCATGATATCCGCTGACAAGCATATTGGGTAAGTTCTCCAATGTAATAACAAGTGTCTTAGTTCCGATTGTAATCTTGGACCAACCATCAATGTATCATTCAGCGAAACTCCGTTTCTGCGCTTACAAGATGCATGGAACACCACCCTTACCCTTGTGGTATCTTTGTCCTCTCGAGTGACTGGTTGATGAGGTAAGTATACTCCTTCTCTTACTATATTCTTTCCCTTTACCCTTTCCTTATGACCTAAACTTAAATACTCAGCAATCACTTCTTTATAACCTTTCTTTAACTTTTCATTTCTGTGTAGTCTTCTTTGTAGTGGATCTAAACGTTTTTGTGCTACTGCCGTAGAATTCTCTATTTTATACTTCTGTTCACATTTTCTAAATGGAAGTTTTACTATATAACGCCCTTTGTGATCACTTTTTACCTTTTCTTCAAAATATTCTTCACATTTCTTTTCCTCTTCAGTCATCTTATTTATTTTAAGTATGGGTTCACCTTTCAACGTTTCGTTATCTTCTATACATGTATGCATAACTACCATATTATTTGCAGTCGAAGAAGGATACCTATTAATTGCTCCGGATAATATCCATCCCAAAGATGTCTTTTGGGCAATTGGATAACCCCAAGGTCCTTTTTTGACACCCTCTTGAATTACCTGCCCGTATACTTCAGCACCTAACAAAACGTCGATTTTGTTAGGAGTGTGATATTGAGGGTCAGCCAAAAACATTTCCTGTATGGGCAATTCATTTAATTCAACTACTTTCTTACTTGGTAGAAAGTTAGTGATATTTTCAAGAATATACGCTCGGACTTTGACCTCTAGCTCTATATCGAACCTAGACCGAAGGTTTAATTCAACCATATATTTACAAATAATATTTTTCTTACCTTCTAAACTTGAAATAATTCCGCGAACAGGGATTTTTTCCAACCCTAAAAACTGAGACGTCGCCTCTGTAATAAACGACGCCTGAGAGCCCTGGTCAAGCAGCGCTCGAATTAAATGACCGTCTCCATTTGAAGCTTCAACTCTGACCAGAGCTGTAGCCAATAGTATTTGCCCGTGATTCGGTGACTGACCAGAAGAGAAATAACTAAGTAATGGGTCTGTATCCCCTGAACTTTCCGCCAATGCTACTGTCTCCGAAACATTATCCTTAGATGAACCATTAATAACCTCGTTAGAAGACAGCGCTGGATTATTAGCCGAACCGGAACCACCGAAACTACCAGCACCCGAACCGTTTCGATTAGCAGCACCCGAACTGCCAAGATTACCACCCTTAGAATGCAATAAGGTATGATGTCTACGCCTACAAACGCGACATCCATTTTGACTGTAACACGATCTAGCATTATGATGACTACCTAAACAGTTAAAACAGACGCCGTTTTGTTCAACAAATTTAAGCTTTGAATCAATATCTTCCTTTGCAAACTTCTCACAAAAAGATAATTTATGTTCTTCATTACAAAATTCACATATCATATTATTATTGTTTGATAGGTGATAGGATTTTCCCTTTGTGACATTATTGGTTTTACTGTAACTTGTTCCAGAGTCTAAAAATTCCAAAGCCCGATACCGATTTGTCAAAAATTCCGTAAAGTTTTTAAAAGTCGGTAGTTCATTACTAGAAGTAATCGATGGAACTGACAGTTCCCACTGTTTCCTTGACTCTGGATCTAGTTTCAGTGATAGGATATGGATAAGTAAAATATCCCAAGAACTTACATCTATTCCCAAATTTTCTAACCCACTTAAACAATCCGTTGTTGTATCCAAAAGAATTTTCAAAAATATTGATGATTCAGCACTTGCATTTTTTTGACTCAACAATCGTGTAAGAATTGAATTTGAAACATATTTTTTATTATTGTACCGAGATTGCAATAATTCCCAACACCGATTATAGTTATCACAAGAAATAGGTATATTACGTAGGAGCTGTTCAGCTTCTCCCGACAAATAGCATTTTAAGTAATGCAATTTCTGAACATCATCAATAGTTTTGTTGTTGTGCACTAATGAAGTGAATAGATCTCGAAAGGTAGGCCACTCTTGATATTTCCCAGAAAAACTTGGTATAATAATTCTTGGTAATTTTATTTGTGAGGACTGGCTACCATTACTAGTCCCCTGAGCAACAAAACTATTTTTCTGCGTTTGAAATGAATCTAATGCTATCTTTAAATCAGTTTTCAAATCTAAATATAACTCCTCTGTTTCATCATAAACATTGTTCTTAACATATAAACTACTTATCACTAGTTGAAGAGAAATTTCTTCATAAATTCTCTTATGAGTTGTAATGAATTGCTTCCACATTTGTTCTAAGTTATCAAGTCTTGCCTGAACATAATGACTATTTAGCTTATCTTTTGGAGACTTCTTATAATTAGTCTTAAGTTTGCCTATACGAACTCTTACGTCTTCTTGCAAATTATATAGTGATTCCATCTTTAATGTTAAAGTTAATAACAATGAAATAAGAAAAGAGGTTACAAGCAACCGTTAATATTCTTACCGAAGGAAATATAGAAATTGAAATTGAATATGTTTTCCCAATGAGACCCAAACTTATATTATTATTTTTCAAGAAATTTACGAAATTCTTTCCAAGTGTCCAAAACTTCAATCACATAAAACTAACTAATTGTTGATCAAGTTAAACCTCAAAATATTACAAGTTTTTTGTAACTATAATTCTATAAAAAATCGGGCATAGGTTCCCCGTTTTAGCTCTTTTTTAAAATATTATTCTAAGTCTTAAATTAAATTAAGCTAAAATAACAAGTCCAAACATTCAACAAATTTCTTCTAAGTTAATATCCTTATAGTAATAAGGTTCAAATTGACTCGAATATGATTTTTAAAAGTACTCACAGGTTTTCACAGCACTCACTAACACTCACGCGCCGTGCTGATGCCGAAGCTGAAGCCGAAGCCGTTGCCGAAGCCGTTGCCGAAGCCGAAGCCGAAGCCGTTGCCGAAGCCGTTGCCGATGCCGTTGCCGTTGCCGATGCCGTTGCCGAAGCCGAAGCCGTTGCCGATGCCGAAGCCGTTGCCGATGCCGATGCCGATGCCGATGCCGATGCCGATGCCGATGCCGATGCCGATGCCGATGCCGATGCCGATGCCGATGCCGATGCCGATGCCGATGCCGATGCCGATGCCGATGCCGATGCCGATGCCGATGCCGATGCCGATGCCGATGCCGATGCCGATGCCGATGCCGATGCCGATGCCGATGCCGATGCCGATGCCGATGCCGATGCCGATGCCGATGCCGATGCCGATGCCGATGCCGATGCCGATGCCGATGCCGATGCCGATGCCGATGCCGCCCTTCTTCCGAGATGCTCTGCTCCCGGTGCCTTCTGAAGCCTGTTGGTCACCAGGTGGCTCCACTTCCTCCGGAAGGATGCTCTGAGCAGCGATCCACTGCTCAGTAATGATGACGAAGGGGTATTCTAACCCGCTGATCCGGTTCGAAGGACCATTTTGTACAGGGAAGTACAAGGTAACAAGAAAATAAAATAAAACTATTTATTTCCGTACTGTTGATTTTTTAATTAATTATCCAAACTTCTCACAGACCCTTATATAAACGTAAGAACGCATTGTTGGCGCGATTTAGAAATTTACTAACGCCATCTAGTGATACAATGTTGAGTTAAATAAATGTACTTAAAAACTACGTAAACAGAAAGAGTTGCTGCAAAAAGCGCTTTGCAAGGACTCCCTAGATCCAGATTGCCAGAATTTACTCCTGATGAAATTAATTATGTAAAAGGAACCTCTGATTTCTTTGGACTAAATCATTATTCAACATATTTTATATATAGAAACGAGTCTGCTGTAGGCTACTATCCATCTCCTTCATATTATGACGATCTGGAAATCTTAAGGTATCAATTGGATGAGTGGAAAGATGGTGAATCCGAATTTGTTAAGGTAAGATGAATATTTTTAACTCGACTTTTTATGCAATCAAAAATTAATAGTAGTTACTGTAATTATTATCAGAGTCGACGAATAGCTAGGTTAATGATCTACGTAGGAAGGTAAGTGAAATAAATGCATATACAAATAATGTATAAGTAAACACACACAGTATAACAGGTTATCCGGTAGATAAACTAAAAGTAAACATGTGCCACCAAATGAATATCTAAGTTTGTATGCGAGAGGTAGAGCATAGCGTTTTTTCGATCAAATCACTGCTCAACTGGGGAACCTTACAAAATTGCGCGTTAGTAAGGTCGCCAGAGATCCATTGGGGAGGAGGGAAGGAATGGTAATGCGTGAGTGATGTCCCGAGTTTTGCAAGCGTCGATATGGCTACGTCTAACCGCTTATCACCAGTACGGCTTAAGGCTTATTAATATTATTATGCAGACTTAGTAGTATATGTAAATATATAATTTATTGATTTTAGACTGTACCATGGGGCTTCTACAATCTCCTGACTGAAATCAAGGAGAGTTACAATAACCCACCGGTGTTCATCACTGAAAATGGTTTTGCAACATACCAAGGTTTGACCGATGAAGACCGTGTGTCTTACTATAGACAATACTTGTCGGCCATGTTGGATGCCATGGAGGACGGCTCCGACGTCAAGCTGTACACCGCGTGGAGTATCATGGATAACTTTGAATGGCTGCAGGGATATACGTAAGTAAAATTTATTCCATCAAACATTATCGATCCATTTTAAAGGATCCTCATAGAAAGTTCATGGATTGTTTGCTATATTAATTAGATTTTTATGATCAGCTATGCTATTCTGAGAAGTAAATTTTAATTTGACAGATGAATTCGTGTGTGAGATACGAGTAGACTATCAATTTGGATGGCATTTTTTTGTACAAGCTTTTATTTAAATTGCAATGTATGTATCTATGTTTGTTCGGGTGGAATCTTGCAAGTCGAATTTCACCGATTTCCAGTGGTCGGATTGACTTCATATTTGGTATACATCAGTATATTAGAAGACAATACACGTACAGTCAACAAAAGTACAGCCACCAAAAAAAGCTTGTATTAAAAAATTTATTTTTAACAAAATCTTATTTGAATTCCTAATCCTCTTTAGGCATTTTAATGTCATAATACACCCTCGGTGAAATTCTTCCCACTTCCGTGATCACTCGGTGGCGCTAGTGTCGAACGCACTCATGAAATTATAATCTCATCGCGGATTCAGGAGTGATATTGCAAATGAACTTATGAACTTTTCAGTCGTCCTACTGAACCTATAATTCGTTCAATTAACAAGCTTCTACTTTCACCACGCTTTACTGCTTTAATGCAACTTTGCTGCAATTAAAAATTTGAAAGCAGCTACAATTTTTATCTACATCTCTCTTGCAGGGAACGTTTCGGCCTGTATGAAGTTGACTATGAGAGCCCGGAGCGTACACGCACCCCGCGCAAATCCGCGTTCGTGTACAAAGAGCTCCTGCGCACACGGACGTTGGACTTGACTTACGAACCTGATGTCACCATGAGCATGACTATTGATGAAGGACACTAACCTACAAATACACCTAAGGAAAATTCGCTTATATTCTAATAATGTTAATGAGTTGGCAATGCTACTTGATTTGTTTCATTTATGTAGTAGTGTTAATGAATATGATCATAATATAAGGAAACTTAAAAAGCCTTCACCATCCTATCATTTACATATATGTTCCCATATATTTTCAATCTACTTGTTCGTAAAGTGACTCCTTTTAGATTAACTTTAGAATATAATTTTATATAAAAATACTAATTGAAGCACAAAATGCAAGTGATATTGTGTTGCCATCAAAATCAAAGGAAAAATAAGTTTAAGTATTTTGTTTTCCTTGCAAGTATGTTGAAAAGCATCGTATAAAACGGGTACTGCATCGGTAATTACACTCTCGGCTCCATTAGTCTACAAGCCTCGAGTGTAATAAACAAATTAAGTCACTTTAATTTATACCTACTTGATTCCTATAGGTACACTAAAAATCATTTATTGAAATAGACCTTTTCAGGCACCTATGAAAAGTCTGACTTGTTCTTGTTCTTTAACAAAGGTTCGGTAATTTTTAGCTTTTATTTCGTACGACTTAATTACAAATAAAGTAATAAATTTTTCGCAACAGTAGTAAAATTTTATACTAAACTCCTTCCCCACTAATCTTAAAGCATTTACAACTACTAATTAATAATTGTTTTTGAAGGTATGTACCTATAAGGAATGATTACCCAAGCCTGTATTACATATCTTCATTTTAATTACAGCTATTGGTGAAACAATTTCCATTTATTAATTAGATTCCTATTATTTTAAAGATAATGAAGTTATCAAGGCTCCGAAACCAATTTTGGTTGGAGCTTCCCACGTGTAGATAAAATCAATTAACTGGCTGGCTGGCCCTTCTGATAGCAGCATATTGGTCGATAGACAGGTGTTGCATAAACACTGAAAAAAATGATCTACAAAACTAGTTATGTAAGTTGACATTTAGTTGTCGGGAAACTAACTTTAGTTACATTTAATCAAATAATTAGTAAGGAACAAAACTAGTTTTGGTACTGGTAAGTTTAGTTCGCAAGTCACTCTGTTTAGGTTATTGGTCGTAAAATTTTGTGTTACTGTTAAATAAATTTTTGTAGTCACTTGTAGTCCATTTTTTTCAGTGAAGAACACGAGCTTTCACCTCTTGATTGCACCCGCGCACCTTAGGAAGCTATGACTTTGTTTATTTACAATTAAATGAGATATCCGTCCTCAAATAACAGTTACATAATTATTTCCTTTTTTTCGTTTCTTAATTTGGTAAAGTTAGCGCCTTTGCACATTATAAGAAAATTTCTTGTGTCTGATCAGACATGTCTTATAAGACATTCAGTCGCACTGGTTCTTATATGAGACCGTGCACATTACAAGAAATTTTTTCTTATAGTGCAATTCTGTAGTGCAATTCTGTTCTTTTTTGACAGCTGACGACGACGACGTCCGTCGTCGCGGTCTATTCTCTATACATTCGTAGTGCGGTGCTACATTTTTCAATTGGTCAATTAATTAATGTTTAATTTTAGGAAGCTCCTATTAAGGTCGTATTATGTATCCATTATAAAAAAAAACCTGTCACTTTGTGGATCACTTTCATTTATGATAGTTTCTGTGTAATGTTATGATATTTGAAGTAAGTATGTTTTATTACAAATTATTTATTATAAATCCAAGACTGTTCTTTGTCGAAATCAGTCAAAAACAAAGGCCCAGTTCAGCAGAGGACATCTCGTGACAGAATATGATGATGATACTAATTTTATAGTGGTTACAGAGTTGGTATACATATTTCAGATATCTGCAGCTCGGATAAGTCATATTATGGGCATCCTTAAATCAGCCAATGATGAAGATATCTTGGAAAAACGTCGTCAAGCTCAACAGTTGAGACTTTTGGCGAGTAATTCTTTAACTATTCTTGTTGAAATAAACATTGATTAAATTGTGCACAGCACTACAAAGTCAATGCATTTTTATTTACTGGAAATGCTAAAATTCTTCCAAATTCTATATAGAAGTCTTTGATATCTGGCTTATTTTTATTATTCCTTATAAAAAAATACCTCGTCAATTTAGTAGTATGTACTTACATACGAGTATGTTATTAAACATTATTCGTGAAAAAATGTTAATTGTTTCAATATTTTCAAAATATGGGCGCTATATCTAGCTTTCTTTTTGTGAAGTTTAAGTCGTAATATTAAGATAAAGTTAAACCAATTAATAGCCTTCATATTAAACCTTTAAAATTGGTATATTCAGTACATTAAAGTTTTACTAAAATATGAAATAAAATTAGCCTTTATCTAGTTTCCATATCATAAGTTTGCTTAGCTTGGGATTACGACTCAGATCATTAAAATAAATGAAATCCACTCGCAGAGCGCAGTTGATGTTTACAATACACCTTCCAGCCCATTTTAATTCTTTTGACCTATTCAAGTATTCAATTGTTTCGACATGCAATAGTCCGGGAGGTACTGATGCATTTTAGGTAGTATTAATACGCCGATCGATGGCCATCTTTTTCAATAGATCTTGAATGACTAATATGTGAACCACGCATCAGCGATGCACCCGCGGTGGGTTTAGGATTGGAAGGTTACGGCAGGGGTAAACTTTTTTACAAATTCATGCGAGCAGCTGACGCGTGTTCCCCCCTCCACCATGCAGCAGACGATTTTTTTCAGCTCAGTATTATGTCAAATACTTATGAAACAAGTTTGAGCCGGCGTACTATGTCTTTTTTTTTACTGGGAGTGGCTGATGACGGATGTAGAAGACTTGAGCACTTACTTGAGCAGACGGTCGGTTCACTTATTAGTCATATAAGATCAACTATACATTTCAACGTCAGCCGGCTTACTATGACTTTTGTGTTTGCAACGCTACCTCCCGGACTAACCGTCACAACGGAGTCGTCGTCGGTTGCTGTCAAAAACGTTTCAGAATACCAAAGCAGACACGCGTCGTCGTCGGCTGCACATTCGACGTCGCGCCTACGCAAGACGTCTTGCTTAGACACGACATCTACTCATATATGGAAACTAGTTCGCGCGTGCACATTCGTCGTGGCTGCGTCAGTCAAAACAACTATAGTGTCCACGCTTTTATTTCGTGTTTAGAATGTTAATTTATGTATTTTATTTAAATCAGCTCAATTTTAATTTTAATACAATAACTTTTATTTTTATTACTGTTTAATTTTTCATGTAACCCAGTTATGGTTACATGAAAAATTAAACAGTAAAAAGTTACTTTTTGACCTGGTTCCATCATCACCTTTCATAATTTGGTAAAGTTAAGACACAAACGAGCAATATTTATACAGGTGAATACCACAATGCGACAATAAATGATACTACGTAAAGTACTAATAAATACTAACAACTTTTAAATAATTCACGTTGTTTCATTTATTGTCGCATTGTCATACAATGACATGCCAATGACAATGCGACAGTAATTGAGATCTCGAAAATGGCTCTAACGATTTCATTGCTAAATTAAGGTTTTTGAGGGCGATTTAGTTAGGTCTCATCTCTGAGAAAACGCGTTTTTCAGAGCTTTCGAGCAAATGTCGGTCACCCAGGTACTATTTAGTTATATGTACTATTTAGAAGGACATCCGTCGTTCCTTAGATGCCTACTTTTTATAAGGAAGCTGTGCACAATATTTCAAATTAATTTCTGCTCTTATAACAGGTGGAGATTTCGAGATGGCACATTTTCGAAACCTATGTTAGGTTAGTCATGCTGAACATATTTAACTATGGAACCAATAGTGAATTCTCAAAAAAATATGTTTACTTTCCATGGTAAATGTCAACCTTGCTCGATCATAATGTATGAAAAGTAAAAAAAATTTTTTGAGTATTCAGTGTTGGTCCCATAGTAAAAGTTGTTCAGCATAACTAACCCAACATAGGTTTCGAAAATATGCCATCTCGAAATCTCCACCCAGTAAAGGTACTTATAAGGGATATGAAATCTTACAATCTATGACCCAGCCACTTCGACAACTAGATAAGGATACGACAAAGGGATTTTCTTTGAAGTGTAAATATAATCCACAATGGGTGCGCGTTAGTTACGCCATTATGGAGTAACTTTGGGGCTGATTTAACGCGAGCTCCACTTCATTAGGACCTATTGTCAGGAGCACTTAGGCGGATTGCGTACCTCTTAGATTATTGATTTCATAAAAAGATAAGAAACTAGCGATTACTAACTATGACTATAGCACTATGACTCCAGTTATGTTTAAGAAATGATAATGCTAAGCCATCCTTAAAATAGTTACCTACATATGTATGTATGTATTATTAGGTCATTCATATCCATTGAAATGTTGAATAACGACAGTTTTTAGCTATACTAGCTATCCCCGCGGATTCACGCGCGTTCCCGGGATAAAAGGCCTGTAATATTCGAGGATAATGTAGCTTCCTATTAGTGAAAGAATTTTTTCAAATCCGACTGGTAGTTTTGAGATTAGCCCGTTTAAACAAAAAACCCTTCCGCTTTATTATATTAGTATCGATATATAATATACTATCGATTTATGCTATTTTCTCTTAACCACAGACAATATAAGTACCTAATAACGTGTGAAAATAAAGATCGTCGCCATGAAGCGTTTTATCATGTCAAGAATGAACTTTCATTCCCCGCCTCGGGACTCGATGGAATTGCGGCAAATACGGAAATGATCTTATTGCGACCGAGAATTCGCATTTACCGAGTATGAGCGAACAAATTTGGAGGCTAAGGAATGTTATATCCAGTGTGACCCTTACCTAACATAATGCTTACGGAAGCGGAGTATTAGCTACGTAGTACACCTACCAAAGTAAGACAGCATGATTTTAAGAGACGTAGAGCATAATAAGAACGGCTCGACTGAGGAAGTAACTCCACCTTACAAAATACCGCAGCCAAATAACTATGTTGTATTCCTGCGCGTGAGTAAGGTCGCCAGTACCCCGAGTGTAAAGAATTGACGTTAGTAAACGCTTACTAATGCCTCAGAGTATATAAATACTACGTACAACTAATGCGTTTGCGTTTACGACACTTCTGTATAGGAATTAGCATAGCTCCTCTAGCGGAATACTCATGGTACTAATTTCTCCCATACAAATTTATAGTTAACGCAAACTCGGGGTACAGAGCTTATTGGGGAGGGGGGAAATTTCGGTAACCCGTGAGCGATTGTTAAATTCATGAGTTGCAAGCGTCCATATGGCTACGGTAACGCTTACCATCAGGTGGGCCGTATGCATGTTTACCGACTTAATCGTATAAAAAATAACAAAAAAGATTCAGTTTGTTATCTCTAGATAGGAAATGGATTTATAAAGTGTAAAACACAGTCTAGAGCGCCTTTATACAGCTATTCACTTCTACAAAAAGTTTCTAACAGTCAACATTGTATTCAAATAGTAGCAGCCACCCCTTTATCGTGACCAGAATAACGAGATCCCATTGTTGCCTCCGGCTTTGATCAGAAAGGCCGGCTAAAAGATTTCTCAATGAATTGGCAGAGTTCTTGCGGTGCGGTCGTTTGACTCTGTGGCATTTTCAATCATCCTCAACGATCGCGCTGCGACCCTCCGGTGGATAGACACGACCTTATATGTACCTGCAAGCCTTATAGACAACTATTACCTATCGTGATAACGGTGGGCCGAATATATCGTTTCTTTATACCCCATTGTTTTAATTTCAAAACGATACCTACATCTTTTTGCAGTCGAATCAAAGTCAAAGTCAAAGCTATTTATTCAATTTAGGCCCCAGAAGGGCACTTATGAAGGTCACATTTACTGAAGTTACCACCGGTTCGGAACTCGGCCTTCAACTGTGAAGAATCCGGCAAGAAACTCAGCAATGTTATATTTTTTAAATATTTTTTGGACAATCAATCAATAAACTAGTTTCATAGACACATGAATTAAAAAGAATAGTGTGACAAACTGCCAGGACAGGCTCGTTCCGGTTCTGTATCTGAAAGCCTGTAATCGTCCTTGATTTAGAACAAGGTTTAGAAGTATGGTGGCCCTGCCAGGAAGTGCCACACAAAATTACCTACGTACGACGAAATCCACGCAACCTAAATAAATTCGTAGCTTCGTAGGCCATAGTTAACTGCGGCCTACGAATGCTACGAAGGTTATTAGGTCGGGTTAATTCAACCGTAAGTAAATGATCAGTTATTTGTAGGTCAAACTAAAATAAACCTAAAATGAATGCTTGTTGCTTGTTGTGTTGTCGCTACGAATTATCGGAAGCTATTATTTGCAACACTACTTTATTTTTAAACTGGCAATACCCAAATAATATTAACTTATATTGTACTTGTGTACGTATCTATGTGCAGAAGTGGAGACCTTATTGTTAGATAACAAAGGCCATTTAAAAATCCAATTCAAACTATCTAACAACATGGAGCACGAATACTTTAAAGGGTGGAATATTGCTTTTCTCTCAGTAGTCGATCATAAAGAGGTTCAAGATTGCAGAAGTGCAACTCGACTGCGGTAATATATTCGATGTTTCATATTTATTGTGTTCCAGACCAATTTGATTTGCATCTAGTGCCGGATCGGAACAATTTGAATAACATGACAACTGTCTTACGATCCAATAAACTATGGAATATCAATTTATTTGATGTGACTGTTATAAACGTAATATTGATAACTTTGCACATTACTGGCTTCATCGGATTTGAATGTTATGGCAAATAATGGCCCTGATTCTGTTGTTTTCAACTTAACCAATTTTAGTCTCACTATGTCTCTTTCTAACAAACAACATAAGAAAAGGATGTAAGAAATGTAGTCCTGTCAAATTAGTTCAATGCTTGTTTTCAATTCTTTAGTCGCCATCTATCGCGGTTACATCTAAATACCCGCAAATGAAGACGGCAAAGACAAATTTGACAGCTTTAAATATGTTCTATCCTTTTTCAATAATGTTCGCAAGAAAGAGATGTGATGTGACTAAAATTAGTTTAGTGCGATTTACAACAGAATCGGCATCAATGCAGATTTTCAAAATTATTTTATAAAATTTTATTCAGATGTAGCACAAGTACTTTGTTTACTACCTACTGACTTCGCCCGTATATTTAAAGACTTTTGTATTAAAAGAGACGCTGCATCCGCCAAGGAAGTTGTTAGAGTGTACGAAGGCATATCTCATATATATGTACACAGTTCGCCGTAAGTGCGGAACTATGCCTCGTCTATCCATTCCACAGCGTATCTCATCCGGTACTAGCCTAGATTTGTTGGTACTAACCAACATTTGCAGGAAAAAATAGGTTACAGTCATAAACCTAGATTTTCATCCACTTTATGTCCAAACTAATATCTTTTTAACCATCATCTTTGAAAGGCATAGTCGATAAAGTGACTTTGTGATTTATTAGTGTGCATTTTGATTTATTTGGATCACCATCATTATGATTGAAGCTAGTTTATTTTAATATACCTATTTAATTTGGTCTTACTTCGCTAACTTGAACATAATTAGTACCTAACCGTAGCTACAAGACCCCTGACAAGCTACGGTCTTAAGGATAAGGCCTAGCTAGACCATTAGTTCGGCGGCTACACTTGATTGTGGCACGAGCTATTCACTTACGAAAGATACGGGAACTGCTCGTTTGATTTTCATACCCGTCATCGCTACCGCCTTTGGCTCGTACTGTGGCCCAGGTCTTTGGATTTTTACTTTAAAACGTATGGTGTAGGATTGCTCACTTTTGTGTAATTTCTCATAATAATGAAAAAAAACTAATTAGGTGTAGATAGTACCCCACAGAAGCAACGTTTACGTAAAAATAACTTTTTGACTTTGGCCAATTCCAATGAGACAGGACTGAACCACACATCTCACTGAGGCAGGAGCCAATCAATGAGGTGCGTGTGCGTGCATCACCAGGCTCAATATTTCTTTTTTTGTTTTGCACTCCATCCGAACTTGCGTTAAAAAACATTGCTTCAAAAAGATCCAGTTATAAGTTTATTTTATGAAAGTGTGAACGCATCCATCATAAAACATTAAAGTTTCACTATTTCATAAAAGCTTTTCCGAGTGAGTCTTCTATTTACGAGATAAACTTATAGGAAAACCTACCTATTCAGAAAAATGTCAAAGTCATATTCAGTTTAGGCTCTAGCTAGAGTTCATATGAAGCTCAAAGCAACTAAGGGCGTTTATAACCCTTTGGAAATCAGCGCAATGAGAAGAACCGGTAAGAATCTCATAATTTTTTTTAAATATATTTTTGGGTCCTTTGGGCTAGGTTATTCATAGATTGAGGATGATGACGCAATGAGGATTTCTCAACGATAGTAATAAAAAAAACGTTATTCATACGAATATTATGAATGCAAAAGTTTGTTTATTTAAGATTCTACGGCACAAGCGGTCCTCAAGTATGGCATGGAACTAGTGGCGTATAGCTTGTTCTATAGGCGCCTTGTATCAAAAAATAATTAGGGGGGCCTTCTACCTGATTCCGGCGAAGCCCAAATAGAGGTTAAAGATTTTCACGAATTTTTACGTTTTTTGATACGGGGCGCCGGCGGTAGCTACGCTCCTGCATAGAGAACGCGGACGGAAAACGGTGATATAATAACAGAGTATAAAATTTAATTTGAATGCAGGGCAGGCATGCACTCGCGGGTGCTAGGTGCTAGCATTCCTCACGTTCTTCGAATAGATCTTTGACACTAAGCTATGCGTGTCATGTTTCTTGCATACTAAAAAGATAGGACATGGATTACGTGAGGAAACTATCTACTTAGAGCCGCGCGTATGTGTAGGTACTTTTTAAGGGTAGGTTGTGAGTGATAATGTAATCGAAAGTACTTGAAGACTCGGGGGTGGCAGCCAGCTAACCTTGGCGGGATCTACCAAGCTCCCTTTCCACGCTAAGGTTTCCACTCCGATTTCTTTCCGTCACCGAAAGCTCAAGCTCACTGTATAATTGGAATGCCGTGGTAGGATTCGAATCCACCTTCGACTTTCGTCACAGTATTTGACATCAACCACTGCTACCATCCATACGCGCATCCAAAAGCGAATTACGTTGAGTTACTAACAAGGGAATTTCTATTTACAATATGATAATTACTAAATCAAAGCCATTTATTTAGTTTAGACCCTATGGAGAGACGTTTCAAGGTAAACCGAAATCACCCTTCAACTGAGAGGATGCGAGCTCAGAAATATTTTTGTGACTACATATTTCGACAATTTTAAAAATCGTAAAATATTGTAGTTGTAATAATTAAAACATTTATATATAGCCTTTGAGTATTTAGTGACTACATAGCAAAAAAAAAAGAAAAACGAGCATTCCTTTTTACATGTTATTTACCAACCTCTTATTAAATAAAGAACCTATCTACTACTTACTCTATGTAAATAAATGTAGGTAAATTTTCACCAGTGGAAAAACCTTATTTATGTACCTACACCACCTTTTTTTAGACGACGTCAACAAAAAGTTGGGCACTCGTTCCTCGCCACTTATTATCCCTTCTACTTTATAATTAATGCGCCTCTCCTGAAAGCGCCGCAAGCCACTCCTACTCGAGGACGCCTTGTTAATTCCTTAAAAACTCAAGTGTCCCCATTGACTACATTGTATTGAGTGAGCTCTCGGAACAATGCGGAGCAACGCTGAGTCACACCGAAATTCATATACTTTTCACCGGTATTTACACGTGTTCCGATCCGAGATCAACAAAAATAATCCCAATGATATATATCTCATATACAGATATGATATACTGAAAAAAATTCCTCAGAAAAGACGCTACCCGGCTGTTGAGCCATTTTGTAAACAAGATAAAAATATAAACAACTCTTAGCTTTTATGTTGAAATTAATAACATCTTCAATTTTACACCTTACGATCTAGGTGATGGTTTACTATGTGATCAGTTTACGAGGCCGAATTACATACGCTTATTAATTCACACGATCATGGTAAAGCATCAGTGTATAGTTTACGGCGAGAAATAATCCTTGGCCGGCTGCCAATAGCTACTGAAAGGGGATAGTGTATTCAAGACGTGCAAACAATCGGCTTGTTGGATAACTGACACAGATATCTGCCTATTATAGTTTCGCAGATAATATTACAATAATTATCCGGACGGAGTATTGCTATAAAACTCATATACACTGAAAAAAAAAAAACTACAAGTGACTACAAAATTTTATTTAGCAGTAACACAAAATTTGACGACCATTAACCTAAACAGAGTGACTTGCGAACTAAACTTACCAGTAACAAAACTAGTTTTTGTTCGTTATTAAATTTTTTGATTAAATGTAACTAAAGTTAGTTTCCAGACAACAAAACGTCAACTTACATAACTAGTTTTGTAGATCATTTTTTTCAGTGTATTTATCTATGTACTCATTTAATTTATATTGAACGGAAGCAAAGTTCATAAATATAACTCTAAAAGCTGAAGTGATTTCAATTTCCTTCAAAGTATTTATCTAAGAAAATCAGTTTCAATCACAGTAGGTAGAATAATCCAATTTTATGATATGCTATAAAATTGCCAGAAAACCGTAATGTAACTAGTAGGTACAGTCAAAATCATATTATAATGTTAGCAGTCGTTGTCGGTCAGTCCGCTTAAAATCTCTTTATTTTCGTGTTTCTTCTATGGCATCGATATATTATTTCTGAAATATTTCGATATTCTATATATCCTATAAGATCCTCATTTTTAAATTTTACGAGAATATATCGCACGAATTTTATGTATTACCGAGACGAGAGAGAGAGGTAACAAAAGAGTTCAGGGTTCCGTTTTTTAAATAATAAATTATTTCCAACATGAGGATCATGCCGAAGGGATGTATTGAAAATGTATTACATACAAATTTATTTACGGGCCAGTTCGCGTGGTTGGTAAGACCCTTACTACCTACCACGATGCGGGTCGTGGGTCGAGTCCCACACAGGACATACATTTATGTGCATGAACATGTCTGTATGACCTGGTGTAATTGAAATAAATCTATATATTATGTATGCATTTACAAAAAATAATAGTTGTTACCTATATGTAAAATGGTTTCCATAGCACAAACAAGCTTATTATAGTTTGCGATCAGATCATATATGAAGACTGTCCCAGGATATTTATTTTAAAGAGACGCTTAATATTAATTGGATCCCCTTGGAACCTAAACGATGCAAAACAAAAATAACAAATTGCTCCGCCATTCATTAAGCTGGTTAATTTTGATTAAATATGGAATGGAATACATACAGCCGTCGACATAATTACTTTTATTAACTCCAAATTCCGTAAAACGAAGCCGACGTCCCTGCAGACATGTGTGTGTAATCATACGGAATTACAACTGAAATATTACAAGGGTAGGCGCGTGCACGGCCACTAACGTCGGAAATGTCATGAATTAATAATTTTCGTGTTCCGCTTGTGTACCCGGCTGTACCGCGCAAACTGATATTTTTATATTAGATCGTAAATTAAACGCCAAGACCACGGTGTATCGTTGCGGTCGGCACTATGAATGAACTGTATGAGGAACGCGTGCCGATTCTGTGGTTTATTTATGTGGGAGGTGCTCCCGTACCACAGTTACTTACTCGTTGCCGGGCTCTATTCACAACAATGCAAATACAACATTGTTTTGTTCAAGTTATGGTCAATTGTTTTGTATATCTGCAAGAGCATAATACAAAGTTACAGCTATGAAAATCCAAGACAATTTTGTCGAATAGTATCTAAATTAATATCATGTAGAGCCAAGCTTATAACTCTACATGCACTTACTCTACAAGCCCTAACTTCACAAACTACACACTTATCAAAATATGTGGCTTGGCCGTTTCACACACATGGGAGTAGGGTGAAAAATGTATTCACTGTTCATTACTTTTTTGTTATTCAATAGTTCTTGTAGTAGTGAAACGGCCAAGCCACATATTTTGACACGGTGTGTAGTTTGTGAAGTTAGGGCTTGTAGAGTAAGTGCATGTAGAGTTATAAGCTTGGCTCTACATGAGATCTGATAACTTTTTGACAGTGCGAGCCATGTCTTGGCAACACTTTACATAAATATGTTTTTGATGGAATTTCACTTCTTTTTGAAAGTTGTTATTGTTTTTTTTTTTGTTTGAAATTTCCAAGTTTTATAATTTTTTTGTTGATTGTGTACTAATACAAGCTTACATACCAAATTTCAGCTTTCTAGGACTTCAGGAAGTACCCTATGAGTTTTGATGATCATCAGTGAGTCAGTGACAAAATCGTTTTTTTTTAGATATCAATAAAATCTAAAGTATAAGAGCTATGTTATTGAAACTTAATATGCTTAATAAGTTCACTATTGACATCATATCCTGAGAATTTGGTTTATCTGGTATAATCCAAACCCAAGTTATGAGAGTTAAAAAAATCGACAAACGCTTCGAGAAAAGGTAGGTAGTGCCCTTTCGCTTCGCTTGGCTGTCTTGGCGGGGGGCACTTCCGTGCCCCCAGATACGTAAACAATCTATTTTGTCAAAATAGCAGTATTACCGTAGCATAAATTGCCCAAATAACCTTTTTGCAATACAAAAATTGTTTCCAAGATTGCGTGCGGCGGAACCCAATAGCAAAAACCCTATAATAGATCGAATTGAATATACGTAAGTGGTTTGGTAGAACATTTTCGGCTGAAACACACTTAGATTTCGACTTTATTGAATCTTCTCTTTTAAAGCATTAAGCCTTGTCGATACAATTATTAGACTCCATATACCGTATTGCAAATTACGTACTCCAAAGAGGTAACTATTGACAAGCAATCCTATAGGACGTTGACAAATAAGGTAGGTAAGCACCTATCTATAAATATGACGTTTTAATCAAGTGTGTGCGTTTTAACCGGATTGTGCAAATGAATATGAAAAGTTTTTAATAACAATAGTAATAGAAGACGTAGAAGATTATGGCATTTAATACCTATAGTTTTTATATGTGAATGTTATCTAGTAAAAAATCACGTTCTATCAGATGTGAGCTGATTAATAGAAGTATTTTACATAATTTAAAGATTGATAAAGAGAAAGTATTACATATCTATTCAATATAAAAAAAAAACTTTATTTACATACTCTGAATGTGAAAGTAGATAGAGCTGAGTGGTACTAACATACTCACGCACAAATTTTCGCTTTTAAAATAATATAAACATAATAATATCAAGTAGGAAGTAGGTTAAATATCAAAGGTCTTTCATGTTCCTTTATTCGTGACTTAATAGCTGAAATTGCGGGACCAATTTTTGGAATACATAACTTAGTTTAGGCTGTGGTTTAGGTACGTCATAGTACGTAGATAAGTCAAAAACGAAGCAACATAAAAGAAAATATATACCTGTCTTAGAATGTAGGTACAAATGAAGCCATTTCATATGATACCCCATTTAAACCTACCCTATTTGTAGCCTACTTTGAAATTTCGGGCCCTTTTGAAAGGATAATATTTTATTATTATTTTCTAATCTATATCGGTCGCTGAAATAAACCTACCGCTGTGATGACAGACGTATATATACGGAGTAGCCCCATACGGGTTATTTATGTAAGTTTTTACCTTATTGGTTCAGCACCCTAATAATGTTTTTGAAGAATAACAAATATTATAAATTATTTGTTATTCTTATTATAGTAAATAACGGACACTTTTTACCTAAAACTTCGTTTATGATACAAAATACGTTAATGAACTTAAAGCCTCTATAGAGAAATCAACAATATACCTACTCAAAATTTATATTTTATTAATTAAATCATAACTACAATTTAACAAAATGCTGGTAAATGATGGCAATAAAACATCAATAGATGGAGTTAGTTCCCGAGACACATACTTAGGTACGTGTAGTTGGATGCAAACTTATCTGCGGAGAGCCATAGCGAGCGTCTCCGTCCATTCTCCAGTCCAGCCGAGTAGGCACTCTATTATGGACTGCTATTTATAATGGCCTCAGAACCATTCAGTGGACATGGAGGACGCCGCGGCCCGGCCGGTATCGCTCCATTTAACATACCTACGACTACGCGCATGCTTCACATCACATCACCAAGGCTGACTCAAGACACTTGATTACAATTGAGGCTAATCAACTAAGTGTATACATTAACTATATACATTATATTCTAAAAGAAAGATAATGGTGCCGATTCTGTTGTAAAACGCACTAAACTAATTTTAGTCACACCACATCTCTTTCTTACAAACATTATCGAAAAGGATAAAACATATTTAAAGCTGTCAATTTAGTCTTTGCCGTCTTCATTTGCGTAAATTTAGACATAACCGCGGTAGATGGCGACCAAATTTATATTGAAAATAAGCATTGGACTAATTTGACAGGACTAAATTTCTTACATCCTTTACTTACGATCTTTGTTAGAAAGAGACATAGTGAGATTAAAATTAGTTTAGTTGTAAACAACAGAATCAGGGCCAATATATACTTATAAACATATACTTGATAATTAATTTTGTAGTTTATGTACTGCTTTGTCGGTATGGCTGATATTTCACAGCACAATTTCAGAATATTTATGTAAACTGCTCGGCAATGGGCACACGCCTGACACTGTTGTCAATATTTATGTATCCAGAAATGTGGAATATCTGTTTGTCAAATATAAAGGTAGTCTGTGAGTAACCTTGTTATCTCCGATCTAATTATTTCAAACAGTGAGCGACATGGAGTCTCATGCCTAACCTAATTCATTGATATTTTTAGGTATCTTGTGATATTTTGTACATACATTTGCAGTGAAATGCCTACAATATAAAGATATAAGTATCCCTGTAAATACCTAGTAAAATGCACAGGTAATAATTAATCGTTAATGTATCAAAAAGTAATTAAAGATAAGTTTTCTTTTTTTGTCGAGGAGGTTGTAAATTTTTCAGTGTTGATAGATTCGCTACGCGGCCATTTTTAAACGTAGATTTCCCGTTATGTAATAACGATGATCAAAATGACGATAGTCATAATAATTATTTGAAGGGTCCATCCCTCGGATGAAATAATTCTCTGAGCGGGTTTTGTACTGAACATAGGTACCTAGTTTAATTGTAAGTTTTCACAAAATTGTGAAAAACTCGCCGACAGTTGTCAAAATGCACAAATTAGTGATATTCGTAAGCAGCGGGGCTACCGCGTAAGTCAATGGTATAAACTTCATTAAACTGGGCTTCATTGAAATCCCATAATTTGAAGTTCTCTAACATTTAGACCTCAAACGGCCGCCGATTGACTCGTGTCAATCGGTGTTGATTCTGTTGTAAATCGCACTAAACATTTCTTTCTTACGAACATTATTGAAAAAGGATAGAACATATTTAAAGCTGTCAAATTAGTTTTTGCTGTCTTTATTTGCGGGTTTTTACACATAACCGCGATAGATGGCGACTAAATTTATATTGAAAACGAGCATTGGACAATTTGACAGAACAAAATTTCATACATCATTTCCTTATGTTCTTTTTTAGAAAGAGACATAGTGAGACTAAAATTAACTTAGATGGAAACAAGAGAATCAGCACCAATGGATGGCTTTCTTGACTTGTTCGATATTCACGTGTTCCATAATTATAATAGAATAGTAGAAAAGGGAAGCCCATTTCAATGGAGTTCATTACCATTGACTTACGTAGTAGCTCCGCAGGCCAAAACAACATTTTGTTCAAAAGATTCTATTTTATGTTCAACTGGCTTACGACCCGTGGTGTTCTCCACGTACCAAAGGAATCTAATGTTTCTCAGGATAATTAGTATCACACGTGTTAGTCCAGAAGATATCATGATATTATAAGTGAGATGAGAGTATTAATCTACAGGAAATTCATAATTCCCCCCACCCCTCCCTCAGCCGAAAAGCAGTATCACCATATAACGCCTGTTTGTCTAGACTAGGCAACCTGAGGGCATGTTTTTAAGAACGATATTTCTATTACTTTAATAGGTCCCGATCACTTAGATTAAGCATTTAATGAGAATGTATACAATAGCGATCTTCTTTATTGAAGGTTAGACTGAATACTAAGGTATGAAGCAAATGGAAAACGAGTGTTTTCTGCCTACCCTAAGTAGTATAAGTTGGTAGTTTCATATCAGATTACTGATATTTCTATCCTCTACTAAAAACTTATTAGTTGCTAGTAGCAAATTAAAGTTTTTTTTTATGTTGATCAAGGTTTACTAATTGGTATTCAGGCAATCATTAGGCATTACGGACCGAAAACTAATAATTTAGGAGGGAACTCTAAACACACTAATACGATTTTTAAGTAAATTGTTATTGTATGACATTTATGTAGATATGTGAATAAAACATAAAAGCTTACCTTAGGTGATGCGGTAGACGCAGATTTATCAGTCATAGTCTTGTTCCTCCGCTCAATGATTAGCATTAATACATTACAAAATTTACTAAAACGTAATAGGTGTATCTACCACTCGATTACCCAAACAAATTGTTTTATTTTCATAACTATTATATCACACTAAGAAAGCAATGATTTACAGTACTATTCAGTTATCGAAAGGGCAATCAGTCCGCATTCTCGACAAATACTCTTTATCACATGACAGCAGGTGTCCAGATTTGCCCCATGTCTTTTCTTCGTCAAGAAACGCCAGTAAATATCCTAGGAAAATTGTCAACCTCTTCAATAGAAACGTAACAATATTACGACAAATTTAGCAGTAACGGAGCAATGAAAACTTGAGTATCGGAATTCTTATTTTTTTTTTACAGAATTTACGGTTCATTTGATAAATTGTAGATGGTGTGTTTGCGCGCGCCCTGGAATCGACCGGGCGTCCCGCCGCGCCACTGAGGCATCTCGCAAGGCTCCCGGCCCGCGGCGGCGGCGCGCATGCGTGCGCGACCGCGACCGACGACGACACCCACGCCTCGCTCCTCCAGCCCCACCGCGCCACTACCACTAGCTGTGCCGTACATTACCCGCTCGGGGCAGGTATGGGCACGCAGCCGCTCCACGCACGCGGCGATACGCACCACCGGCGCTGCTATCAACGCCGGCTTGCATCGTGCTGTCCCGCCTCGATACGCGGCCGGTGATAGCGCGAGGATCACACTAATATGACGTCACCGTTCGCACAAAAGTACCACAACGCAGAGACGAGGCGCTCGTATTTTCCGCCTTATTTAATTAACGCCAATGAGACGGACATTAAACCGACAAATAAAACTGATCCTTGGGAGCCACAATTAGACAGTAAAATGAATCGTATAGCCAACAGCGTGCTCTAACAACTATTAACGTCTTGTTTTCCCAACATAGGTGCCATCTATGGGGCAAGTCAATTATTTATATCAGAACGTTGTAAGATTCTTCTTCTTTTTCACGATGGTAATTATTGCAAATTATTATAGGAAATAAGCAATACGAGAGAAAGAGTAGAGATTAGTCGAACTCATAGAGAAAACTTCAACTATGTACGCCGCCCGTCTCGATGGCCGGTGCTAGATAATAAAGCTCTACGAAGGTACTCATTATCATATAAGTACATCTGTAGGTTCTCGATCTTACCCTCATGGCCATTTATGAACCCCAAGCTTTAATCCAACTAGCTAATATTGCTGTTTCTAAAAATTGAATTTCATATTTTCTACTGTTTTAGTTTTTTTTTAATCCTTGTTTTTATTTCCTTAATTATCTTTTCTACAGAGTTATTTTTGCAATTGGACATTACCAGAGATTAAAGTCAAGAAATCGGTAAATGAATAAACTTTTCCACATAAAGTTAATTGCTCCGTTCGGGAGGGGTTGCGAGAGGTCGACTCAAGGACAAGATATATTCAACTGGTACAGAAGTGTTTACGTGTATTTCAGTTAAACATAGTATAAAATATAATGTATCTATTAGTATTGCAGAGTAGTTGATAAAATAACACAATTTACATAATTACATTAAATTAAGGCAACAAATACAAGTACTTAGCTAACAAAATTATACATTCGTCGTGAAATATAAGCTTTATATAAAACACAAACAATGTCATATCTAATATCTACTCTAGCATAAATCTATGATTTATCAATTACAGTGTCTATCTACCTACAGACTATTTCAACAATTCATTTTACATACCATTAACAATATACATACCTATCCAGATTTATACCTACTATACTAATTAGAGCACGTTCCGTTTTAAAGTAAGGGAAGACACATTAACCATGAGTAACGAACGATGCTAGAGGCAGACGATACGTTCGGTGAAGGCACCAATGATGGTCATGTCGGCGGCCAGCGCGGCGCGCAGCACCTGCGGCGCGACCGCGTCCCGCACCCGCAGCGTGAACTCGCGCCGCGTCGGCACAGGCAAACTTCCGCCAATAGCATTTAATGTTCTCGTCCTGCCGGTTAAATCCAACGGCTCCCCTTCCACGCTTTTCCCCAAAACTGTACGTACGCACAGAGACCTACACGCTTCCCTCTCGGCTTCGTAAAGCTCTCGTGCGGCGATCTCGAGCGTCCGCCGCATATCGACGCCTCCCACTGTCGTATTTCCACCTGGAACTCCTTCTTCGAGAGCTTTCACCGCTCCGGCACGTAAAATAGCCGGTAGTAGGAGTTCTGCGACCGCACTCACAGTTCGCGAGCATAAGAAACGCAGTATCTGTTCTGCTTCACGAGTCTCATCGAAGAGCCTCCGCTGGCGCGCGGCGGGCACCGGTCGAGCCACGGCCCACGCCTCCGCCCAAGGATTTCCGGGTAGTAGCATACGGTCCCCTAAGGAGCCACCTTCGTCAGGCTTCCAGTCCCTAGGCGAGTACCAGCGCACGAAATCACACAATTCAGAACCCGGATTTGCCGCTTTGAACGCTTCCATGTCAGACAGAAGCGAAGCACTCATCATCCTCGCTCTGAGTTCTGACGCTTTTGCATCATCCCCGAGTCGCACCATCAGTTCCGCATCTTCTTCTAGCTGGTCTTCAGTCTTCGGTGCAGGATCCTATATGAAAGTTAGGAGTATTATAAATATACAAGAAATAAATATAAATATGTATAAAGAATGATAATAATTGATGCAAAAAACTTAATGTACGTAATACTACGTATATAACGTAGCCATGAAACTTTAAAAAACATCATTAGCATAATGAAGTACAAAAACTGTTTGCATAATTAAATATTAAGTGACCTGCGTTCTTGGTACGTAGAGAGCAACCCCGTTTTTTAGCGTAGCGTCACTGAGGCGATGTAGGCGGCCGACCGGCCGGTCCCACGGCGGCAGGTCTTCGGCCTCGCCCTCGGAGCAGTCATAGAACTCGTCGTCGGAAGAGTTGCCCGCCAAACTGCCCGCGCCGTCGAGCGCACGTTTGATACAACAGTTGAGGAGCTGCAGTTTCTGATGGAGCAAGCACGTGCGGGCGTTAGGTGTCCCTTCTGCAATCCTGTCGACAAGGAAAACAATTGTTAATAGGATTTAATATGATAAGGATTCGGTTGATCATTAAATATCTGATTTAAAAGCAGTGGCGTAGAGTAGTGGGGGTGGTGGGGCGGCCCGCCCCGGACGGCACATTTAGGGGGCGGTAAAATTTCACAATAAATAATAAAAAATTTGATTCAGTAGTGGATTTCAACATTTCCCAAGTAGGTATAGGCTGCCACTGTAAATTTTTTGGCGCCCTTATCTCTGCAATACAAATTGGTTGAAAATGAATTATAATTTTCTTGGTTATATTTCTGACTAAATCAAAGTTTAATCATGTACCGACTAATAAGCCGGTGTAAAGTATGCTTCTTTCTGAAAGACATGGAAAAAAAACGTCCCCAAATTTATCGCGCCTAAAATCTGCCGCCGTAGGCTCAGGCTTACTCAGCCTGCTGGGTAAATCCACCACTGGCGTCATTTCATCGCAACTACAATTTGTAAAGATTAGGTTATTTTTAGAATTACTGTATATTTCGAGTCTTTTGCGTTTAAGACATAAATAAGGGCGGCAGAAGCAAAAAAAAATGGGGGGGGGGGGGCAAAATATGTTGGCGCCCCGGGCAGCAGAAACCCACGCTACGCCACTGTTAAAGCTGCTACCGCGTACGATTAACAACACACACAACACTAAACGCATGATATGATAAGTGGAATAACGTTACAATCTAAGTACAGACAGCAGTTCAGAAACTATTTCATGGCTAATTACAACGTAGTACATGTAGATAAGTATTTTCTACAACCATTAAATAACAACTGTCACGTAGCGCCGACATCATTGTAACTTTCACTTGAAGGCAATTTTAAGTAGATAAATACGTCCTCAAAAAGAAAGCAAATAAATCAAGTGAATGCTGAATGTCTCGCACAATACTCGGAACATTTTCTCTTTCGTGTATGTAAATTTAGGAGTCACCAAGTTCACCAACACTACTGAGCACAATGGCTCCAAGTAGGCGTAAGAAGATCATCGCATCATTCATGTCAAATTTGGACAGAGGTGCGCACCTGATGCCGAACGGCGGCATCCGAATTATTTCGTCTCGATTTCTGTGCCACGACCCAGAATCAGCGGGAACTGAATTAAACGCGCCAACGCTCTCAGAACCGTTATCATATTGAATTACAAATGTGTTGCTGCGAAGCGAGCAGCAGGCGACCGTCAGAGAGCCTACTTCTTGATGATGGCCGTCGTCGGCGTGTAATCGGTCGGTGAACCGTTTGTTTACCGGAGCCGGTGTAGCTGCAGCAACTAGGTGTAGGTCAGGAAACTATGGTGGGGGCCACAGCCACGGCGAGCAGTCCGTCGCCGACGACAGCCGCGAGCGCATCCATCGCGCAGACATGGGCCTACTTCCTGCGCACAATACCGGTTCCTGAGTCCATCGAAAGTGACCTCTATCCCACTGTTGTGAACCAATGATGACATGCAATCTGTGATTTATACAAAATAAAAAATCCAAAAAGAAATTTACGTGACAGTGTCAGTAAAAAGTGTCCAGTTTCAAGGGATTAACGGGTAATCCGTGGGGATTATGCACGAAATGGTGAGTTTAATATATGTTACATATCTGAAGCTTTTCTCGATAGCCAGTACCATACCGCACGAAAGAAAATCTCATCGCGTACAATGACCCACTTAGAACGAATCATTGTGAAGCGCCTCCAGCGACCGGCACGAAGAATAACTACTTGCATAATTAAAAAAAAAACAAAATTTTCTTTCAAGTAAATCTAAATTTTACTAGCGCGTTCCCGGGATAAAAGTATCTTATGACCTGTTCCAAGACCTGAATATACATATCTCAATTTAGTCAGCCGTTACGGAGCTGAGTGGTGACATACAACACACAAACTTTTGCATGTACAATATATTTTTTATCAATAAATCACAGCGCAGTTGTAGCCTAAATTGCAAGCACGGCACTTCAATTTCGAACAACTTTTATCTGTACGGAATACAATATTAGATTCTAATAAAATATATAAGATGAAATTCTTCTTCTCATATTTATTGCAATAAGCATTTCTTGGAACTAGTGTTCATACTCTTTTCTTGTCAAAATACGCAAACAATGCGCTGAAATAAACTGTACAACAATTTCTGGAAAGCTCAACTTCGTTCATACATATTTATTGACATTGTTACCTTATGAGTACACACAGTATCACAGAAAATTAAAAGCGTCGTGACATTGCGTTGCGTTTGTGATGTTGGTACTATACGTTAGTATGTCAATCGCACACTTTCTCTAATAAATTTTATTCATCAAATAAATGTTTAAGAAACACAGCGTCACTCTTACTCTTACCATAAGTACAAAAGATCAAATTGACAAGTTGTTACCTCTTGTAAACTCGATTACGATAATAAGGAACTGGCCCAGTCCAGCGGTTTGCCTTCTTTAATAGTTTTCTTTGGTGGTTTGTTTACTTGGCAAAGTTCGTGCAGGCTTAAGAGTGTGTTTGTAGAGGCGGCGGGCGACGGAGAAGACGCCGACTGTGGGGTGTTCACCCTGCCAAGAGGGAGGCTTGAGTCTGAGGCCCTCCATCTAACTCATTCCTGGCGAGCTGGACTCTCGAATTTGTCACGTAAAGCTAATAATTTGATAGTAGCATTTTTTCAGAGCAAATCCAACTTTCCATAAGTGTTGATAAGTTCGATTTCACGATAGATAATGAAATAAAAATTTCGAAAACTAATTCTAAATATTATTCTGTATATTTCACAGCTCGAAGGTGTCGAGCACCTTTGTTTGAAATGCGAATGTAGGGCAAAACTAATAGTTAAGCCCGACTAATATCCGGCGTTGACTTCCACCTCACGTAGCGAAAACTTCAGTTTTAGTTCAGTCCTAAGCCTGACCCATTAAATAGAGGATATGTTTATTTCCTCCTGAATATTTGTCATTAGCATTCCGTTGTGTTTTGAGTGATGAAGGTTGAATGAAAATATGAGAATAAACGAAAGAGAAAATTGTACATCAGATGCTTTTTGTTAGATAGCGAGATGTGTAAATATTGGCGATAGTCTCCTGCCGCGTCCTCCCCGCTTGTCGTAAACCACATCATAACATAACCTCATGATACTATCACAGATATCAGAATTACATTACGAAAAATATACATTATTCGCTTACGAACGGTCACATTATCACAAATAAGTTTGAGTAGATTTGTTAGGAGATTTGTAATTTTACTAAATCTACCACTGCATTGTTTTCAGATACCGAACCAAAAAGGTAAAAAGGTACGCTTATGGTGCCACTCTGTATGTGTCCGTTTGTCACAGCGTTATATTTGAGCAACCACTGATGCTATTGATTTGAAATTGGAATAGTTATAAATATTGCTTACCCTATATTATTGCAAATTAAAACAACTTATTTTTTGTTTCTTTGCAAAAGGGGCCGAAATGGGGGACCTAAATTCCAAAACAGGTTTTTATTTTCTCTTCTATGCTTAGTTTTTGATGTATGATGAAAAATTACACAAAAAATACCATCCCCCCCCCTTATCTCTGAAGTTCGTAAAGCCAAATTAATTAGGTACAGTAGATAGACATAGTTTTTCGGAATCATCAAAATTCCTTCACAAACAAATTCATGTCTTCTACAGTTATGGTTATTATACTGAAGAACTGTTTTTACAAAGAATCATGGCGAGCTCCATACATTGATTTGTACAACATTTTAGAGGGTTTTGAATCACTTCCAATGTTGAGATTACATTACCAGCAACATGATATTTTATAAACCCCGCAAAACATAACACCAACATAACGGTTTTGGTCGCGAATAGTCGTGATTCGCCGGCATGCCATAGAAATTCGTATTTTTATCCCGGGGTTCTAAAAATATTTTAAATGGCTCAAGTTGTTCCTTAGGCACCAAGGATCAAATATAACGTCATTCCAGCGTCTCTAAAAATCTCGCCATGATCCTTTGTATGCTTAATTGAGGAGATCTATTTCAGCTATTATAATAAGCTCAATTTATTTTGTAAACTATACACTGTAATGCTGTTCGATCTCTTAAAATAAATAAATTAATTAAAAATTATAAATCAAGAAATTATACGTCTAAGGAAGGTCAGAACCCTCATTGCGTGTTTCAGACTCAGAATCTGTAAGATTTTGATTCAGCAAGTTTGTTGAATAAAACATAATTTTCACTAAACTGTTAGATTATTATGTAGGTCCTACTTATTTTGTGCTGTTAGTGCCAATATTTCCGCTTTCAGTTGCAATTAACATAAAGTTAATGAATAAACCTAGCTATGTCAAAAGATTTTGAAAGCTTTTAACATAATTTGATTCAAAAGCTCGGATTTGGTAACGCAGTTGCCAAATTCAACATCCTCTCCCATAACAGGTTTTTACTTTTGGACATTTCAAGCCAATATTTATGCATGAAGATTCCAATTTCCCATTCCCATTTTCTAGCCCATGTTTGATATTTATTGCAACAAAACAAAATTTCAGCCAAAAAACCTTTTAAACCAATGTAACTTATATCATCAAAATAAACTATTGTTGTTTTACTACGTATACGTGTTTGACCACAGTCTCATAATGGTCAGTGATTATATGGTCAAAAGTAATTATATATTTGCAACAAACCATCATACATAAGGCGATGATAGCTCAGTGGTAGTGACGTCGGATACCGAGATGAAGGTCCCGGGTTCGAATCCTACAATGAGCTTGAGCTTTCGGTGAAGGAAAACATCGTGAGGAAACCATAGCACGGTGGTAGGGTACTTTGTAGTACCCGCCTGGCTGGCTACCACCCTCGAGTTGAAAATCTGTCGCCAAGCACCTTTCGGTGTGTTCCGACAGCTGCACTTGAGAGCCAGTTCCTTCTAGGCTTTGTGTGTTTACCACCTTCGGCCGCATCATCACTTACCATGGTGAGATTGCGGTCAAACACAGGCCTATAAACAATAAAAAAAAAAAAAAAAAAAATACATACCTACATAATTCGATGGTAGTACCTAATCGAATGAGATTATTTAATATGCGAGTTTATATACATATTCCATACATACATATTAAAAAAATACAACGTCAAACTAACCGTAGCTACAGGTAACTACAGTACACGTAAATTCAACCAAACATAGTTGGCATAGTTTGGATAACGAGGGAATTCCAATAACATCTGAAGCAAGGTAACAGCCGTGAATTTCATCTAAATGTATACAAACGTGCCGTTAGATACGACAAAATTGTATATAGTATCAGCATGCAACAACTGGTTTTTGCAAAAGCTTGCAGTTTGGAATTTCAAAACATTTCTTTTTGTTAATCTGAGAATATAATCTCGTTGTAAAACCTGTAACTTTTAAATAGTTATATTCGGACTCGACCGTATTTCTCTGTGGTATTTCTCTAACTAAAAAAGTTTTGTAATTAACTGAATATCTCCCTATCTCTAACTACTCTATATATTTACATGGATATCAAATATTCTGTTTACCTAGTGCAAATATTTCAAAGGACTGGGGCGAGTGTAATCAACATTCATAGCTAGTGGCAGTTAGCGCAGTTCTCATTGCCATACGTGTTACCTGGAAATTCGCGGGCCAGCTAGTTCGAGCTGTGCTCCCGGAACGTGTTTTAATTGCCCTATAGATACATACATAGTTACCTTAGTACTCTGATAATAAATCAGGGAACCCTAAATATTTAGATGTCTATTCAATCTTCGCTAAAACTGAAGAACGATCCATATTTAAATTAAACTTGACACACGATTTGTTCGTTTCTTCGATATAATCGAAAAATATACTAAAATAAAGCTACGGGTAAAGTCTAGCAACGAAATAAATATCAGCTGGTGACCATTACGCTGTTTCGTTTCAACGGTATTTCGCGAATGCAGTAAATCTAAAATAACTTTCGGGTTGAAAGCTTCTATTTATATGGGGTATGGCCTGGACGGCATCACCCTCGCGAGACCAATGACGGAACGCAGGGCTCCTTACCCCACCACCCTCGTAAAATATGCGCCACCGTCGCGTCTCTCGGTCACATTGGTGAATTTTACACATTTCTACTTTATGCTACCGCAAGGATTTAAGGTTTTTGTAAAACAAAAATATATTTGTTGTCGCTTTTTAAAAATATCTTTAAATTAGATGCCTTACTTAGAAAAAGCTCTGCGTCGTTAGTGAGGTAATTAACGTTGTGCAGCCTGTTTCCTAGTTATTTTTTGCTAGGTAACACTTCAGTTTTTTAAGAAATTTCACCGATGATCAATGAACAAGAGTGAACAAAAACATTAGGTACAACGACTAGAAACTAGTGATGGGCTTTAAGTCCGTTCACATGCAGAGTCTAAGATCTACTTACACTTTACATTGAGCTTGTTTAGTTAATGTAGTTTTACTAGTAGCTAATTTAAAAATGCTTTACACGATCGGGAGAGTAATTTTAATAAATTTCGATCACTTTACTTACAACTTAAAACTAATAAAGCTGAAAACATTGCGGAATCGATCCAATGAAGTAGGTATATAAGTCCTCCAAGATCGAATATTACCAAAAGCACAGAACAATAATAGTCGTACGCCAAAAGCATCTCATCCCATCTCTATGAGGAACTGAAGACAATGGGCAAAGGTAACTGTGCCGTCGATTAACAGCCGACGAGACGTCGACTCCGGCGCACGCCCGTGCGACGCCATTGTGTGTGCGTCAAGTGCATTGTTTACTGTTCATACTAATCGACTGACATTAAGGGCACGTCTATATATTTGCGTTGTGACTACACATATGATAATACCGAAAACATTTTATATCTCGAGTACGATTTCTACATAGTCAATGGCATAAAACTTTTTGAGCAAAGATTAAACGAACAAACGGTTCCTTCCACACAATTACTCAGGTGTAAGCCGAAACGTCGTTTCATGTGGAGCACATGCGATCTTACCAAACTGTAACATTAAATTTTTTTTTTTTTTTTTTTTTTTTTTTTAAATTAGATGGGCTTGCGTTTGGCCACTGACCCGCCCATAAGGGGCGATGACGAAGCCTAAGATGAAACACGCTTACCCAGAAGAAACCTATTCACTCTGGCCTTGAAAGTACCTAGATTGTAAGCGTCAGGGAACACAGACGCCGGAAGCAAGTTCCACTCCCTTGCTGTACGCATTAAAAATGAGGATGCAAAACGCTGTGTCCGTATATTCGGTATGTCAACAACGTACGGGTGAAAATTTTCCCGGCGTCTTGTGGTTCGGTGTAAAAATGGGGATGGTGGAATAAGGTTGAACAATTCCTGCGCACACTCTCCAAAATATATCCTGTAGAAAACCGATAAGCAAGCAACCTTTCTTCGATGGTCAAGGCTCGTGAGTTTCGCCTTAATTAAAGACTCATCTCCAATTAGTCTCCTGGCTCGGCGATCTATTGAGTCGAGGGCCTCAAGCTGGTACTTAGCTGATCCATCCCAAAGATGGCAGCAGTACTCCATGCACGACCGGACTTGTGCTTTATATAGTTGGAGCAACTGCCCAGGCGTGAAGTACCGCTTGACCTTAGAGAGGATACCCAGCTTTCTGGCAGCCGTTTCTGCCTTCGACTCAATAGAACAGCCAAAGTTTATTTTGGCTGTTAATGTTATGCCTAGGAGATCAAGGCGATCGCATATTGGCAAGGATATATTTTGGAAAGTAGGAGCCTGGTTGTAAGGACTCCGTTTGGCGGTGAAAAGACACGCCTGTGTCTTGGTGGCGTTAAATGTGACCAGATTGGCTTTGCCCCAATCAGAGACTGCCTGCAAGGTCACGTTCAAACGCTCTACCATGGCCTCCCGAAACAATTGGATCTCGTCACTAGTGGCTCGCGCGCTGGAAACGTATCTCTCTGCAACAGTGCTGTCGTCTGCGTACCCAAAGATACCGGGTTTTAGCAGATCGTTGATATGCAGCAGAAATAAGGTTGCAGAGAGAACTGATCCCTGAGGAACTCCGGCATTGATTGCCAAGAGGTCCGACGAGCACCCGTCTATGACCACTCGTATAGACCGTTCACTCAGGAAATCGGAAATCCAAGCGCACAGGCCATCAGGAATTCCATATGAAGGAAGCTTGCTTAGAAGGCTGGTGTGCCAGACCCTATCGAAAGCCTTAGATATATCGAGGGAAACGGCAATTGCTTCCCCGTGTCTCTCAATGGCTTCGCTCCAAAGATGTGTGGCATACACAAGAAGATCCCCAGTAGACCGTTTTTGGCGGAAACCGTACTGTCGGTCACTGAGGAGTTCGTTATCTTCAAGGTATGCCAGGAGCCTCCGATTCAATACACGCTCCATAGTCTTGCAGAGTATAGAGGTGATCGCAATCGGTCGATAGTTTGTAGGATCGGCACGGCTGCCCTTCTTAGGCACAGGTTGCACGTTAGCAAGCTTCCAGACTATCGGAACATGACCCATTCGAAGTGAGAGGCGAAACAGGCGTGTCAAGACAGGAGACAATTCGGGCGCACAATTGCGCAGGACAATGGCTGGAATGCCGTCGGGACCACTGGCTTTATTCACGTCTAGAGCGCGTAGTACCTTTACAACCTCCTTTTGCCGGATACGGATGTCCGGCATTTGGCAGTTGCAAGTGGGTAGTGGGGGTGGTGTTTGTAAACCAGCGTCTAGACATGAATTCTCCGCAAATAGAGAGGCAAACAAATTGGCCTTCTCTACAGCAGTGTGAGCTAGTGATCCATCAGGCTTCAGCAAAGGCGGCAGCGACGGGCGGCAGAAATTGGTCTCGACCGATTTGGCAAGGGACCAGAAAGCTTTACTCCCAGAGGGGTAAGAAGATAGCTTTTTTCCGATCCGGCCAACATGGTCAAAACGCGCCTTCTTCTGTGCCTTTTTGCAGGACTTGGCAGCGATGTTAAAGGCTTTCTTCTTCAAGCCCACGTCAGGAGCTTTGCGAGTGCGAGAATCCGCCCAGATTCGGTAAGCAGACTGTTTTCGTGCCTCAGCAGAGGCACAATCAGCATTGTACCACTTGGGGGTTTCGATATTGAGTGATATGTCGGAGAATGGGATATAGTATTCCATTGCTCGACATATCACATCCGATATAGCACTCGCACAGCTGGACGGGTCATCGGAAGTAAAGCAAGTTCGCCGCCAAGGATAAGATGCAAGAAAAGAACGCATCTCATCCCAATCTGCTGACTTGTATCGCCAAACTCGCCTGGTGCCTTTAGGGCAAGGGTCAGGCGGAGAGTAGGACGACACAGCTTTCACCAGACAGTGGTCGGAGGTTCCCAATGGGGCATTCACCGAAACTGAGTACCTGTCAGGATCTGTTGTCAGCAGAAGGTCCAAGCAGTTGGCTGTGTGATCAGCAACATCCGGTACGCGCGTAGCTTCGCGAACGAGCTGGGAGAGATTTAGCGTAAGTGCTAGTTTCAACGCCTCTCTCCCAGCAAGGTCGGTCTCCCGGTATGGGTACAACCACTCACGATGGTGAGCGTTAAAGTCCCCCAGGAGGACCAGCTGCGCGGTCGGATATTTTCGCTGGATCACGTCCGCCGTTTCGCCGAGGTATTGAAAGAGCCCGATTGTCTCCTGGTCACCGCTGTGCGATCGGTAGACACAGGCATAGAGGATTTGCTCTATACCAGTGCCCACCAATATCCATATGACAGAAAAACCTGGTTTTTCAAGGCCCCGGAGACGCCGACAGCAGATGTCATCGCGAGCATACACGCAGACCCCAGCGCGTGGTTTGAAATTGTGCTCCAGGGTATACCCTGGGTAATTTAGGTATGCCGCGTCTGAAGGACATCTGATTTGCGTCTCCGTGAGAAAGAGTAGGTTAGGCTTGTCCGTCTCAAGGTGGTGATGGACGGCGTCGAGATTGGAGTGCAGACCTCGAATATTTGAGAGGTGCACTTTAAGTGAGAAATGTAATTATTGATTATCATTCAGTAACTTGTTGATCATTTAACAGCTCTTCTTTGAACTAGGTAACAGAGCGTTAGCCAGAACGTAGTTTTGTTGTCCCACGCGCTGTGGACTCGGTACCGTATCTACCCTTTTTTGTTTTAAGGTTCTACTGATAAAAAAATGCTTATAACAAAAACACTACACAAACTATATTCCCATGAAAATTAAAATTGGTTTATTTGACTTGAGTATAGACTTGCCTTTTTTTACTGAAATAAATCTACTATTTACAGCAGCGTGACTGGTTTCATAATTTGCTACAGAAAGCCAAGCATATAAATGTACTTGCTGTTAAAATTTTATTGGCTAGTAACAACAAATTATCATGATTTCAATTTACATAAAATATTTGCTTAACCTCTCCTCTAACGACTATACCACTGACTGTTTCAACCAATTAAATGTTGCACTCAATTAATATCGAGGAACATAATGTAGTAATAAAGTGTTTAATGCGCTTTACCATCGTAAAATTACGGTATAACGCAGCTGTTTTAATAAAAAAGTTTATGATTCTAGTTAATTTTATTTTAAAAGCAAAGTCAACCAATAAACTACATCAAGTAGCTTTAGTCAAGAAGAGACAATTCGTTACCCTACATTACGGAAGCCCATCGCCATGATAAATTTGCCCACAAAAGCATGGAATATAGGTATGTTACCTACGGGTAGTACAGTACAAAGCAGTATATCTGCAAAACACGGAAAAGATAAACATATCCCTTCACACACAACACAAGTGTCTATCATAAATAACTAATAATGCTAAAAGATACGCCCGGGGACAGTTTAGAAGCCCTTGGTCCCCACTTCATTCAGAAGACAGGGACTAGCTTTGATGCTTCCAAAGAGGTTCTCAAATACAAAGATAACTGATTGGTCGGTAGGCTGACCAACGCTGAACAACGGCAAATCATGTCGCTTTCTAAAATTGATAATCAAAGATACCAGTTTCGTAAAGGAAATAGAAATATTTTAACAAACTCTATAAATTTCTACGTTATTTGTTTCATTTTATCGGTAGAGAAACAGGTAATTTAGCATAAATAATAATGAAATGGGTTTTCACTCTTCACTTTCAAAATATGTAGTAGAAGCATTTAATTTGTGATTTATTTAATTACCAATAGACGTATTCAACTGTTGAGGCTTCTAGCCTAATGATGGCGGCAGGATGTTTTTTTCAACTTTTTAAAAGCAGTTCAAGGTTGGATTTGTTCTAATGAGTTTTCGCTAGTCGTAAAGAACTAGACTCTATATACCATCGATTGGCAAGATTTTTTGCTGCGTTCATTTATACGAAGATGATTGACAGTGTTAATTCATGTCTAGAGACTATCACCTTAATAGATAGTATGAATTACTGGCATATTATTATATCATATCATATTTCTAGCTCACATGGTATACATTTATCCATATCAAGATGCAGGTAAAAGTCTATAATCCACCATGTATATATGTAATTCAACAATTCTTATAGTCGATTCATTATCTATCCTTTAAAATATTGACTCACTGACCTGTCATATCAACATTCGAGCTATGAAGCTTTATCTACTAATGTCGCTCGTCGTCATTATGAAATGTAATATATTACGAGTAATTATTTAGTGATTTTGTTGCTGAATATTCTTTGAATAAAATATTGAAATATCGATTTTCTCGAAATTCTTGACTTTTAGAAGAAAAAATCTAAAACATAGCCAAGTTCATCTCTTACGGCCAATTGTAGTAGTTCTTCATTATGAAACCCAATTAGTCTAAATATTTCACGTAACTGCTGCAAGCATAAAGTCTGCATCACCGAAATTCAGTTATAAGACTGTACCAAACATACCACAGAGGTTAAATACAAAGTTTAACTTGAGAGTATCCAATGAGAAGCTAATAAACCGTGTAACGAGTAAAGTGGAACTTAAATCTACTCGAGCCGCGTGCGTTTGTTACCTGAGTAGAGTCTAAAGTAAAGTTTGAGTTTATGATTACTTTACTGTTTAGTTCACGGTTTACTCAACGCAATAATAGCTTTAGTTGGTATTACGACATCGACAGTGGATTCTGCACGATATTTTCTGAATCATAATGTAGTATGTCGTTGGAAAACTGCGTGTAAGTTTCCAATAATGCAATTATAGTTGAATGCACTGTAAATGTGTCTTACTTCGAGTTCTCGCAAATATCTTGTAACTGCGAGTAGTATATCGAAGCTTGTATTGAATGAATGTACTTTTCATTATCCACGTAAAATTAAATTAAATCTCCTCAAACCAAGGGGTCAAGTATGATATTTTAACTAAAAATTTTATGCTTTCACGATCCCATTACAACTCTGTAAATTCAACAAAATCTGTACATTTTTACACCATTGATAGTTCAGTAGGACACATTTACCAAACAAGTGACTTCATTCAAACAAAAATGTTCACTGTAAATGTTTCAATCCCATACAACTCATAATTAGTGTTAACTCCAAATATCCTAATAATTTTGGATGAACCTATGTATCTCAAAAAAACATCTAGTCTAATTGCAGTTCCAATAAAAATAAATTTGAAAACAAGAATGGATTTACAAGTGTAACAAGTTATTGTAGCAGTCGTGCGTGAGTAGGAGACTCAATTATTCTTAGCATGGTAAATATTGAACAGGCATGGTAACAAGGTTCGGTGACCCGCCGTAGCCAGGTGCAATGTTGACATTCATCTAAGTCACGGCAGACGTCGCGAGCCGTGAAGATGGATTGGCTACCATCAGAACATTAGCAACGCCCGACTGCACTCGTACACATATACCACTATAACTAGGAATTCTTGAAGCTGACAAATGATTTATACGTAATTTTTCTCACTTTAGTAGTGATTGAAATTGTCTTTCATACTGAATCTCTACTTCCACGAAGATATCTATCGGTAGAAAGTTATTTTCATTAAGTTTAGTTTTCATTAACTTTAAAAGCATGTTAGTCATTTGAATCTTTACTGCCATTAGATTACCTACTCAGAATAAACTTCTATTCCCATACATATTAGAAAGCTAACTGGCAAGTCCAAATGCAGCTTTAAAATCAAGTTATACATAAAGTAGTATATCTTAAATGACGAGGAAAGAAGTAATATACACTAATGGAATTTAAATTGTAACATAGGTATGCAAAATATCAATGAATATTTGAAATTCTAATTTGCAATATCGAACATGCATATAATGTCGATACGTAATAAAGTTACCGCAGCAGGAATGATATCCCACGCTCACGTCTAGAAATGACTAACTCCCCTCGAATATAAAGTAAGTAAGCATCACGTATTCACAGAGAGCACCCACTTATCATTCGTGTAAGTGTGGAGTGGATCATGGCATGCAAGTCTCGCGCCACTCGGCATCGCGGCCAGCGACCAGCGACCACCAACCGTCTCAGTCCGACATCGCATCACAACATCAAGACAGCAAAGCAACGCATCGCCGCTTCCCAATACGTTTTTATACATGCACCCACGTTTCAATACCCGGAACATGTAAAACACTCAATGATTTCACTTGTATAAAATTCAAATGTACAAATCGGAGCGTAGCGTCGGAAATCCGTTCAATAAATATGTTAATCCGATCGGAACTTATCTCGTTTTTCACTGGTGATGTGCGAACGTACCCTCAAAGGGTATGTTATTCCGGTGCCGACCGTAATAACATATTTTCTGAATGCTTGACTGCAAACGTTCGACCCAATCGAAACTGATAAGTAAAAATGACCAATTTTATAGACACCTCACTTTCATATGATGCTCATTCAAATTCAAATAAATGTAATCCATGTTAATTCCCAAGTTATACACAGAATGTTCGGCAAATCTTGTATCATATGGTAAGGTAGACAAATTAAGACGATTTGCAATATATGATGAACAAATCCAGCTTCAATATAAAAGAAACCAAGAGTTTTTGAAAATAAATTACACAGTTTAATATCGTTTTAATTTGTATTGATCATGTTTGTTTGTTCTATCAAAATGTAATTATGATTAAAATCTTTAAATGAGCCTACAACCAAAGCCAAAGAACGCCTACAACCAAAGCCATGAACCAAACCTGTATCAAAAAGCATTATCAATGTGTGATAGGCCGTTTGGTGGAGGTTAGATACCTTAACTACACTTTGTGGGTTCCATTCCCATCCAGGACAAACTTTGTGTACATGAACAAGTCTGGTAGTTCTGTATCTTGTTTTAAGAGGGGACGGGCCTGGGAGGAATTCGAAAAATAGGTATCCTATCAAAAACATATTCATGTAAAATGTTGCCAAGACGAGACCATATGGCTCGCACTGTCAAAAAGTTAAAGGATCTCATGTAGAGCCAATGTTATAACTCTACACGCCCTAACTTTACAAGCCCTAACTTCACAAACTCTACACCTTAGTCAAAATATGTGTCTTGGCCGTTTCGCTGCCGTCACATGGGCGTAAGGTGAAAAAATTATTCACTGTTAACTACTTTTCTGTAGTACAATAGTTCTTGTAGTAGCGAAACAACCAAGCCACATATTTTTACTACGGTGTGTAGAGTTTGTGAAGTTAGGGCTTGTAGAGTTAGGGCGTGTAGAGTTATAAGCTTGGCTCTAAATGAGATCCTGTTAAGCTGGTTCGACAATAATTTTGTCACGGGACACGCATTTTAAATAAATAAGCTAGATTGCTGATATTACATAACGCATATAAACGTAGGTGTAACATCCCCGTCGAGAATAATTACACGATTATAAATCATAGGATATTACTACACATCCACAGCAAAACGAAACGAAATCCGGAGCCCAAGCGTCGCTTCCCGCCAAAACAGTTTAAGCGGAGCTCTCTATCTACCATCGCAGCCATTGCAACAGCCGGTTGCCTTTTGTTGCAAATACTTAATTTCTAGGCATCAATATCAAATCGCATGAAGCACATACTGTAGAAGATGAGGAAAGTTATGATCCTCTGCATCCAACTAGAAGCATACTGGAAAGCGTAGTTCTTTCCCTTTTCCTCAAGATAAGAAATAGAAATCTTAAGAACTTGCGTAGGGAATAATGATGCGTCAGTTTTTTCTTTTCTGTTCATATTGGTGCATCATGCTCATTATGCTATTGATATTGGTGCAAAGATTCTCTTATTATAATTGAGTAAAACGAATAAGTGCCTCAATCTAATTCAAAAATGCACTCGAATTTACAGCCGAGACACAAAATACCTTAACTGATCTCAATCACGCGACGTTCGGTTCTAATTATGATAAGTATGGATACACTCCAGTGATTAACTAATTATCAAGAGACACGTACTGACCAATTATTAGATTCATAATGGAATTTAGATAGTCCTTAAATTCTGTAAGCAAAATTTTGGCTACAATTTACTACGGGCTCACTCACACACTTAGCCTATTTCAAAAAAAGCTTATGACAGTATCAGAAAAATGCCTGGTGTTAATTGTACCTAAACACTGGAAACATCGAACGTGCTATTCGTCTTAAAAATGCATAAGTATATCAGTTCCATTATCAAAGTAGGCGCGTACTAAACTTATCAGAAGGCGAACCACAAGCTCTTAAAACAAGGTTAAAATAACCTTATTTGACTTTTGTCTATCTTTGACATCCGACGTCAAAACGGAACAAAAGACAAATAAGGTCTATTTTAACCTTGTTTTAAGAGCTTGTGGTAGGCCCCCTGGCCTTTGGAAAATAAACTGAATATAATACAATAATAGAGATACAATTTATCTAATAATAATGTTCAAAGCAAGTGAACTCGCGTGGCTGCCTCCACTTAATAACGTAGGTAGCCATAATCCATAGAGTGCTGTACATGTCATTTGTTAATTACAGTGGCTTGTCTTTACATCTTCCTTATATGCAATTATAATAACTGAGTGGTATCAAAACCATCGAATAATTTACCCTCGTGTTTACCACTTTCTTAATATAGTCCAAGGAATGTACCTTTAATGAACAGCCACTTCACATAGCATTTTTACAGGCAGGTATATGAGTGACAATGATTATGATGATGGTGTCCTACGGCAATTTCAGAGCCCACTAGACCAACCATCAAACCAATCGTATGGTGCGAAGTCGCGCTTTCTAAACACGCTACTACAGTTATATACACAACACTCTTCACTGTTATACGCATATGTCATACTTGAAAGTACGTAACCGATAATTGGCTGAGAACTTAAGTTATAAATGGTTACCTCGTAAATAAACTTATTGCCTACCTTTTAACAACCAAGCACTCAAAATACAGCCATGACGATAATAGGTAATCTTACAACAGGCCATTAAAATAGTAACAGCAATTTGTGTCTCCACAATGAGATCAGCATGATAAACTTCGGATATGATAAAACAAATGGAGTTTTTCGATTAATATCTGTCAATGGCAAAGCGATTACAAATAGCAACTGTTATAAAGTATGTAAAACACGCATACCAACACTCGTATTACATCATAAAGAAGATTAAATGTTCGCAAGAATTCCTCACGTCATCAGACGAGTGCGTTCATCTGTTATAGCGGTAAAGCCCTGAATATCGTTGCGTAGGCGTGGAAGTCAATATCAAGCAATGCGCAAGCGCATGAGTCGCTAGACGCTTAACGGCATCTTGAGATCGATTCGCGTCAAATTGCTGGCATCAGCGACACTAAAGCAACCTACATAAATAATGACCACAAGCGACGGGGCAGAACTGACGGTAAATAGGTAAGAATATAAAGCAAATTTCTAGAATTTTACAGTGTTTTTGTTCAAATAAGATTTTTATGTGCTCCTAAACGTGGGTAAGAGTTGTCAGAATTATATTATTCGTAGAAAAGTAACTCATGAACAATTAACGAAGTTTGTAATAGGTATGAATAATAAAATATCACTTAACCAACACTTCAAATCCTGTTTCCTGTGTGTGTTTACAAAAACAAAGCATATTAAAATTAAACTATAAAAAGTAAAAGCCGACGATAACTTAATTTGAAAGGAGCCTACTTACAGGCGGGTAAGCGGGTTAACATGCCGTCGTAAACTAGTGTAGTGAATTGAGACAATTTAGGTGGATGCGAAGCAAAAGTATCTATATTACTGTAATAAATTTAATTCAAAGAGAAATTGTGTAAGTGCGAGTAGAGATACATATCGTGTAAGTAAAACAATCATCGAAGCGGATGTCGCATGAGGAGCTGAGCGAGCTCATACTCGTGGCGTAGCTGGGTCACCCGGCTGCTGGCTGGCTACTGCGCACCGTAACGGACTTCATTTATGCTGATACAGTACTTTTTACTACTTTCCACTTAATGATCTTTATCATCGAGAAGAAAATAGACCGCAAACTATAACGAGCCATTGCAAGCAAAAGAAACTCAAATTGAAAATGGTTCTTTGTGGATAAACACAAACTGAATTGAAACTGTGAAAACAGAAAGTACCGAACGCGAAACATATGGAAACAGTGGGGCTTGAAATTTCTCGTTAGGTACACAAAGCGGGGACAACTGAATGAAAACAATAACTGGCGAATAGGTTGAAAGCTAAATATCGAGTAGCAATTTTGCACACGACTGCTACACGCTTCGTGTTCAAATCACCATCGGCTAAACAATTACTTTCGATAAAAGATTAATTGAAAAACGTACTGAAACAAATTATATTGTTACTAAATCAAATATTGTTCGATAAATGTTATTATAAACTATGAAAGCCTCCCTATACTTCTAAATATGAGAGCAATTATTATTTAATATTGAAGATTATAATTTTGAAGAAATCTAATTTTCTAATTCAAGCCTGATCAACCCTTTAATTTTGATTTGTCTGTCGCTCGAACGAAATAAACACTCATACAAGCAAAGCATCCATATGCAATGGCCTGTATTTGATTAGGAAAGGTGATATCGATGTTTGCATAGAGCGTAACGGCCACAAATGGTAGACCAATCGGATCCTAAGTAAACAGTGACTGCGTTATTTCCTACTGTGTTCGTATGGGTATTAGCTGTTCGGGTCCTTATTTACTATATCAGTTTATTCAGGTTTATCTTCATGAGCGTATTTCAAAACATATTTAACTATCATTTAAGCACATAGCTCATTAAAGATGTTAAGAATAGCTATCGTAGAAAAATTGGCAATATGAATAGTACTAGTGCATTATAAATTAATGTAGACATTTTATATCCTGACATACCAGACAAGAAAATTACATTTAATTAGTAACGCTCAAAATTACTCAATCGGCGTTCACGATTAGAAAGCCAAACCAAAACCTGTGGTTGATAAAATACCTACTTTTAAATCGTATGGCCCTATTCTTACTCACAATGTTATTAAATGTGTAAAAGCTTGTTTGTGAAAAACTAGTTGGTAACATGTGGGACGAACATAGCGCACGCACGGGCCAAGTGCGTCGAGCGCGCTGCGCCGAGACGACCAACATAATGAGCCGGTTAGCTCACCGCAAAGACACATTGTCGTTAGACGCTCTGGCTCGGATCTTACTTCCTTGTGTCGTTTGTTGCATGAAAACATTAACTGACTGATAGATGCACGCACAGTTTAATCCAAGGGGTCAAAAAACTACATCACTAGGAAGGATTTTCAAATTCAACCCCTAATGGGGTATCGCGGGTGAAACCGCGGGATGGAAAGTTAGTGTATTTATATATTTTTAAATGATTTATGTAGTTTCAACTATTACAACTAAGATATCAATTTATTGTATACCTATAGATGAAAAGATTCGATATAACATGAACAAAAGAAAATAGTTCTCCATTACCGGATACAACCTAACTATCTCAGCGCTTTTTCATAACTATTGGCGTTTTTTGAAGCGAAAGATTTGTTAGGGTCAGTTCACACCGATACGCGAAACGACGTGACGAGACGTGGCGATGCAATTGGTTCGCTCTACGACTCGCGGCGCATCGTGAAACCGTGTAAATTTTGCTAGTAGCGCAACGCCTCGAGGTGTTTTCAAATTCTTTCAATGAGAGAATTCGAATACGAAATTACTCATTGAAATGTGGTACCTTTTTGTGTATCTAGTAAATAAATTTCTTTATTGTATCGCGATCTTAGAAACTGCGCGCTGCGTCGCGTCGCGTTGCGTCTCGGTGTGAACTGACCCTTACTGTCAACGAGCGACATAAAGTAGAGCCGACTTGTCAAAACAGTCACATATTCAGCATTTTCATTCGATATCTAAAACTGTAAAAACAATAGATTAATAATACTAAAACGTGATTTAATGGAGAAAGGAAGAGATGACTTTAACCATGGTTTAACGGTTAAACCCATGACTTATCGAAGTCGTGCCAGTGTTTGAGTCATTCTACTTTCGCCGGGTGATGTGACAAATTACAAACGAGCACGCTGAATAGAGTTGCGTTCCTTTCATTAAGTGCTTATTCATCAAAATATTTTGGTTATATGAGAGATAAGATCAAGATGCACACCTCGCTTGCTGTCACCAATTCAGTAATATTCACACGTCTAGATCCAGTCTAAATAATTATCCAATAGAGGCGTTTTAGTTTGTTCATTCTAGTTTCGCGGACGTCGGAAGAGCCTGAATCTTTAATGGTGACAGTATATTCTGGAGACCGTGTGATAAATTTGGAATAAAGCAAGATTCAACAGCGACCTTCTTGAATGAAAAAGGCTCAGATCTATGGTGAAAAAGTCCACATGTCTCAGAATATCAGAATTTAATAAATTAATTTATTTTTCACCGAGAATATTATAACTGCTGGGCTGGACTACTGCAACGTTTTTTGGTATTTTGTCCCTTATGCTCAAAAACCTTTTTTCATAAAGAAATCTTTTATTACCAGAAAATTTACTGGATACACTTGTACACAAGTAGTTTTCGTGTAACGATCCTTAGCACATAAACGAATGCCATAAAATATAGCTTCTTGTAAACGCTGTTATAAAATTTTCTCTAAGCACAGGACAAGTGCAGAGGCGGCCGAGGCGTTATGTGAAATGTTAATGTCTCTCGCGGCAAGTTACACATACGCTTTCTTAACATACCAACGACACCTGGAGCAAAACATAACCTAGGTTCAGCTTTGTATAAATAAGAGCTGGGTATCTACCAACCTCGCCATTTCACACGCATAAATGGCATCAGGCTGTTTTACGACCTCATACACCTATTGTAGTAATTTACGATACTATTAACATTATTTGTTCCAAAATCTATCTGACCCTTTCTCTCTCATTTAGGAGTCGATTGAATTTTTTGTTATAAAAGGATGTTTTAGTTCTGAGTTTCTTATGTGTGTTCAATACTTCTTTAGATATGTTAATACTAAACCAGGATATGCGTATCGTTAACAGTTGTCGGCAATATTACATACCTATTAGTGTTTCTGCAAAAATAAAGCACATACTCGTACATCATTTTATCAACTACTAGCTGCCCGGGCCGCTACTCCGTTCGCGTGGTGTCCTACTGCCCCTACCCTACCTTACACTTCTTTTTGTTATGCTGCTATTCGAGGCGGAGACAAATCCAACAAATCAAAGATCATGAAAAGTCCAGTCATTCTTGAGTTATGGTGTAACTAACCCGACTTTGTTTTATATATACAGGGTGTTGTTTTGGTCGGCGACAAGCGACCCAGGAGCGATAGTACAAAATATATATTCCCCAAAAATGGACTTAATTCCATTAAATACTGTAAATATGTTGAGAAATACCTTATTCAATTTGAAATAAAATTACCGCAAAGTATGATTACTAGGCACGTGCACAATCTAGAGCTAGGCGCAAGCCGCCATCGCCCCACCCCTTTACTCCCTCGTACTCCCGTTGAGAATTATGTCTACACTTTAGCTTATTACATGATTTTCAAAATTTTAATTTTTTTATTTTTATTATTAAAAAAAATAAAGTATTTTTTTTATATTTTTTTAGCACCAGTATCATTTGTATTATCGACCCTGAGTCGCTCGTCGCTGACCAAAACAACGACCTGTATACTACAGTCTTATTTTTTTTTACAAAATACTATATTAGATGTGTTACGTACGGACAAAAAATGCGAAAGCTGAGCCGTACGTCATTCTCAGAATCAGGGAACTTAAGAGAATCTAGACAATAAGCTACGGATCCGTAAGAAATTCCACTCCCTCCCACTAACAGATTAAAAACGAGGTTAAGGGTTGAAGCAAACTTTCATAAGACGGAAAAGCCTGTGGTATATCCACGTGAGCTCTGAGTAAAAGATTAAAGCGGAAAATGCTATAACTTTAGATATTTTTATTAAACTCCGGTAAAAATACACGGGTCAGATTGGGCAAGCCAAAATTGGGCGGCCAGATATTTTATAAAATATAAATATTTATAAAGGACCGCTAAATAAGCAATGCGGAGATACTCTGTTACAGCAAATTTTCGAGGATCAAATGCAAGGAAAGCCTTTTATTGACCTGACTAATACGGATCGTGTCTTGAATTAAATTGTGTACGTGCGAGGCATTTACTTCAGTAGGCGTTAAAGTGACGCACTGCATTCCTCCTGCTACTAATAATAAAATTAATGGCGTCACACGATTTGTTCACACATACAACAATGCGTATATTAACAGGTTAAGGGCTAGTGAAAATATAATATTAATTTATTTAATAGTGTTCTGTATTCTGTAAATTTCTGTAATCGAACAAAACGAATACACAGGGGAGACATATTTTTTCAGCAAATGGCCAATTTCGGGAATGGGCATACGATTTACGATTTATTCATCCCGGAAATGAAGGTGAAATGAAACCACGGGGGACAGCTAGTAACATAGCAAAGCAAGCATATTATGATATTTTATTATAAGGATCTTTCGATATTTTGGGGTCAGTTGGATTTTAGCCCGCCGATGCGTAACAATCGGCGACGAACTTCACACAGACGTGTGATTATCCGAATCATCATTCCCCGTTTAACCTTTGGAAAGATCGTCGAACATTTTTCAGTCGAGGTGACTAGGTAAATTGTGAGAACGAAACCATAGCGCGATTTAAAATACAACTGGCGCCATCTAACGCCACGTATTAACATTAAAATTTATGACTTTATTCATTTTTTTTTCAGGTGCCCATTGTATGTATGGGATGGGATTTAATGTCTAATATTATGCCTTTATATTTATTTTCCCGACCGCCATAAAATTTTAATATTAAACAGAAAATAATTTTACCGAATGATATAAACCGACTTGGAGAGCCATCTATTGATAAGACCATATAACTACAGTTACATAAATGATGATGAATAGTATGACCTACTTTATTATCGTCGTTCTTAATTATAATGGTTCCTTCGCGCTTTTGTGCGCTTACCACCATCGACCACATCATCTTAACAGCATATCCGTAAAGCTGTATTCGAAATAATTCAACTTAAACTATTCACAGCGAGTTAAATATTGCACTGTCGAATCACCAATGTATTTTTGTTGAACTGTAATTCTTTCATCTTATGTACCACTCCATCAATAAATATTGCATTATTCAGTATAAAAAACCTATGCCAAATTAAATTGTATTCAATCAAGCACCCTATTAAATGCTGTGAAATAAAATTATCCACCCACATTTCAACCAGCGAACCCAGTCTAGACAGATTTAATCTAAATTAGGTGTCATATTCCGACGTGGCAGGTGAGTGCCTTAAATGAAATAAGTCGTTTAAAATCAACCCTAAGCCACCCGCCGAGCCGAGCACAGCCGACCAGATGCCGACATTGATTTGATGAATTTGCGAAAAGTTTAATCGATCTGTCACTCAAGCCCTCAACAACAATGGTTGAATTACGTTGGGTTAATTAATTCATTCATAAATACTGCCGTAATACAGAATCGATGAATTAGAACAGCGGTCATGCATGAGAGAGCTGTTCACCGATTATAATTCAACTGAACAAATCAAAAGCAACATTAAATTAATCGCAAAAACTGTAACTTCCTCAAATCCGAGAGCGACAACTTTTGTAATAACCAAGTTTTACTCTCAGCTTTCCAGAACTAAGATGTCCAGAAGTCTACAACTGTAGACTACAACCTTTTAGTTACTAACTATAGGTCATAGCATACGTACCATTGCTAAAGTTCAAAGTAAAATACAGTATTAAATAAGTCAATTACACAAATATACAAAATAAAATAAGTAAATTACAATAGAGTGCGCAAACAGACACCTCAATTATTAGAAACATTGACAGGATATGGTTTCTATTTTTACGAGAATCGAATACAATTTGGTTAAGAGCTGCGTCTAGAGTAGGTAAGTACCGTTTAATTAAGCTAATCAAGCTCGTTGCGTCTAATTGAAGCTTGATTACCATGTACCACATACAAACCCATAAACAAGCATAATTTATTCCGCAGCTGGCATTTCATCATACCTACGAATGTAGAAAGCTACACAAAGAAGAAATTCTTGTTCACAACTTTTGAATAATTTACTTAGAAAGCTTTCACAGTCTCGCTAATTTGATGAAACTTTGAAACTAACATAGATAACTCGCCGTAACTAGGTTAAACCTATGGATTAGTATTAGTGTAGCCTGTGTCTTTATCATGCAATTTTAAATACATTTAAATAAATTACAACACTTTCATTTTCAAATACGAGAAACAGGATTGGCACAAAAAATGTACAATTACGAGAATTTTATTCGAGCAAACTGAATATTTAAGCTCAATCATTCCCCTTCCGGATAATTCACCAATATTGAAAACCTTGCATTGCCAATTATCTTGGACACACATTCGTAATGCATTACAGTAATACCTGTTATATCATGTAGACCAGTTAAATCACCAGCACCTTGCATAATATGGTACGTGCTTATTGAACTAATTGGTGGAGTACAATGCGGGTTACCGATACACTTCCGCACCTTCGCATAACGCATGATAACAGTTACGTTGTACTGGCCATGCTCATCAGAAATATCTACACACTACCACAAATAACAGGTTATATGAACGCAATGTTGTTCTACTAGTTATACAAACGTCCCTTCGGAACGGCGCAGAACTAAATTAAAATAAACGAGAATGAGAGTAACGGCAAAAAGAAAGCACATGGAAAGATCTTGCAGGTACCAATGGTGATATCTAGGCAATATCAAAATAAGCATAAGTAATAGTCAACGTGTGAAAACAAAATCCTCATTATAGCATTGGCATGAGAAAGTGAATCGGTCAACAATCGTTTGAACCGCATCGCTTCTTCGTCGGCCGACTCTACGGTAAGTACCGTTAACGGCGAAATTGGACGGTAGTTAAGCTCATGTAAATAGGTCAGTGTTACGAACTTGTGCTGTACCAGAACATCACAACTGTGTAACTACAATATATGCTATATGTAAGTTATAAAATCTTATAATAATGATACGACCCCCACAAAAAAAACACACGCACCTTATATTAAAGTCTAAAATTGTGTGTGCGCTATAGCAATCATTATGAATGAATTGCAACGTACTTGCTTGTTATTCTACGTACATTTGACTGCGCTACAAATACAAATGCATGCATTAATTTCATTCACGCTTAAAATTTCAAACACGGTCTTTCTCACACGTTTGTTATCGTTTACGTCGGGTATTACCGTAAGCTTTGATTAAATAAAACACGTATAACGGACAGGAATTTTAAGCCAAACCTAAAAAACAAATTGAATGTGCCAATACAAAACGACATCACGAATATATTCTAAATGTGAAGAGTATGTTACTGTACGTAACCAGATACTGTTTGAGCAATTTGAGCCAACGATTATTTTTGGACATCCACAAAAGTTTGCTGCCAATGCAAATGTTTGACATATCGGGTTATGGACATGACTTCTCCTATTACTTTTAGATAACGTTTAACATAGAGTCTTCTTTCATTCAGCGTTTAATTGAGATGGTGTTAGAAACCTGTCGTTGTAGCACGTGGAGGGAAAGCCAGATTTTCCGGTTTAGTAGCCCGTAGCCGCTACACTGCACTTCTCTTTTCAACGGTCTATGCACCGGTTGATTGCCACACATACTGTGCATTGACTGTCATACCTACGTATCCATTACTTTATATCCATAACATTGAAGCTGGCCAATGTAATCGATAAACCAAGCATCGTAAATACCTATAGGTACCAAAACCACGAAAATATATTAAATGTAAAATGCTATGGCGGATAAAATGAGGATAAAAACTTACTCCCAAGTAGATAGGCACTCCTGACAGTTTCTATGAAATATAATTTGGCAAATCTATATCTACATCATTTGCGTGTAGCGTAACGAATTCATCTTTTAAAGTTGAGTCAAGGGGCTGTATATCGTAGAAGTTTAAATTAGATCCTTTTATAATTCTGAGGCGCAGGTGATTAGACTTGAGCTTGACCACGGGCGATGTGTGTGGTGATGTGGTTGAAGGTGGTAAGCGCACCATTCCGAGCAGGGATAAGGCTCCTATGTGCAGCTGCCTTATTTATAACGTCGCCGGTACGTACATTTTGTTAGATATTTATTCTACATTTCTAACATCATTATATTACTTATAACACTAGAAAGCTATAATTATTCCTCAAGGAAATAGCCTCTAGTCATTTTATGTCAACTATTTGTATGTCACCTCATGAGACGGATCGTCTTTTAATCACTTAACTTGTTTATACACACTCAAGTAATGGAACGATGCAAATTGCTATAAACTTTCTAGCTATAATTTCATGCAAGGGTGGCACACTTCTGGGCACTACCGGTGCCTTACCGGGTTCTTAAACATTATTAATTACCAGGCTTGTTATTTAGGTGTAATTGCCAATTATAGTAAGAAAACATGATTTATTAAACACTTAAAAAGTCTTGGCGATTTAGAGTGAAACTGGCATAGTTAATAGGGTTAATCGTATGATGATTTATAACCACAAACAATTTTTGTAACCATATTATTTATCTATATATTTCAGGTTGAACGAACGCGTAAACGTCTTCGACTGTGGCTTCCTGCGCTACTTCTTGTTACATCTCTGAAGTCGGCACACAGCCAGTGTCCATGGGAAGGCGCGCCGGACTTGCAGGCAGCTTGTGTATGTGCACTTAATCTGGCCAACGATCTGTCTGTGCAATGCGATCAGGTACACTATTTAATACTACTTAAATTAAATAATTCAATAAGTACCGCTACCGGTATGTTAATTTTAAACCTTTTTATCAATTTCAGGTTGATTTCCAAGCACTGCTATCAGCGTTGAATTCGAGCGCTCGAAACATAGCTATTGATCTTCTATACGTCAATAATTCAACTATACCTGCTCTAACCAACAATATGTTCGTAAACCTGAAAATTCATAATTTACAAATATCAGGGTGTAAAATTAAAAGAGTCGAAGATGACACATTCAGAGGGCAAGGAAGCTATCTCAAGAACCTTAATTTGCAAGATAATGAATTGAATGAAATCCCAGCCAGAGCTTTAAAGATCTTAACGAACCTGTCACTGTTGGACATATCTAAGAATCGTATCACACATATAGAGAATCACTCGTTCATTACTCTTCGTAAACTAACGACGTTAAAAGTTTCAGATAACAACGTTACCTTAGAACCTCAAGCTCTATCTGGACTAGAAAATTCATTAAAAAATCTTAACCTTAAAGGCACTAAACAAAAAGTAGTTCCTGTGTGTATTAGAGGTCTGCACAGCTTGGCATTCCTTGACTTGTCACAGAATAGTATAAGAGAGCTGCCGGGACCTGATGGTATTCGTACATTCGAAGGATTGAAGACATTGACCGCACTAAACTTAGAAAGAAATTTAATAGTAAATCTAAGAGAAGATGCATTTGAAGGAATTAGATCAACACTGAGTTCTTTAAGTCTTCTAAATAATCTGTTACCAGAATTCCCAACTGCGGCAATTGGAACATTAACCGATTTAAGAGTTCTGGATATAGGGTTCAATTTACTAAATAAATTACCTACCGATGCATTCATAAAGAATCCATCAGTGACGTTATTAGCGTTAGATGGAAACCCTTTACCGACCGTACCTGAGGAAGCATTCTCTCATCTTAATCAAACACTTCGAGGCCTCAGTCTAGGTGGACGATTTTTAAATTGTGATTGTCGACTTCGTTGGATAATAGAATGGATTCGAAATGGTGAGCTACAAGTTACCTCACGTGAGAGAAATCCACAATTTTGTGGCAGCCCCCCACATTTCCGTGAGCGAGGATTTTACAGCTTCGAACCAAACGAGTTAGTTTGTAAAAATGAAGCAGTTGTAACGACAGAAAAGGCATCCTCTGTACAGAATGAAATAAATGAATGGAAAATTAGTCAAACCACAACGTCAACTACGACTACACAACGCCCTACAAGTAGTTCTAGTACAACAATGACAAGTCAGAAGACAGTGAGTAATATTGAGATATCGACAAAACCACAGACACCGATCACGACAACCCGTCACGAGCCCACAACTACAAGCACCGTTCGGCCAAGTCGTGTTCCATCTGTGCGCCCAGCGCCGCCCACCTGGCGACATGCACCTCATCAACGTCCACCACTCGTCATGAATTTCCCACAACAAAAGCCAAAAGTAGATGATTCCAACGAGGTTATCGTGAAAAATGCATATAGACAAGATAATTCCGTGATAATTCAATGGGATTCTGATGTTGCAAATATATTGGGGTTCCGTGTTGTTTATAGACTCTTCGGAGATAAAGGCTTTAAGCAAGGACCCCCTCTTGAGGCCAGCGAACGAGAATTCAAAATAAAGAACGTTCCTTCTCAGGTGTGTTTCATAAACAAATATTTATTACATACCTACAAGATTTTAGTTTTTTCACATAATGCTATGACGAACGATGTTATTCGCCGTCATCAATCGCTCGTAAACGCTACTACTATTGGCGCACCACAAGCCTCCCACAATAAAAAGGGGAAATATTAAAGCCATAGTTTACCAATGCTCAGTTCGATTTAGCGACGTACGTTTTACAAAGTAGGTTGAATAAAGAGCATTTGGCCAGAGGGTATAAATAAGTAAGCAAATAGGAGAGAGACTTGTCTCCTACTGAAGTGTACAGGGCTATTTCTTAATGACTTAGCAAAATTATTATTAAAATTAGGACTCATCAACACGACCAACTTTTATCATTCTATCAACTTTGAAAGCTCGAAAAAAGTTCCATACAAAAATTCAATACCTACATAGCCAAAATGTATGAAACAGCAGATATTTTTTTGGGGTTTCAGAGTTGTTTCTATAGTCTTTTTTATTAATGAGTATGTACTTTCACTACTGAAAATATAACTATTGTTTGAAAATAACCCAGTAAATGTACCTACATATACACTCACCGACATTGAATTTGGCCCAAGCTTGAAACATACAAAAAAATGTTTTCAGCAAAGATTGTCTCTTCTTTAATGTTGATTTAAGGCACTGTATTCGGTATCATATAAAAGATAGAAAAGTCAGCATTTTGAAACTTCTATTGAATTTTGGGTGAAATTTCGAGCTTGTGCCAAATTCTATGCCGGTGTGTGTATGAATGATATTTTTGTCTCGCTAGTTAATTGATATTAATAATGACTGCTTGGATAACTATGTATAAATACAATTCGCAGGAATGTATCGTGGTCTGCGTGATCTCCTTGGAGGAGGTCAACGTAAGTCCAGAGACTGTGCCCTACTCCCAGTGCCGGGAAGTTCGCACCGTCTCCGCCGCCGCCTCCAACATGGACAAGATCACGATAGCAGCTAGTGCCGCTATTTGCGGTACTATTGTAGTAGCTGTGCTAGTGTTCGCAGCCGCTTCTCGTCGCCGATCCCGCACCGTGCACCGGCTGCACACCCAGCTCCCCGAGAAGCTACCTAACGCATGTTGCGGGGGCCTCAACGGCACGCCGAGCCCCAGCGGGCCCTTGTCTTCGCTAGCGACACTCGGCGCATTTGGAAAGCAGCGTGAGTGGGATCAAGTGTCGGCTTATAGCGCACGTTCGATCCCGCGCGCACGTACCTATACCGAACCGGCTCCCCCGGATCCCTTACCAGGCCGGCCGGGCCGAGCGCGTTCCCTCGCTGATGGCCAATCTCAACATAGCTACTCCCATTCCGGGCGTTACGGGGTGCCTGGATATCCAGGCAGCCTACTAGGATCGAGAGCCGGTGAGTCACGCTTTGGCTTTTGAAATTCTAACTCTGTTCTTTTTCTGTTTTCTTCTTCTACAGAGTTTTTCGCAACCGTCGACGATACTTATCTACATTTATTTTTCTAGATCTTCGTCAATCGCGTCAGTCTCTCGGGGGGGCATCGGAGCGTGCATCGAGGCTATCACTGAGCGGCGCAGCGGGAGGCGCCACCGGTGGCACGGCGGGCTCCCGTCGACGACCACGGTCGCGATCTCGTCCCGCGAGCAGATACAGCGTCGGCTCTATCGGAATGGGATATTGTGATACTTCCGATAATTGGACCGATCACGATATGGACATATACATGGCTCGGAATCCGACCACTCGCGGCGGTCTGGTGCCTTTATAGCGTGCGAGCGGCGTGCCGCGGGGAGAAGTGACGCCTCGCGGGCGCTGCTCGCCCTCGCGGAGAGCCGGCGGCGCGGAGGCCTTCACCTCGTGGTGCACGCATGACGCGCGCCCGAGCCCGCGCCCGCGCCCGCACTCGCGCGACCACCGCCACTCTCTACGACACGGCCATCGACGAGGTACCGCGTCTTGCGCAACACTCGCACAGCACTCGAAGGCCAGTGTCTCCGAAAAATGGGCTATCCGTTAGAATGTAGCGTTAGCATTATAAAATTCGTTACCTACAACTATAAGTTGCGATGATCGCACAGCAGACAAACGCTTAGTACTATATTCCAAAAACATGTTTTTATCACATTATCAGGATGCACGGGTGTCCATCACTAAGTATTGCACGATCCATTATTACCGGATATTTACTCACAAAGCATAAAACACTTCTTATAAAAATAACGTAACTGGTTAGTGAAAGCTAGTCACACACAATATAATATTGTCCGTCCAATAAGTAGGTACCTAAAGATTCGCCTTATTAAATCCACTTTCAAAATAAGAAAGTCCATGATAACATCGAAAATTATAACTACTAGAACTTTTACTAAATAAACATACAATGGTGCGTCCTAACAGTGCGTATTAATTAAGTATGTAATTAACGTATTTATGGATAAGTGTAAGATGTAAATATTAGATACATTGTAAGATAGATATAGACAGAGTACTCACATATTTTGTAAAGGTAGCGAAAGGCTACAGAAGCGCAATCCAAATGGTGCTATTGTTAAGTTACTGGTAATTTAATGTCAAAGAGATTTTATTATAGTGCTCTTTTGCAACACATATTTTCTCTATATTATACGGATATTTGAGTATATAGAGTAGGTGTCTGTAGACAGTCATATTATTGGTTTGGTTTTTTAATATAACTTTGTATCACTATATTACATCTATTTTAAAATTAAATTAATTTATGAAATATTGACTGTCTGCCAGTGACTTATTTGGGATTATAGATTTTTAAAATTCTTTTAATTAAATAATAGATATATGTCAATAAATTGTTATCAAAATTATTTATATGCATACTAAATAATAAGGACACAAATATGTACATACATTATTTTAACAAGTCTTATAAGAGTTATGTTAATAAAGATGACTTTTTATTAAATGATTAATTTAATTAACTTACATTTCCTATGAAGTAACCTTGGCAACAGGAATTGTTTGAGGTTTATATTTTACCACTTAGCTGATGGTGGACTACTTCTACCTCTCTTCAGTTCTGGCAGATAGAAGCAAAAACCATGCAGGCAATTTGTACCACATAGTCTTTGCTGCATCTTTGGGCATGTCCACATCATACTTATTGTGTGGCCACAAGTGGTTTAGTATACGGCTTAGATTCATTTTCAGAACTTTGAGCACAACGAAGAAACCTGCTTTTGGGCTTTACTTTTTTCTTTGATACCAGATCATGCAAGTTTCCAAACAATATTTTGAGTTATCACCAAGTAAATGTTAAAGTTATAAGAGACGACTTACCCAGGCACCAAAACACGATGTTCCCAACGGTACTGAAGTTCTTGAGTGAACTCATACCAAAGGTGTGCTAAATATGGCAACCCACCAGCATCATGCAGCCTAGCCGCAGTCACAGACAGCCGCCACACAAGACCACCTTCAGGACTCGTTTTCACATAATTGCACAATTTCGGTTCATTACCATCAACCTGAAAATATAAAAAGCACATTTGTTATTTTAGGGCAATTAATTGATAAGATATTCATTAAGCCAGTAAATAGTTAAAAGTGTTAGTACACTCAAATAAAATTACCTGTTTGAATTCCACTTCTAATTGTTCAGGATAATTAAACGTGTTATCTTCAACTGCATCAGGAAATACATAATACAAGAGTGGCATGAGCAGTTCATCTGCTATTGGCCCTTTAAATTCTGAAGCATTTTTGTTTTTACCAATTGCCGCTTTGACAAGCTTGGATATTGTTATTGGTGCTTCCGTTATTTTGTTTAAGGGGTTCACTATACCCAAGCTTTTACTCAATCCCAATGTGTCCATTATGAAATGATTACTATCCAACAAATCCATAATTTTACCAATTGTTTCTGATAATTGACAGGTGATTTTATCTCTCATCTTAAGAGTTATAGTCCAAGTTGGAGCCATAAGAGGATCAATATCAGAGAATGTTGAAGATTCAACAATAGTACATTCTCGAAACTTAGTCCATATGGCATTCAGTAGGACACTATGTAAGGGATTCTTCTCTGACCCAAATGGAAGTTCTATCAACTTTTTAACATCAAAACCATCTATTGACAAAAACTCATTAGAATGTGTAGTTTTTCTCCAAGCAAAAGCATCATAGTCTTTTAATTCGTAAGAAAATTTTGTAGAGACCACAACAGCATCTAGAGCAACCGGTGATGCAATCTTACTTTTAAACAGGCTGACTAGTCCGCTGAGATGAGAACACTGGTTTGAGATTCTCTTTAAATTAATAGTATCATAACTAATCTTGTACTCATTATCCTCATAGAATCCTAAGTAAGTTTGTTGCCAGTGCTCTCTTATTTTAACAAAAAAGGGTACACCACAGTCAACATTAGCAAAGGCTATATTAACAGTACTCATTACAAGTTTAATTAAACTACCATCAACCAATGGATTGCTGGGATATAGCATCAGGTATTGTTTCAGGCCAAACCAATTGGATACAGGAAAAGGACTACCATCAATATCGTCCATAAAGTTGGTGGTTGCTTCCCATAAACCATTCTGTAGTTCGTTTAGCAATAACTTATCATCCGATACTTCTGTCCCCTCCACATTTTTCACTTGCTCGAGCATATGATATGAAAGTATGAATTTTAAACCTTGGAAATATATATCTTCGGTTTTGCCAACCCATTTCTTTGTGTAGTTCGACGAGAGCTTATGTAAATTGGATTTTGATAAACGCCACTCATTCAATATCTCCTCTATGCGTGCAATAAACACTTCCCACTCTGAAACGGTCGTAAAGTCTTGGTGGTAAATATCATATTCGTCTATTTCTTCATTCATTTCCAATGATATTATTTATAAAACTAAGAAAGAATCTAATGCGACAATGATGGTAACAAACAAACAGCTGTTTAGGTTTAGGGATGGAATCCGATATCGATTTATCTATAATCGATTTTTTCAAATGTAATGAACGATTTTTGTGTTCATCATGAACATATACGTAAAAAATGAGATAATTTTATTAGCATATTAAAAATTATATTATAAATTTTTAGTATGAAATTTTGTTTTTTAGAAGTCATTTTTTTATTAATTCAAACAATATGAGGAGTTTTCTTATGATACCTCTACGTTCAAAATTCCTGTCAAACTGTTGATAATGAGACATTTTCTTTCCATAGACTTTTATAGAGTTGATTGAAAATACCTGTCAAATCGTGTACTTAAGGTTAAAATTAGTTCGAAATATCCAACAGTTTGACAGGTAATGGCCCTGATTCTGTTGTTTACAACTAAACTAATTTAAGTCTCACTATGTCTCTTTATATGAATGAGAGCTTCAAATCCCCGTTGTCATTATAGTATGCTCAGATTATATAATTAATGACCTAAAAGGGTCTATTGAGTGATATTCTGAGCGATACTTTGCATAATAGCAAAAACTTATATTCATTTCCTGTTTAGAAAATGATTAGGTTTTATATTTCCGATTCTTTGTTTATAATTTTAAGTTGTTGTCATGAACAATAAGCTGTATATGTACAGACCTTCCGAAAACAGTAATTACATTACTATACTTCAATATTTTACTAATTTAAGTCTCACTATGTCTCTTTCTAAGAAAAGGATGTAAGAATAAAAATAAATATAAGTCGCTATCTATCGCGGTTACGTCTAAATACCCGCAAATGAAGACGGCAAAGACTAATTTGACAGCTTTAAATATGTTCTATCCTTTTTCAATAATGTTTGTAAGAAAGAGATGTGATGTGACTAAAATCAGTTTAGTGCGATTTACAACAAAATCGAAATCTTATCCTGATTAAGGTGGATGCTCAGCATGAGGTGGGAAATTTGATTCTTTTCAAGTTTTTATTGATTTTTACCTTCGTAGAACAATATGGCTAAATGTTTCAGTAATTAGCGACCATAGTAGTTCATTTGGCACATTGTGAACATCTTTCCAGTACGTGGTCGCCACTCGAGAACCTTGCTTCCCCATCGGCTATCGGTTCTGTCGATGTGGCCTGCCCATTGCCACTTCAGCTTACTAACTCTACGAGCTATATCGGTAGTTTTTGTTCTCTTACGAATTTCCTCGTTTCGGACCCTGTCACGTAGAGATTCCGAGCATAGCTCGTTCCATAGCGCGCTGATTGACTCTGAGCTTATTTATTCAGCCAGCAGTAAAATACCACGTCTCTGTTGCGTATGTCATCACTGGTAACACGCACTGATTGAAGACCTTTGTCTTTAGACTTTGAGGTATTTTGGACGTGAAGATGTGCCGTAGCTTCCCGAACGCTGCCCAGCCGATTTGAATTCTTTGATTGGCGTCTTTGTTGAAGTTGGTTTACCTAGTTGGAAAATTTATCCTAGGTAAACATACTCGTCTACAACTTCGAGAACAGTGCACCCAACAATCACCGGCATTGGCGGAATATGAACATTACACATAATTAACTTAACCTAACTATTTCTAAAATCTTTTGTTTAGTGATGGCTTAGTGGTCCAGCGAAGCTTTTATATGAATGAGGGCTTCAAATCCCCGTTGTCATTATAGTATGCTCAGATTATATAATTAATGACCTAAAAGGGTCTATTGAGTGATATTCTGAGCGATACTTTGCATAATAGCAAAAACTTATATTCATTTCCTGTTTAGAAAATGATTAGGTTTTATATTTCCGATTCTTTGTTTATAATTTTAAGTTGTTGTCATGAACAATAAGCTGTATATGTACAGACCTTCCGAAAACAGTAATTACATTACTATACTTCAATATTTTAGTACTTTTCCTCCATGTCCCATTCGTATTTTCCACCCTTTACATACATATTTTCTTTTGATTTTGTTCATTAATCTTCTCATAAATAAATCTTCATATTTACCTTACTATAAATAAGGGTGAGGAAACACTTTCAATTTGCATGCTTCCCATATAGTGCTTAATTATGATCGATTCATGAGAAAACGATCTATCCCGATGTTTTTAAGAATCGATTTTTTAAGCATTGATGAAAATCGATGTAAATGGAAAAATTGTCCTTCCCTATTAATCCTTAAAGTCATTTTTGACATACCTTTTAGGGTTGCCATAACTTTGTCTATCACGATTGCTACCTACAATATTTATTTTCAACCCACAATATAATATATATTTTCTTGGATCATGCTTGTACGTAGTATTTATATACTCTGAGATAATACAAAGTTTTCCGAGGTGCACAATTTGTTTTTTTTATGGTAGAAGAAAACTGACAATATTATAGATTTATTAACAACCAACAAGGTTTAAAATCCTTATTTATGGCTGAATCACAGGCTGAATGTATACCCCATGGTATATGTTTTCTTGGATCATGGTATACCCATGGTCAGCGTTGCCAGACGTCCCGATTTTGGCGGGACGTCCCGATTTTTAGCCCAAAATTAAATGTCCCGCGCGGGACAGGCTCTGTCCCGCTTTTCGAGGATTACTCGACGGTGAAATCATCGTAGGACGTGGAAGTGGGAAATTAATTATGAAGACACCACTGCACAGAAATGGCACCAAATTTTCCGTGATGCATCTTAAACACCGCGTTGCACTGTAACTGTGGCAGTGGTGTGGAGAACCACGCCAAAGTGCGCTAAATGTCACTGTGAGATATAAAAATCAAACTTCTAAGTCAACGCAATCAAAAGATACTCTCGCAAGGGAATCAAAACCTATAGGTACTTCCCGTTGACCTAGAATCATGATATTTGGCAAGAAGAAATTCCATTAAGCACAAGTAAATGAAGAAATCCGGAAAGCGTTTTGTAGTTACAACACAAAAAAAAATGCCATTATATTAGAACACAATCGAAAAAAGGTGAAATATCTTCGAGGCTCGATTCCCGTAATTAATTAACTACTTAAATACAAATAACACAACTACAAGTTTCTACGGAACCCTCGGTACGCGAGTAGGACTCGCACTTGGCACAAAACGGCCAAAAAAAAAAGGCAAAATTTGTAGGTATGTCCCGCTTTCGGCGATAGAATCCCGCTTTTTTTACTCAAGAGCTAACAAAATCCCGCTTTGGCCGAAAAAACATCTGGCAACGCTGCCCATGGTATACCCTATAACAAGAATCTTTATAATATATAAGATTCTTGCCCAATAACGATTACGGTTTGTATTCGGCCTAGCGTTGCTATAGTAACCATATACAACAGAGATACACACAAATAAGTTCTAATATTTTTTTTACATTTATCATCTTTGTTTTACTATGTTTAGGGGTGAAAATTCTCATTCTCTAAGCTATGAACAGCAAGCGAAGTTCATTCAAGATAGAATTACAACGGTTGAAAAGAATTTTGGAGAACTATGTGTAGCATTCGGTGATTATACTAGGAAAACTGCAAGGTTTGGTTACATTTGATTTGCTTTATTTTGTAACTATTTCCATCTATATATTTAACTAGCAGCGAAACCCGGCGTTGCTCGGGTTAAAATACATCGCATGTATATATTTTTATACCATTAAGGTATAAAAATATATAAGGATACATTTTTTAACATATTTATAGATTTCTATTTTCGATATTGAGACTTTCCAGAACATTCAAATAGTTTGTTATTTTTCACTTGTGAAAATCACTTGATATTTTTTTGTAACTGTTTACTCTTTTACTCGACTGTAATCACAATTGAACTGACGAAAAGTCACTGAATTTCGATTTATATACCGAAATTTCCAGTACCAGATCACTCTAGAATATTTAGATGTACATCACTTCGATTTGGTTTTTATAGATCAATAATAACACTCGTACATATTTTGGAACTTTCCAGATCAATCAAAAATGTTTAGAACGTTCTAGAACATTTTAAATCGCTTATAATAAATTGAACTCATTTTAGAATTTTATAGATCATTCTAGAAATATTTAGAACTTTCTCTAACATTTTAAATCGTTTATAATAAACTGCACTAATTTTGGAACTTTCCAGATCACTCGGAAAATTTCTAGAAGTTTCTCAATCATTCTAGATCGATCATAATAAACTGCACTCAATTTGGAACTTTCTAGAACATTCCAGATCAATTTTTTCAATTTTTTCGCGGCGGGCAACACTGTAGTGAACTTGTCAAAAGTTTGTCTCCTGTATTTTAATTAATTTATAATTCTAATTCTAGTAAAATACATTATATTTCATTGTAATTAAATAGTATTTATGATTAATATTCCTGGAAAATAAAAACATAAAGTGTTTTTACGAAAAATAACGAAAATCAGCTGTGATATTCACCGGCGAAGTGACAGCCAACGGAAGGAATTTGAAAACCAACAATAAACCTGGGGAGTATTGTGATAATAAGTCTTATTTTATACTTATAATATCAATAGTAGCAAAATCTTTTGAACCGGAATCATATCTTTATGATTCCTTGTCAATTTGAGTTACATATATCATACAGATGCAAATGCACCAGCAGGGATTTTCACAACTTATTTTGTCTGCCAAATTGTGTTAAGAGTTAAAAACTTAACATACTGAACACTGCAGTAACCTTGATGATATATAAACTCAATATTTTGGCAATCCCCTCACTTTCAACTTTGCATTTTAATGTTTAACACTTTATGGCATTCCATTAGACACCCAATCCCAAGTAGTACTTATTACAGTAATCTTGTAAGAGAAACACTAAATTAAACATTATAATTTATTATATAGATATACCAAGTTCACAAAAACATAAGTAATACTAATAATTAAATATTTACACAATCCTTAGTAGTACCTCATCTTGTATTATTTGTGAATAATTCTCTTAATTACAACTCAGTTTACTGTATAGGCTGTGGTGTAGGTTCTCAAATATTAATCCTTATCTTCCCACTTGCTTAAACCGTCCTGTGTGTATTCCAGGTCTACTTCAATTAAAATGACGACTCGCAGAGCTACCGCTCGTGACATGGAGGAAAAACTTAAGAAGACCTTGCAAGAACTCAAGGTCTCCCAGGATGACTGCACTAAGTTGCTGCAGGAGCGAGAGGAAAGTGAGGAGGAAATTAAGAAAATCATAGACAAAAATAGTCAGTTGAAAAGTGAAATGGCTGAACTTCACCAACATTGTACGGAGGCTAATGATCGCCAAAACAAATTGCAGGAGCTATTGTTACAGTTCCAAGAGTGTAGTGACAATCATGAAATGGCCTTGACTCGCATTTCTGAACTTAAACTCAGCTTGAGCCGGGCCAATGGCATTATAACTAAGTATGAACTTGAGAAAAGTTGTCATCAGGAAAAAAACACACTTAGCCTATTTGATGAACTTGTTGTGAGTTGTCCTGGTCATTTACCTACTTCTAGGCTTATTGAGACCATTGATTTGACAAATGATGTATCAACCACTAATGAACCGATTTTAATGAATAGTCATAATAGAATTAAAAAGTACATTAAAATAAATAAATTCATTACCAAAACCAGGAAACTCATAAAATGTAAAGAAAGTTTCTGTAAAAATATAAAACTTAGGAAAGAACGTATAGGACTAATTACTCAATTAAAAACATGTAATAGCAGTTTGCAAAATATGAGGTTATTATATGACACTGACATGCTGCAGTTACAAACAGATCTGAAGCACAAAGAGGATTTAATTAATGGTTTAGCATGCAGATATAACAGTGCTAAGAAAGAGATCAGCGAGCACATAGTTGCAGTCACAAAACTGGTGGACATGTGCAAAAATCATGAAGAACGGTTTGATTCCCTAACATTGAAAAAGATATGTCATTGTCATGTTACTAATCCATTACCATGCGTTGATCTCTCTTCTCCGGGCGCTCCGAGTGATCCGGGCGCTCCGAGTGCTCCGAGTGCTCCGCGCGTTCCGAGTGCTCCGGACGCTCCGTGTGCTCCTGGCGCTCCGAGTGCTCTGGACGCTCCGAGTGCTCCGAGTGTTCCGGGTGCTCCGAGTGCTCCGGGCGCTCCGAGTGCTCCGAGTGCTCCGGGCGTTCCGAGTGCTCCGGACGCTCCGTGTGCTCCTGGCGCTCCGAGTGCTCTGGACGCTCCGAGTGCTCCGAGTGCTCCGAGTGTTCCGGGTGCTCCGAGTGCTCCGGGCGCTCTGGGTGCTCCGGGCGTTCCGAGTGCTCCGGGCGTTCCGAGTGCTCCGAGTGTTCCGGGTGCTCCGAGTGCTCCGGGCGCTCCGAGTGCTCCGAGTGCTCCGGGCGTTCCGAGTGCTCCGGACGCTCCGTGTGCTCCTGGCGCTCCGAGTGCTCTGGACGCTCCGAGTGCTCCGAGTGTTCCGGGTGCTCCGAGTGCTCCGGGCGCTCTGGGTGCTCCGGGCGTTCCGAGTGCTCCGGGCGCTCCGTGTGCTCCGAGTGCTCTGGACGCTCCGAGTGCTCCGGGCGCTCCGAGTGCTCCGAGTGTTCCGGGTGCTCCGGGCGCTCCGGGTGTTCCAAGCACTGAACCACATGTCAGTGTCAATATTTCTGTGGGGAGCTCTGAGGCATCAATCATGAAAACTGTTGTTTTTTCTGACCAAATTGGGGTCAATTTTGGACCAATTTTAAATAATCGTGTGGATCAGCCAGTTATTAATTATTGTATGCCGGGAGCTTCCTATACAGATATAATGAATAAAATTGTAAGTACTAAGTTTGACAAACAAACCACTGTTGTGATACTTATAGGAAATGGTTTGAACGTGAAATTCAAAGAATTAATTAATAGTTTTGAAACATTCCTCAAACTAAAGGTGATGAATGTTTTTCTATGTGCTTTGCCATACTCCGTCAACTATACGGATAAACAAAATAGGTATATATTGTTTTTGAACAATTTTATATATAGTTTGACATGTCGTCATAGTGACGTTTTTTCTTATTTCGACACTAATAAATTTGTTAGTGGACTAAAATTTACTGGGGACTCATTGTTTATGCCCAAAAAATGTAAAAACTTGATTGCTACACTGATAGCTTACAATATTAACACGGTTATAGCTAATATAACTAAATGTAGCCTTAGTGACAAAACGGTATTGTCTAGTAGTACTAATAATACTGTGATTAGTTGTTTAAACTTGTAACTCCGACAACAGAGAAGCATACTCATGGCATTACTTTACTACATCAGAATATTAATCGCTTCTCTGGCAAAATACTTGACGTTGAATTATTATGTGATGAAATCAGAATCGATATATTATGTTTTACAGAAACGTGGCTAAAACCAGACAGAATGCTTTTTAATGTAAATAACTTTACTGTTGCCAGTGCGTACAATAGAGTGACTGCTCAGGGTGGCGGCACCCTCATTTTGCTAAATAGTAATATTAAATATAAGAATCGTACTGATATTACTTGTCATTCTGTGGAACGCGTATGCGAGGTGGCATGTGCAGAGATTGAAAGCTCCATTATTTTATGTGTGTATAGACCTCCTGCGTCAAATTTTACTTTGTTTTGTTCCATAATGGAACAAATACTTAGTAAATTATCAAAATGTAATAAGTCAGTAATTATTTGTGGTGACTTTAATATTGACATCCTAATACCCTCGTTAGATAGAAATAATTTTATTACGTTATTTAAATCATTTAATATGTCTCATCTATTTAATGAGCCCACGAGAGTGACGGCTACTACTTCCTCTTGTATTGATAACATAATAACCAACAGTAACGTTTTAGAGAAGTCAATAATAAGTGGCGTCCGTTCGGATCATTTGGCCCAATTAGTAAAGTTTCCGTGTAAAAAACTTAGTTCATCCGTAACGAAAACATTTAGGTCAGTTAATAAAACAAGATTAAATAATTTCAGCGTCAATATGGATTATAAAATTAGTAACACTACATATACTTCTGATGATCCAAATGTAAACTATGAAAAAATATTTAAAGATATTTGCAACGAATTTAATGTATCTTGTCCAATCAAAACTAAGAAGGTAAATAATAATAAACTTCAATTCTGTAACTGGGCAACTAAAGGAATCAGGAAGAGTAGGGATAACATGTATGATCTTTACCATCAGAGATCTTACAATAGTAATGAAAACTTTCATATATATGTTAGAAACTATTCCAAGATATTTAAACAGGTTTGTATTCGAGCAAAGGCCATCTACATAGGCAATAGGGTAAATAGTTCTAATAATAAAATTAAAACAGTGTGGCAGATTATTAATACAGAGACTGGTAAGAATAAAATCAAAGATAATACTTTTTCTCTTAAAATTAATGATACATTAATCTCAGGTAAATTAGAAGTAGCATCTGCTTTTGAAACTTTTTTCTCAAATATACCTATGGAGGCTACTAAAAATCTTGCTTCGTCTTCCACGTTAGCAGAATCGATTTTACAGAATAATTTTCAACAAAATATTCCAGACTTCGCATTCACCCAGGTTAATGACTATGACATTATCACGGCTTTTAAGTCACTAAATATGAAAAATACAGAAGACTTATGGGGTTTGTCAGTTAAGGTTATACAGTCAATTATTTTCAATATTGCCCCTATTTTAGCCCTAATTTTTAACCAATGTCTCGAACAGGGCAACTTTCCTGACTTAATGAAATACAGCAAAATTGTTCCAATCTTTAAATCGGGATGTAAAAACAATCCCTCAGATTATAGACCTGTTTCAGTACTTCCTGCATTAAGCAAGATTTTTGAAAAGATTGTGCTAAACCAAATGTTAAGGCATTTTAATAACCACAAGATACTCCATGATGATCAGTTCGGTTTTACAAGAGGTAAGTCCACTACGGATGCGGGAGCTAAACTTATTAAGCATATTTTTCAGGCCTGGGAGTGCTCACACGATGCTATTGGTATCTTTTGTGATCTCTCCAAGGCATTTGATTGCGTAGATCACCAAACGCTAGCTCTTAAACTTAAGTTATATGGAATTCGCGGAGTGGCCCTCGATCTTGTGGTTTCCTATCTTTCAGGGCGCCAACAAAAAGTAGGAATCAATGGTAGTGTGTCATCGGGCTCCTTAGTCAAATTAGGCGTACCTCAAGGCTCGATTTTAGGCCCATTTCTGTTTCTAGTTTATATAAATGACCTACCTTACATGGTGAAAGAACTATCAGATGTCGTTTTGTTTGCAGATGATACGTCTCTGATATTTAAAGTAGATAGAAAAGACAAAGACCTTTTAAAAGTTAACCACGCTCTGGAAACTGTGTCTCAATGGTTTGCTGCCAACAATCTAATGCTAAATTCTAAAAAAACTAAATGTATAAGATTTTCATTACCAAACGTACCAAAAGTTGATACCAATGTTATTGTGGACGGTACTAAACTTAATGTAGTAGATAAGACTGTTTTTCTTGGTCTGACCATAGACTGTAGATTGCAGTGGGGTGCTCACCTGGAAGCCTTAGGTGGTAAACTGAGCTCCGCTGCTTTTGCAGTCAGCAAAATAAGGCAACTGACGGACATTAATACAGCCAGATTAATTTATTTTGCATATTTTCATAGCCTTATGTCTTACGGTATTTTGCTGTGGGGTTCTGCCGCAGACTTGGAATCAATTTTTGTATTGCAAAAAAGAGCAATTCGCGCCATCTACTGTTTGGGGTCTCGCGAATCTCTGCGAAAGGTATTTCCGGAAATTAATATATTAACTTTGCCCTCTCAGTACATTTTTGAAAATATTATGTATGTTCGTAAAAACATTAATTTGTTTCCAGTCAATAGTGATTATCACGATAGAAACACTAGAAACAAAGACAAAATAACTGTGCCTAGATTTAGATTAGCTAAAGTAAATAAGTCCTTTCTTGGGAATTGTATCCAATTTTACAATAAAATTCCTCATAGCGTGACCAGTATGTCCTTTTTTAAATTTAAGGAACATATCAAAAAGCGGTTGTTGAGTAGGGCCTATTATAAAGTGTCTCATTATATTGACGACAAGGATGTATGGAAGTAGCTTCTCTCTGCACCTGCTTCACTTAGCAGCTAGTTCAAGGTCCATTTTAATTCTAAGTATGCTATTATTATTATAAGTTATCTTTTTTTTATTTTTTGTTTAATTTACAGATTATTACTTATAGTAATTAATTCAATTTAATGTTTTTCATTTATTTCTAAATTCTTCAATAGATTATGTCTGTCTCCTTAATTGTTATATTTTCTATACATATACCTAAATGATATTTAGTATAAACTTGTCAATAGTCACAGTGATAACAAATTGCGTGTTTAGTAGTTTCCCTTTAGTTTATTTTTTATTTCTAAGCCAGACTTAAGTAAGTCATGCTCACTTTAAGGCCTTTGCTTGCGGCGGCGTCGTGTGACGGGTCGCTCACTTCCCTCCAATATGGCGAGGAGGGCGATGGCTGCCACACGCGTCATACTTGTGAACAGGTGCTGCTTGTGGGGGTTGGTCTGCTTAAGTTTGCCATTTATTTATTTACTTATTAAATATAGATTCAGTCTACTTTGTAGTTTTGCGGCCGCGCCGGGGCACGCAATTGTTGTCAGTGCGATTAGAATGTAAATATTATGTAATTAATCTAAGCTTGTTTTGAAAAGAGTAATTGCTGAGTTTATTGCCGGCTCTTCTCAGCAAATGCAACCTTCCGAACCGGTATTAGAGTATTAGAGTCAGACTTTTCATAAGTGCCTGCGAAGGTCTATTTGAATAAATGATTTTTGAATTTTGAATTTTGAATTATAACCGTTTTACACATTTTGGAATTTTCTAGATCATTCTAGAAATTTCTAGAACTTTTAACGAACTTTTTAAATCGCTTCTAATAAATTGCACTCATTTAAGAATTTTCTAGAACTTTCTGGAACATTCTAAATCGATCATAATAAATTTCACTCATTTTGGAACTTTCCTTCGGAAATTTTTTGGAACTTTCTCGATCATTCTAAATCGATCATAATAAATAACACTCATTTTGGAATTTTCCAGATCATTCTAGAAACTTCTAAAACTTTCTCGAACATTCTAAATCGATCATAATAAATTTCACTCATTTTGGAACTTTCCAGATCATTCGGAAAATTTCTCGAACATTCTAAATCGATCATAATCAATTGCACTAATTTTGTAACTTTCCAGATCATTTGGAAAATTTCTAGAACGTTCTTAAACATTCTAACTCGATAATAACAGTTTTGGACATTTTGGAACTTTCTAGATGAAGCCAGACCAATTATAACCGTTTAACTCATTTTGGAACTTTCTAGATCATTCAAGAAATTTCTCGAACACTCTAATTCGATCATAATCAACTGCACTCATTTTGGAATTTTCCAGATCATTCGAAAAAATTCTAGAATATTCTCGATCATTCTAAAACGATCATAATAAATTGCACTCATTTTGGAACTTTCCCGATCATTCTGGAAATTTCTAGAACGTTCTCGAACATTCTAACTCGATAATAACAGTTTTGGACATTTTGGAACTTTCTAGATGAAGCCAGAAATTTGTAGAACTTTCTCAAAACATGCTATATCGATTATAATAGTTTGCATTCACTCTAGAATTTTCTAGATCATTCCAGATATTTATTGAACTTTCTAGAACATTCCAGATCGATTATAACCGTTTTACACATTTTCGAACTTTCTAGACCATTCCAGCAATTTTGAGATTTTTTCCGAAGTCCTCATGCGTTAGAAAAGGACAGCAATATATGTTTTAACATTTTCGCCACCCACAACCACCCCCTTCCACCCACCGCGACCAAACTCCCTTACTACCACCTGGAGACCAAGGGGTATTTACCACCCCAACGGGAAGTTGATTGGGGTTGGTGGTGATTGAGAAAACAGCGTATTTACGTACCCACAAAAGCATTTTATATATATTATTAGATTTACCTACGCAAACAGCGTACGCACGGCTACAGATCAAGCTATACATTACCAATATAAGCTGACCTCTCATTGCAGGGAAATCCTATACAATGCGAGATCAGCTTATACTGGATATGTATAGCTTGATGTGTTGCCGTGTGTACCTAACATAAAATATACGCACAGTGTTATGTACCTAGGTAGGTACCTACCCACCTATTGTGTTGTGCAAGATAAAGTTTGTAACGAAACGACGCGACGAGTTATTAAATAAATAAATAAACCGATTGGTGTGATGTGACTACGTTCACAGGTTTGATTCCCACCCCGAAAAACAGGCTTCTAAACTTACATAAAGTAATGAACATAAAGTTAGAATATTAATAGAGCAACTGTACCTACTAGAGTACGGTCCGTGAGCACCGGTACGGTCAAATGCCTTAAAACGAAGTACGCGTACATAGTTTGAATGACTAAAATACGTATAATTAATGCCAATGTATCGTTTTTTATCGATACTTTTACCGAGAAAATGACAAGGAATCCATATCGACATTTTGTCTGACTGTAAATCAACTACGTGTACAATATATCTGTGAATGCAATGGAAACAGCTCACGCTTCGCACAAGCTAAAGCACTTATTACACCTTCCTATTTTTAGGATCCTAACTAGGATGGTTCTAACTAGGATGCAGGAAGCTACTTATTACACTACACTATCTTGCTTTCTAACTAGGACGCGGCAAAGAGTATAGCAACTATACTTAAGAGGACTCAATTCGTCATACTTTTCATACAAAACCTCTGTACTTATTATGGCGTTGTTAAACATTTTTCGTTAGATGTTTTGAACAAATTAGTATCTTGTGCACTATATCTAGCCATGTTACTACGCGTAATTTAAAAAAAGTGTGAAACAAATTCATTCGAAGCCTCCGAAAAACAGCGTTTTTGCCTGAACTTTGGCCATATCTAATGTACCTATAAATTGTAAAAGTAAAGAAAACATTTAGATACCAGGCTTGCAAATGTATTGGAGATTCTAAATAACTAACTTTTTTTTCACAAACTTGTAAGATTTTTTCACAAGAAGTACACGCCTGGAACAAGTTTTATGAATGCGAAATCATGAATGACGACCTAGCGAAGCGGCCGCGAGTGATCAGCGGAATTTACCGACTGATAACCGACGGCTCTGATGCTGTCTCTCTTTTTTCGCAGTCAAACATTGCGTTGGATGAAACAACAAGCTTTTAGACTATGCTTGCGTTGAAGTTGCGCCGGCCACAGAGGGCCACCTTAAAGCGGGACGGACGACTCGTAGGGATGTAACAAAGGTCGATTTAAAAAAAATATAACTATACTTACATCGATGTTCTTCCGATGTTTTAAGTTTTTTATTCTCTCAAACCGATCACACAAATTAAAATTTTAATGAATACAAATGAGCTCCTTTATGTTAAAATAAAACAAAATTGAACTTTATGTAAGTAAGTACCAAGTATTAATTTATAAATAATGTAGTACTTTCAATGTACGGATTATTTTTCTATTATTGTTTCTTGATTACTAATGACCTATACATTCATCCCTCAAAATATACGACAAGACATTAGAAGGGCCTTATATAATTATTTCAAAACATCGATGTTTTGAAATAATTATATATTGTACGGATTATTTTTCTATTATTGTTTTTTGATTACTAATGACCATTCATCCCTCAAAATATACGCCAAGACTTTAGAAGCCTTATATAATTATTTCAAAACATCGATGTTTTGAAGAACAATGTTACATCCCTAAACGTCCTAAATCGGAGCGACGCGATTACACTTTCCTGTTTAAGGAAGTAGAGCGTTTTGGACCTTCCTATCTCACTACTTAGGACACTAACCGTTCTTCCTGCGATTACACGTTCCTATTTCCTAGTTAGGATCCTAAAAATAGGAAGGTGTAATAAGTGCTTTACGCTATCACTCTATAATATTCTAACTCTATGCGTCTATGCCTTATATTGCATGAATTTGCTAGTAGGTACACACGGCTTCAGATCAAGCTATAAATTTCCAATATAAGCTGACCTCTCATACGGAAATCCTATACAATGCGAGATCAGCTTATACTGGAAATGTATAGCTTGATGTGTAGCCGTGTGTACATAGATATATACAGGGTGATTTTGAATTACTTAGCTATTTTAAAGGAGTCGATCATTAATAAAAAATAAAAAATACATGTTTTATTTTTAGATATAATTTTTATAGAAAAAAATAAAGTTATGACGATCCAAAGTTTTCTCAGAATTACTGAAATCGTTGGTCGTACCGCGCGCCAATGCGCTACGTCACATGGCTGTCAACAACCGAGAATGTTAGATACTGCGTAGTATACAAAAACACGAACACCATCTAAATTAAATATCCTATACATCACTCTCGGTATTCTTACCCGTTTAAAATTTATAAAATGAAGCCACAAAAATACAGTAACTCACTTTTTTTATTAACTCAATTACAAACATACTCATCGTATCACAATTCGAACATATCCATCGTTGTAACACTTTAAAACTTTAGGGCCAACTTAAGGCTAATTTAAAATCACATTGAACTGAATATTGCAGTTTATTGACAACTTATTATTTGGTTTTAAATAACACACTTCCAGTGATCTGCAACCACAAAACGCACAGTTGGGTGGGATGGCGGGCGCCGCGCGGCATCTTGTGTGAGGCAGAAGCCCTCCGTTGATCAAACTGATAGTGTATTCCAGAGAGTTCCATAATTATTCAATTAAATTTAAAAATATTTTGTATCACCCAGAAACGACTGTTGATCTTCTAAAACGTTGCCCTAGCAACCAGTAACCAGAGAATACCTGCCTGCGCAACTAAAAATATTTTTTTTCATAATCAGAAATTTTTCAAATAGGTTGACATGAAGTATTAAGCTGACCGCACACCTAAACACGTCGTAGCAATATTTTTTTAATTCTTTGTATGAAATTAAAAGACAAGGGAAGAGAGGTTTCGTATAAGGACGCTTCCACACGTCAGACAATCGGTAGTCCAATTGTCATTCCGATTCGAGGCCTTTAGAGCGGCTTTGTAAGACGAGTGCTTTGTTAGTAAAGAATTCAAATGAGAAGAACATTTGAATGTCTCTCAGTCCGACTTGAGGCCTTTAGAGCGGCTTTGTACAACGACTGCTTTGGTAGTAAGGAATTCAAATGAGAAGAACATTTGAATCTCTCTCAGTCCGACTTGAGGCCTTTAGGGCGGTTTTGTAGGACGTGTGCTTTGGTAGTAAGGAATTCAAATGCGAAGAACATTTGAATCTCTCAAATCGAAAGAATTTATTCTCTTATAAAATTGAATCCACCGACTGACATCAGACCTTTTTAGCGAAATAGGCAATTTTAGAGTTTATTTCTAGGATAGGTTCGTTTAAGGGTTATTAACCAAGTCAAACGTTTTATAAAGCTATCCTGTTTTCTGCTTACAATGCTGACATTCAAGTTTTCTTCTCTTTCCGACATAAAGTCGGCCGGCGATTGTATGATGCGTGCGGGCTGCCTAATGTATTGTTAATAATTATTGAAAGATAAGTTTCCTCCTTAGTGAAAATGAAAAATAGAATTTATTTTAGAAGATTTTAATGAATGACAGATTCGATTCAATGACAGTTTTTATTAATCAAAATACTCGAAATGTAAACAACATTATGAAGAGTTTATTCCTGATATTACTTAATTTTGTGAATGGAAAATGGAAAAATAATATGGTGAAATTTTAGTAGGTATTAAACACAATTTCCACCTAATGCGCGTTACGAAAGAATTCACGTATTTCCGCAGCATATTTCTATGTTCCGGTGACGTCTACCAGATGAAGTTCAAGGTCATCTACTTGTTAACGTTATCCAGTAATGTGGAGTATTTAGGATATTCTTACGACAAAATTATGAACAAAAAAAAGGTTCTTTTTTTGCACGGATGTGTTCTATTAGTGATTCTGATCCGAGGGAAAAAAAAATAGCCAAGAAATTCAAAATCACCCGGTATAAACACCGGACCACGGATGACACATACCTAAGTATCGTGATAAAATTACATAACCACAGTTATATTAAGTATTTAACTTTTTTTTAGATTACGGGACATGGGTGATGAATTAACAAAAGTATTGAAAGACTATGCCAATAATGAAATAGTTAACAAATCATTGAGTTCCGGTCTTGAAAATTTGTCCATTACACTGGCAGCTATTGAGGAGTACAGAAATTGTGAAGTTCAACGTTTGGAAGCGAAGGTTTTCTACAGATTAATCACAACTTGAATAGTTTTTTATTTTTATTTTATGCAACTTAGCAAAATAGCATATGGGAAGCGGTTACCGTCACCCGCCAATAGACGCTTTTACCAAGGATGTTAAAACAGTCGGATATATTCTCGCTCACAAAAAACTGTTACTCATGTCGGCCACCACGCTGTACGTAAAAGCCGGCACGCACACATTCACACATAGTTGAGCGAGGGTAATCGGCCTGTGTAAACGGCGACAGCGTCTAGTTTCCTGCGGAATAGCCAACTAATGTGTGCGTGAGAGGTGGCCGACTCCATAGACACAGTTTCTTGTTAGCGAGAATATGTCCGACGTAGTCTGTGGCTTTTACCTTCAAATTTATATATTCCTCAGGTTATTGGAGAGCTATGTCAGTATGAAGCGATTTGTAAGCACGCACGAGAAGAGCTTAAACATACCATGAATGTCAGAGAGAAAGAAATGGCTCGGAAGAGGGTACTCGACAAAGCTAGGGAGAGACAACCGTTTAATCGCCAGCAAGTTGTAAGTGTTATTTATTTCGCATTATGTCTATGCAAGAAACTATAAGTGGGTAGAGCTACATAACACCAGTATGAGCTATGAAGCACCCTGGGTAAATCCTACCTACGAAAGATAGATATATTATATAGATTATATTTGGCTATCTTGCAAAGTTATCACTACGATACGATGCTTTACCTAAGTATTACGACAACATACTCGCCATTTTTTGGGTTTTCTACTCAAACCCTGATAGTGGTCACATGTCCTTCGGCCTGTCATGGTCATTTTATTCGGAGACTATTAGTAATATTACCTGAAATAGTATTTTAAATATAGTTGTCCTGAAATACTTCTTTCTTTGATATTAAGGTGAATGCTCACGATTACAAAAAGCTATATTCCCGTTAGATGGTGTTAGTATCGCAAAGCTATGTTATTTCTTTTTTTATGTAAAATTCAAGCATCCTTGGTGCGTAATTTAGTGATTGGCGAGCAATATGTATTTATGAAGTATTTATGAAGCATTAATTTTACTTCCACGGCAATTAGTTACAAAGAATTCCTCCAGAAAAATATCTGTCAAGTTATTCCTTGTATATATACACGCACACATTGTAATTTTTTGTTTTGTTTCGACCGTTAGATGGCGTTAAAATAAGTATTGAGTTGTTTTATATGCCGTTAGGTGGCGTTTAAATAATTACGCGTGTGTGCTAAAATTGGTTAAGTATTTTTTCATGAATTATGCGTAAATTGTGTTTTATATATTCATTAGGTTTGGTATATTTTATATTATTTTTTCAATAAATATAAAAATGTTTACTATTAAAATTTTGTACATTGTACATGTACTTATTTGATTTCCTAATGATGTTTTTCCTTCACCGTACGTAAATTCAAATCTCACAAAGTACAGGCCGATGATATGTTTTCGTTCTTGATCGTAAGGAAACCAACACGAAAAAGTCAAATTGAAAAGCATTAGAAGTACACCAAACCACATTGTCCTGCTTGACGTTATGATGGACTATGGCTCAATCCCCCTTGTTATTAGGGGAGGCTCTACACCGGTACGTTTATGAGATGTCAATATTGATTATTATGTAGGTATAATAAAAATAGATTCTCTGTATATTTCTTTATTAATGTATGACGTAAGTAAATGTGGTATGGTATATAAATAAACACTCAAAAAATTCACATCTAAATTGTGATTTCGGTAGAATCTAAAAAGCATTTTGCTGATAAACTCCTTCGAGGTAGGTACGCATCTATTCTCCATCATGAGTCATGACTGTGACCGTTGTGCGTAATCGAAACGAAGTAACATAAAATATTATGCATGTTGGTAACGTTAAATCCTTGGTCCTGAAATAGGTATATTTATAAATGTTATTTATATAGGTACCTAAGTATATAAATTAGTTGCTGTTCGTAAGTCTCGACAAAACTCAAAAACAGCTTGACCGATTTGAATAATTATTTTTGTGTTTTGTTCGCTGTGATACAGGAGTGGTTTAAAAAATGGTAAAAATAAAAAAAAAAAGTGTTACGAAGTTCACCTAGTTCAAGAGGTTCTTCTAGTAAGAAGGGTGAACTAGTTGAAAATAAATACCTACTGTTACAAAACATTTTCAAAGTTTTATTTACTTGATAAAAATAATCAAGCATAATATTATAGGTACATAACAAACTGACTTTCTGATGATTATGTAGAATCTACATTGTAGATGCATGATCCTCTACTAGAACAAAAATACCTGTTAGTAGGTTTGCTTTGTATAATTATTTTTAATACCGATTTTTATATAGTTTACATTTTACTTGTAAATTAATTTTGATCTGCACAGTTATTTCTTTTCCAATTGAGTCAACATAATATCTAGCAATTAGCATTTTTGAAAATGTTGCTAGCTTTAGCATTTGACTTCACATTTCTGATGACCTTGTCATATCGGCAAACCTTTACGACTGTTATCAGATTTAATGGATGTAAATCAAACAGTATTATGAAAAGTATAATGCATTTTGGTTATGCATAATTAATTGCCCCTGGACCTGAAATAAAATGCGTAATTGTTATGACAAAGAATATGTAATTTATAATACCTATCAGAAAATGAGTACAGAAGTATTCTCGACTTATTGAAACCAAACAATATCCTTGTTCCTAAATAATTAGGAAACAATTTTTTTTCAAATTTCTAACCTCCACCTTACAAAATGAACTTTACTTTGGTGAAGGAAAACATCGTGAGGAAACCATAGTGAGGAAACCATAGCAGGTGGTAGGGTACTTTTTAGTACTCATCTGATTGGCTACCACCCTCAAGTTGAAAATCTGTCGCCAAGCGCCTATCGGTGTGTTCCGACGGATGTAATTTTTTTCATGTGGTGTAACAATAAAGTGTTATCTGTCTATCTCTATACTATTAGCATCAATGCATATATCTATTACATACCTGTTTAAAGGTACACTCGGCTAAACATCAAGCTAATGTAATGTATCCAAATAAGAGAAAATAATTTGTAAAAAATATTAGCCGTAGGAAACACATGGGAAACACATAAATTTCGTTGCGTAGGAACGTGACACGTCTAAAAAGATGTGTCAACGTTAGGCAAATCACGGCAAACTAGGATTTACGATCTCGATTCGATTTAATCAAAAAAGAGGTTTTATAGGTCGATCTTCAATCTTTTGAATCGATGTTTTACAGTTTATAAGATGAATACTTAGGTACCTACTTAATTTATATTGAAGATTTTTCGAATATACATAAAGACATACGAAAGCATTTTTGCCCAAGCTGAAACAGAAACGATTCGATCGCGGAGCTCGTTCGGTAAAAAAAAAATACATGTACTTACCGACTTACATGTATTTTCCATCATTGTTGATAACCGATTATCACTTTTTTTTTTCACTAGCTGTCCCCGCGGTTTCTCCCGCATTCCTGGGATAAATCAAAAAAAAACTCAAAAAGTTATTTACTTATCCAGTTTAGGCCCAGGTAAGGGACTTATGCACGTCAAGTATAAGTACATACAATTGAATCTACCACCACCGGTTCGGAATACACTTAATAAAAAGTAGCCTGTAAAACTCGGGGATAATGTAGCTTCCTATTAGTGTAAGATTTTTCCAATCAGATGGATAGTGATTACCTAGCGATTCAGAGATTAGCCCGTTTAAATAAACAAAAAAAACATCCGCTTTATTATATTAGTATCGAAGTATAGATTCGATCTACTTGTATATCCCAATAAAAAAATCGTACGGTCGATTTTAACATCGCTGCATCGTCAGCTGTCTTTATTCGAGGAATTTTGTATTTTGATAGTCTTTCTCTACAGAATCTGCAAACGTGAATTTAATTCCTCAAGTAAAATTCTTATATCGGACGATGGAAGAATCGGCCCTAAAGTCGATTGATACCACCTAATATTTTAATCGATTCAAAACATCGTTTATTTTTTGTACAGTAGGTACCTACCTACTAGGTATTTGCAAAAACATCATGTTCGGAATCTTACTAATTACATTATTACTTATTAGCTCGACTAGATAAATATTGAAATATATCAGTAGGTACCTAACTTTATTATTTACCATGATATAATAAAATAAGTAGGTATGTATAATAAATAGTATATTACATATTGACTTTCTACGTATTATTATTTATGAATAATCTAAGCAATCAATCTTTTTCAATAGTATTGGTTTTTGAACGCATCCCTTGAACCGTCCTCGAACGAACGGTGAAGTTTCGTACCTATATTATAATATATGTATAGGTTTTATAACTATATCATACAAATTAAAACATGTTTGTTTGTAAAATTGTTTTTTTTCGGATAGCATTATTAATTACTTTAAAAGTAGATATTAGGTCGGTCATAGTTAAACGTTGGAATGTTTTTGGTATTCGTATATTGACATATTTTAACTTTCTCTTTGATATAATTTAAGCAGCATAAACTAACGTAGGTAGATACATTCGATATATATATTCAATAAACATAAAACCTATACGTGGTAAAACTTATTGGTATTCATAATATTAGACAAAAAATTCATGCAGGCAAAGCTGGGCGCAAAAGCTAATTTCAAATTCAACTTCAAAATTATTGAAATCAACGAAATATACGAAAGAAGCGCGCAACGATGATTGGCAACATCGCGTTTCCTTTACAACAAACTACCCTAGTCGGAACGGCAACGCCCCGTTTCGGCTATGCTAAGATTTGACCAATATTATTCAAAGCATAGATTTCTATAGAGTCAAATTACTGAAAGCGCCATCTATTTCACGACTTGTAGTTTTAAATTCGAACCCCGGCTCCTTTTTGACATCTTAGTTCTTAGTTACCTTGCTAATAACCATATTGCCTTCCTAGATTGCGCTACAAAATTTACTCACACGAATACAAAATTTGCAATTTTTTAAACCAGTTTTATTGTAATTCCGTTGGATATTTTTGTTTGAAATTAAAATTAGCCACACCGGTAACTAGTATGAAGTCCAAAGAATAGCTCAAATAAAAACAATACGATGTGTGTATTGAAATCTCAGCTAGTTAAATATGTATGGAAAGGGCAATCAGAGCAACCACCTTAATTACCTAATTTGGAAAAAAAAGCCAAACATAGTCAGATTGTCCAAAAAATATATAATTAATGTAATCTTCTTGCCGGATTCTTCTCAGTTGAAGGCCGAGTTCCGAACCGGTGGTAACTTCAGTAAATGTGACCTTCATTAGTGCCCTTCTGGGGCCTAAATTGAATAAATGGCTTTGACTTTGAATTTGAATCTACGAAATATCAAGTTTTAAATTAGTTATTTTTGCTAGTGGCGTGACCACGATCAATAAAAAATTATAAATTCAGACATATGCAGAATCGGAGTTACTGAAAGCATCAGCAGAAATGTCACGGACTGCCAAAGGCCTCAGTGAGCAAACCGAGTTCTTTGAACGCCGCAAGCTGCAGCAGCTAAAGACGCTCCTCTCGGACTTTGTCATGATTGAAATGACTTTCCACGCCAAGTCTGTGGAGCTCCTCACAGTTGCTCATCAGCAAATTAACGATATAAACGATAAGGCGGATCTGGAGGTAAATACCTAACTTATTAAAATTACAGATGAATAAACCGCAATATTTTTGTAACACGAGATCACAAACCACACAAACTACCTACCTATACCTAGGTATCTACAAACACTTACAGATACTATTTATGTTATAGATTATGGTGATGATATGTTTAAGGTGATGATAGCTCAGTGGTAGTGACGTCGGATACCGAGACGAAGGTCCCGGGTTCGAATCCTACAATGAGCTTTGTAGTACCCGCCTGGCTGGCTACCACCCTCAAGTTGAAAATTTGTCGCCAAGCACCTTACGGTGTATTCCGACAGCTGCACTTGAGAGCCAGCTCCTTCTAGGCTTTGTGTGCTTACCACCTTCGGCCGCATCATCACTTACCACTTACCATGGTGAGATTGCGGTCAAACAGACCTATAAACAGTAAAAAATAAAAAAATAAAATGTGTTGGTTGTACTTTACCTACAAGCCATTATGACCCAGCGGTGAACAGCTTACGATGATCATGATGACGGAACAGGTTCGAATTCCTGACCAGGCGTGATAAGTTGACTATGGCTTTTCGGTGAAGGCAAATATTGTCAAGATTCCAGGAAGTCTGAAAGACATGCATTTCAATAGAAAATGGTTGTAAAATATACCGCATTCTGAATGGAATTATGTCTGGAAAATAGGAGCTATTCGATTCAGTAGACCGGTTTGAGTCGGAACCGCAGCTCTTAGTACCTTATAGGTAGGGTAGCAAGGAAAAATTCCTTTAGAGTAGTGATACCGATTCCGATTCCGCAACTAGTCGGTGCTCTTGTACTGATTTTGAACAGAAAGAACCAATCCCTACACCGGTGTTCTTGTCTTTGCCAATCCGAGCGCATTGTCGGTATTGGAGATTGACGGAATATAGATTTCTGTCTTTGGGTTTTTTTTTATTTATTTGGGTTAATTCTTCGATGTATAAGTGTAATTCGAATATCGCTTATGTACCGAGTGTAAAGAATTGACGTTAGTAAACGCTTAGTTACTAACGCGTTTGAGTTTACGACATTTCTCTATAGGAATTGGCACAGCGCCTCCAGCGGGATATTCATGGTACTATTTATCCCATACTAATCTCAAACGCGACGCTCATGGTTTAGCATGATTAGCCGTTCTTAATCGATCGGCAAAGTTAAGCTACGCCTGTCGTGGTCGGTACCTGGATGGGTGACCGCCTAGTGGTATTTCAAATCGAGCGTTTCCGTGCTTCGGAAGTCACGTAAAGCCGTAGGTCCCGGTTATCACTTAATTGTGATAGTCGTTAAGCTAGTAGGATGCCTCCTAGGCGGCTTGAAAAATTCAAACAGTAGGTTGCCAACTAGCCTTACCTCCACCGATCCGCAGTGGGCACGCGTGGTGGAGTATTGCCCATTCCCTTTCACCCTCATTTGTGAAAGGAGGCCTGTGCTCAGCAGTGGGACATTATAGGCTGATGATGATGATGAAACGCGATGTAAGCGTTTATTAACGTTATTTCTTTACACTCGGCGTCACTCGAAGTATTGGTTCCGATTGGATAGTCTACTGAATCGAAATGCTCCTAGGAAATCGAGGGATTAAGTAACTACATTACCCGAACTTTCCCTTTACCTAAATCTAATATTTTTCTCTTGGAAGTGTTTAAATGCAGGTCTTACTGATAATGAGGAGCCAGTGGTAAATATCAAGTACCTATTTGTATTAACACATGGCTAAATTCTTATTGTGAATAATAAAATTGATTATTGGTACTTATAACATACACAGAACTTTAGAAGAAAATTGCGATCACCAGAGAAACAAGTGAATACCGGTATATCAGCAAGATCTTCTTCGCTAGCTTCGCTCATGAATCAACAGTCGCCTCATAAGGATAACGAAGATTCAGCGGTAAAAACATAACAGCATTTATCACTCAACCATACATAAATAAGAGCATAAGGGAGTAGTTGTTGAAATATACCAAATGTACCTATTTGTGTACTCATTTCCCCCCTTCGTAAGTTCCTATATATGTTCCCATATACATGACATGGAAAGAAAAACACAATCCTAATACGAGTCGCGTAAAACGATATCTCGAATAGAGACGAGTGTAGCGTTGCGGACCCGTCTTTCAGTATATTGCACTGCGTGGGTTCTCATAATGTGTCTTTGTAAAGATAAAGATAAAAAATTATTTGAGGCATATTACAACACTACAAATTACATTTGAAACGATGACATCTACAATAATAGTATAAAACTGTGTCACAGATATCAAAGCCCTCCTCCGTTTTACAAACATGAAGAGTGTCTAAAACCTACTGGTGTAACTATTACAGAAACTGTGAAATAATTGATAATAGTAAATAGTGTGGCTACTAACTTGCTAACTTATCTTCATCGGAATTTTAAGTCCCATCCATTAAATATTTCAGAGCTTGAGAAGAATGCGCTCTCCAGACAAGTCAGGGATGACGAGATCCAACTCATTGGCGACTCTAATGAATCATTCATCTTCCAAAGAAGAAGACGAGACATCGGTAATTACTCGTGATTTTATTCGACGGTTAAGTTAATGTAGCTCAAGTTAAGGTGATGATAGCTCAGTGGTAGTGATATCGGATGCCGAGATGAAGGTCCCAGTTCGAATCCTACAATGAGCTTGAGCTTCGGTCAAAAAAACATCGTGAGGAAACCATAGCACGGTAGTAAGGTACTTTGTAGTACCGACCTGGCTGGCTACCAACCACCCTCAAGTTGAAAATCTGTAGCCAAGCACAATATCGGTGTGTTCCGACATCTGCACTTCTTAGGCTTTGTGTGCTTACCACCTTCAGCCACATCATCACTTACCATGGTGAGATTGCGGTAACACAGGCCTATACACAGTAAAAAAAAGTATTACGCTTGGGGCACACAATATTCCTCATATTGACTGTCCGATTATCAAATTTTCTCCTACTCCTGTGGCGTCGGAGACAAGATATCTCTACTCAAATCAATATACATCCAAAGAAAAGATGCATACCCTTGCAAGTTGCATTAATAATTCTAATCCATCACGAAGCCTTCTGAAGATTTTATTTTTATTACAGGATTCCGAAGAATCTGGAGAAAATGACAGTTCAGAAGAAACTGAATCACGCTAATTGAACTCGTTTTAGGTACTATGTACTTAATGTACCTACTTACCAATTCCTCCGAGTTTTCTTTTAGGTATATATTACCTCAGAGTATATAAATACTACGTACAACAGAGAGACAGCGCCCATACTTCAAAAGTTACCACCATAACTCGCGCAAGTACAGCGCCGGTGGCGAGATTGGGGTACTAATTCCTGTTCTGGGTTTGTAAGTGACTACAGCAATGTTTGTTTTTCAGTAAATGACAACAGATGACACTGTTGAAAGAATTTAATTTTAAAGAACAATGGGCACAGTTGTATTTTTTTTTGTTTTTGTGTGAGAGAGGTAGAGCGTAGCATTTACTCGCACAAACTATTCCATACTTTTGTTCAAAAATGATAAGAATTTCATACATTAAGTCCTAAACTAATCCAAAGAATTATTATTATGTTATTCAATTCTAAAAATACTGATTTTAAGTTGCATTTTACTCCACGGGTAATTGAGACAATTCCCAAAATACTCTAGCTATTGTTCATCAACAATTCGCAAACTCCTCCATCGAAATTATCGAATTATTACTAAATATTAAGTTATACCACATAAGATGTTATGAAGAAGTCACAGTATTTATAAGCATAATAACAAAATCATGCTTATTGAACTTTCCTTTATATTGTACTAGCTTCCGCCCCGTGGTTTCACCCGCGTTCCCGAGGGATATATTATTTTCCCGGGATAAAAAGTATTCTATGTATATGTTAATCCATAATACATTCTATCAGTATACCAAATTTCATCCAAATCCATTCAGATGAATGAATCTAAGCTTGTTTTAAAAAGAGTAATTACAGATTTTATTTCCGGCTCTTCTCAGCAAACCTTCCGAACCGGCAGTATTAGAGTCAGACTTTCCATAATTGCCTGTGAAGGTCTATTTGAATAAATTATTTTGAATTTTGAATTTTGAGATGTTGACGCATGATTGAGGGACAAACATCCAAACCCACAAAATTTCGCGTTTATAATATTTGTAAGATGAGATTAGAGTGACTAGATTTACTCGCTTTTCCCGAACTCTGACTCTGTTCTCTAGTCACTCAAAAATAAATTTTATTCTTTTTTTTTTTTTTTTTACTGTTTATAGGCCTGTGTTTGACCGCAATCTCACCATGGTAAGTGATGATGTGGCCGAAGGTGGTAAGCACACAAAGCCTAGAAGGAACTGGCTCTCAAGTGCAGCTATCGGAACACACCGAAAGGTGCTTGGCGACAGATTTTCAACATGAGGGTGGTAGCCAGCCAGGCGGGTACTACAAAGTACCCTACCACCGTGCTATGGTTTCCTCACGATGTTTTCCTTCACCGAAAGCTCAAGCTCATTGTAGGATTCGAACCCGGGACCTTCGTCTCGGTATCCGACGTCACTACCACTGAGCTATCATCGCCTTAAATATATATATCCTATGTCACTCAGTGATAAATGACAATATGATTCGACTGGTGAAAGATTTTTTAAATCGTTCCATTAGTTTTTGAGTTTATTCAAATATAATATTCAAATATTCAAATATAATACTAGGATAACATAAGCTTGAAAGAGTTCTCTCTAATACCTCCTGATCCCATTTTTTCCCAAGTTTAAAATATATATACAGGATATCCGGACGGGCGTCGAGCGCCACTCGTGACTAGGGAATGAAAACCGGTTTCACCGAAAATCGAAAAACCGGTTATTCGGTACGGTTTTGACCAACAAGAAAAACCGGTTTCACATCACACCAAAACCGGTTTTTCGAATTTTTTCGGTTTTTCTTTCAAGTTTGTTTGGAAAAACTAAAAAAGGAAGATTTGCCGCCGTTTTTTAAACTGCACAATGCAGTAAGTATTTTTGTGATGAACTGAAGTGTGTTGATGTGTAGTTTATTGAGCTGGTAAGAAAATAACTTAAAATAATGATTGTTTTTATGATAGATATAAAACATATAAAACTTTTTTTTACAATACTTAGGTAGCAAACAAGCGTACGGCCCACCTGATGATAACCAGTTACTCTAGCCTATAGATTCTTGCAACATAACGGTTATCACTCGCACGTTACCAACCCTCAACCTTTTTGAAGCGGGGAGCTCATTCCACAGCCTGAGCATCCACGATAGGAAGCTTCTTTGAAACCGCACAGTATGAGAACATTTTGGTTCCCATGTGTGAGGATGGACTCCCCATCGGTGACTACGATGGTAGAAGGTAACTGGGCATCAGGTCAATCAATTCTTCAGAACACTGTTGGAAAAGCGGTTGAACACACATAAGAAGGCAGTCTCTCCTCAGAATAAGGGGCTTTAAAACACTTGTGAGCTCGGGATCATCGACAATTCTAACGGCACGTCGCTGAACTGAGTCTAAATACCCAAGCTGGTATCCAGGTGCCCACAGAAGATAGCATTACTTCATTTGGGCCAGACTTGCGACTTATATAGTTGCAGTCTTTGTCTCGATAAGAAGTACTGCTTCGCTCTATTAACACACCGAGTTTTTTGGATATCTTGTAGATGACTTTGGAACAGAACGTCGCTACAAATATTAACGTGAAGGATCCCAATGCTTTTCGTGATGTTGAGGGACATGTTCTAGAAATGAGGAGCCACAGCAAATGGACTTCTCTCAACGGTGAATTGCAGGCTTGCGTGTGATTTAGTGGGGTTGAAATAGACTAGGTTTAGTCGACCCCAATCGGAGTCACTAGTTTGTGTACTCTCGATTTAAGACAAGTCCTTTGCGCCTTTTCTCCAATATAGAACGTGAGATATTTGCACGGTTCGTGTAATGAGCGTCCCATGTAATTTCATCTGCATAGCAATGAATGCTGGCAATAGAGAGTATATTATTCATATGCTGGAGGAACAGTGTTGGGGATAATTTAGAGCCTTTCGGGACGCCAGCATTAATGTCATGCTATCGGAGCAACTACTATCAACGAAGGCTCTTATGTATCTGCCAGACAGCAAGCAAGCAATCAGTCATGATTGGTGTTATTTTTTACCCGTCTGCACGACAGCAAAAACTAGGTAATTTTTTTTTTATCTAACGAAAACATTCGTATAATAATAACCACGTTTTAGTGTACACGCAAGTTGCTGTGCCGCTACAATATGCCATGCATATTACGTGTGAAATTAATATTATAACTTACGAAACATAAACGAACCGTGTAGTATATATAAACGAGTATCTGATCTACAGAGTTAAATAAACGATTATTTCCATAAATTTTATGAAAAAGAGATGGATTGATTGTGTGAAAGATGATATTGGTAAGAAACGAGTGAATGTTGGTATAACGGATAGAAGAAGCTTACATATTGCGCCGATCCCAAATTATAGGGAACAGGACAGGCAAATGGTGATGGTGTCTTTGATGTTTCTTTTATACCCACTTCATTAACTTTAACTGACAATAATTCCTCAGTTTGCGATTTTTAAATCTTAGGCACGGTTTATATCTATAATTCGAGCTATAGAAATAACGTGAAAAAAAAAACGAGCGAACATTAAAAAACCCGGTTTAAAACCGGTTAACCGGTTTTTTCATCTCATAACCGAAATAAAAACCGGTTTTCATTTTGCCACGGTTTTGCATTCCCTACTCGTGACTTCTACACTAATAGAGTTAGTGTAGAGGATTTCGATAATTTTGCTAGCAGTGGAAAAAATAGGTGACCAAATGACTGACACACACATTTATTTTCTTTCTGATATATTACAATACAATAGAAAATACCATAAATTAATCTAACAAAGTAGTTTTCAACAGTTAGTGTAGATGTTAATAGAGATAATCTACAAAAATACAAATCTTTTTTATATTTTTGTTTGTTATGAATAAACTCAAAAACTAATGGAACGATTTAAAAAATCTTTCACCAGTCGAATCATATTGTCATTTATCACTGAGTGACATAGGATATATATATTTTTAAATTGGGAACCCTGCGAAATTTCCAAAAGACCTTGCTTGAAACTGCAGAATGAAAATATAGTCATTTATATTTGCACACGAATTTCCGATCACTCTGGTGAGAATATTCCATTTTGTTCGTACGCCTACTTGAGGTCGCCAGGGTATTGCTTGCACCCGGGTGCTATATAGGCTAGAGCCAGCCATGATTAGGGAACGATTAAAAATAGGTCAAGATAGCAATTTCTAAATCTACTATAAGTTTTAAAAATCACTTTAATCCAAGCGAGCGAAGCGTCTCCTTTTCAGCTTGGACAAAAATGCTTTCGTATGTATATCCAGGTCGCATTTCTCAACCGATTCTCCAGAAATTTTCTGAGCAGGTTCAGTGAATTACGAATGGCTTTAATCCTTTTGTCCATATAAAAGACTTATTAATTAAGTTGTTCTTATTTGATATTTTGTTGAATAAATTAAACCACGATAACTTTTCCAGCACTAGATACAGACTTAACCCCATAAAAACAAATGAAATACAATTGGGAGGAAACTGCCCATTGTACTTTAAAAAAACGTAGTAGATTTCAAAATATTTAGACTATATTTATTTATCGTTGTAGTCTCTGCTTATTAGAAACAGGTTATTATTAGATTTATTTTATTATTGTTTGATGGTTTTGGTTTTAGACGATGAAATAAAATAAAAATAATCGACGCTTAGGCCATCTATGTAAAATCGAAATATTTAAATAAAATTACATAAATTGCAAATATTAAAAATACTTATAATTTAATTCAATTATGTAAATAATTATAATCAAATTCTATTTCCTTGCAATAAAGCTCAATAAAAAGTAATTTAATAGCGTTTTGACTAAGAATTAATTTTCAATCAGTCCATACGATGTTTGTAGCGACATCTTTACGTGTGAATTCTACACTAATTATAAAATGTATGTGATTGACCAGACATGATATTACTAAGGTCAAGCAAACAAACGTACGGCCTGCCTTATGATAAGCAGTTCCCATAGCCTATGGACGCTTGCAACACCAGAAGGGTATCACTCGCGCGTTGCTGCGTTGTTGCTGGCCCGTGTAATGAGCGTCCTCTGTGCTGTCGTCATTGTTTAATGAGTTTAATATTATCTACATAAGTAACTATAATTTTATTAATAATTAAAGTGATAATTTTAGAAATGTGTTTTACTTAAATGGTCCTCATACCCATACCATAAAATTTGCTTTCAACAAACAACAATAAACAGACTCCAAGATGGTCCAAATAAGCAAAAACAATTTTCTAGTATTGAATTCAGCAAAAAACATTTTGATGTCTGCTAAAATTAGTAGGTACCATATTCATGTCGAATTAACACATAGTTAACGACTAGGTAGGTACGAATTAAATATAAATTATCAAAATATAACGTTGACTAGTAGACAAATGGTCCTCCACCTAATGGCGACTGGTCCAATGTATTAGCCGACCTAAAACAGCTCTTTTCATAACTTTTTTGAGAAGAAGAAGAAATGTTTGGTAGAGCTGGAAGTATAATCATATAGTAAAAAGTATTAAAATAAAGCGGCTCGAGGGTACTAGTCTGAGCTCCACATTCTCGGCTACCGGTGCGATGAAAGTGACGATGGCACTAACTCAAGTTTCTCACGAGCTCTGTCTGTCTGAAATAACTAAATTAAGTCACCTTCATGCCGAGATGTAACCTTGCTGAGTTTCTTGCCGGATTCTTCTCAGTTGAAGGCCGAGTTCCGAACCGGTGGTAACTTCAGTAAATGTGACCTTCATAAGTGCCCCTTCTGGGGCCTTAATTGAATAAATGGCTTTGACTTTGACTTATCAAATAGGTACGTCCGTATTCCTTAGGTCTGTATTCTAGAACGTCTATCAATGCTCAAGTTGAGTTTTGAGTCGAGGTTTATTTTGGATTAACATGATGTATTTTTGAGACTTTTTCGGCTTTCCTAACACAGTCTGAAGAATTTTAGATGGCACGGTTAGTTTTATTCGACATCATCAGTTTTATAGCTGTCATCCGCATAGCAATGAATACTTATTTCTACAAGTTACATAGGTACCTACTTATCGATCTCCGATGCTTCACTCAAGCGCGTGGTTGATGAATTTAGCAAGAACTTGGCGCGTTGGGACATCGAAAAAGGAATATATCCAACACGCATATTTGGACTTAATTGAAATAACACTAAAATTTTAGGCACTAAGCACTAATGTTTTTGGCGAATTGCGTACTATACGGGATCTAGAGACTAGTTTATCTATTCTTAAAAAAAAATATGATTTTAGCTTCAAAGTATGACTATTGGTTATGATGAAAAAACAGAGTTTTATGTAATTTTTAATTGCAGATAGCCAAATTGATCAAGAATATAAAACATTTCACTATTCCACTAACCAAAACAGTTACTTGTTTGTACAAAAACAAAATAGCATGCCACAAATGCCCCCAATATATATTGATTTCACATCAGAAACACGCATTTGTACTCTAATGTACCAGTCTGTACCAGGTACAGTCTAATCAATATTCACCCTCCCAACTGGCAAGGCTCACCAGGGAACAAAAATACATAAGTCTTACTGTCTTAATACATACAAACAAAACAATTTAATTAATTTTACAAAACATTTGTATTGAACACCAATTCACATGAATGCAATTTACAAAATGTGTTTCATCTAGCCCACTAACACTGTGATTAGGAAAGACTTACAATCTAATTGCTTTGTATTTGTACCCACTTATTGTAGGGTGACAACTTTAAATGTAACGTCTTTCCCCAATATACAAGTTTAATTATATACTTACATAAATATGAACTATAGTACATTTTATATTAGGAGCATAGGGATGGATATATCATTCAAACATATGGTTATACAATTTTAAGGTTTGTTTGGATTTAGATTGGTTTATTGGTAGTTTGGTGTTAACGTTCATAGTTTGTCCAATAAGCAATAGACACCATCGGTATTCACTTAAGCAATATCTAATTACTTGGTATTAATTTGTTATTTTTTTCTCTTTTTACTTAGTAACAAGTATTGTAGCTATGTAATCCCACCCAAGCCAAATAGATCTCCAGTATTTAACTATGTATTTAGGCTAGGAAATGGTTGCTTATCCCTTAGTGGAAGTATATCTGGGGAAGTGTGTCTGAAGGCTACCTACGCATAGACAGGCGGCTTGCTTAGCGCCTAGAACCTAGTGAGTAGCTTAGTAAAACGAACATTCTAGAATATTCGCGACCGGCCGCACTGCGACACGCTAAGCGACTAGACGCCAAGCGCACAGTGCAGCCGGTCGCGAACATTCTAGAACGTTCTTTTTACTAAGCTACTCGCAAGGCTCTAGGCGCTTAGCAAGCCGCCTGTCTGTTCATAGGTAGTCTAACTATTTATATAGATTTTTTTTATTATTTTGACAATTCAGGCACAAATTATCTTTGGGCAGCTAATATAATTAAATGTGTTAATATCTAAGGCGTGATTAATTATTTCAAACATTATAACATAAACTATCCTACTTTTCATTTTCAACACCTGCCTGCGTCATGAGGTCTGTTATATTCTTCTCCAGTTCGTCAACCCTGGTGCCCATTTCATCTATTCTGTTGATGATCTGATCTGACATGCTCTGGAACTTGTCCTGCATGTTTTGAAGTAGAGATTGAACCTGCAACATTTTATTTTTGGAATTATGAGTCTTAATAAGTGTTTCAGTAATAGTCCTAGGTTTCATGTACCACACAACAAACAAGTCTATTTAATTTATAATAAATAAAATCAATAATACATATAACTAAGTAAAGTAATAATAATAATAAGATATTAATATAATTAAATAAAAATTATTTTTATTTATTAATATAATTAAATAAAATTAAATAGCTTCCACCCACAGTGGGGCAATTATGTAACTTTGTTGCTATAAGTTTACATCATTTGAAATTGAAACCCATTCAAATACAGGTGTTTTTTTGGTCAGCGACAAGCGACCCAGGAGCAGTAGTACAAAAAATACATTTTCCAAAAATGGACTTAATTCCATTAAATACTGTAAATGCGTTGAGAAATGCCTTATTCAATTTGAAATGAAATTACCGCAAAGTATGGTCACTAGCCGCATGCACTGACTAGAGCTAGGCGCAAGGCGCCATTGCTCCACCCCTTTACTCCCTTGCACTCCCGTTGAGTATTACGTCTATATTTTAGTTTATTACATGATTTTCAAAAAAATATTATTTTTATTATTATAAAAAAATAAAGTATTTTTTTTTATATTTTTTTTGCACCAGTATCAGTTGTATTATCGACCCTGAGTCGCTCGTCGCTGACCAAAACAACAACCTGTATAACAGAAAATATTACATCAAATAGATATATATTTTCTGATTAATTTTTACATTCTGGTAACTGCAAATGCAAACAGTGCTTTATTGGAATTGGCACCATTTTCAAAATTGTTATATTTCTACCGATTAACAGGTTGTTTCGATCTGAATCTGATTGCAACAATGTTACAAAATCCATTTACAGTTTTACCTGCATACATGAAAATCTGTCTCCCTTGAAAAAATGTACCCTGTTTTATTGGAACATTCTAGAAGATTTAATATGTTTGTGCCAAATTACCAATTAGCTATTAAAGCATGATTTGAGTTACAACATTCTCACAAAACTTTTATTTATAAAATATAAATAGGAATAAATAGGATTAGGAGTATTTAAAGCATGGCCATATTTGAAATCTTATCCAGAAGAGATGAGGCTTATCAATTACACCATACAGCTACTCTCATGGCCTCTCAGTGATATCTCAGCTACTTAACACATGCAGAAATCTTTGACTGCTTTTACTATGCAAAGATATTCTGTAAGGCAACAGATTCTAGTCATTTATAAATCACAATATCATAAATGTTACAGAACACTGTGGTTTGAATAGAAAATTCACTTAAGATGATAAATGAAGTAGCAATGGTGAATTATAGGTACACAACGCATAACACTCTCATGTAACAAATTAAATTGGTAATGATAATTTATTGAAATTCTAGGATACATTTTTACAAAATTATAAGAACGCAATAAAGTGCAATGCTCATATACATTTACAAAGAACTGTAAAGTTCTCCAAAAACTCCCAAGTAAATGGGTTTTTAAAATTGAAGGTAAACCAAACTTACATATTGTGTCACCTCTTGCATATTTTTAGGATCATTTGCTGGTGCTGTGTAGTTCTCGACTTCGTTTGTTGTGGCTTCAGAATTTTGCTCTGCCATTTTATTGTTTTTTTTAGTATCGTACCTCTCGATAACTTGGAAACTTCCAAATAGAACAGCAGGCAGAGGATATGGTATCGAATTCGAAAACAAAAGACTCGTAACTATAGTTCTGTCGCTTCTTTAGTGTAATGCGCTCGTGCGTTATTGTGTCTTCTTCGACTGATCTTCAACACAGTTTGATATCTATTGTATTGTACTATTTTGTACAACGCTATTCAATTCAGATTACCAACTCTTTAATTCTTGCTGCGCCGAGGTCTGCTGTCACAATCTGACAGCTGACTTTTCTTTGACGTTGACTCAGGGTTGCCAGACGTTTTGAGTAGTAGTAGTTTTTCATCCATAAAAGGATAGGCAAGGGTATTTTCAACCATACAGCCTTTTCATATGTGTAATTTTATTTATAATATCACTTTCATATAGTCTGCACATTAACTTTCACATAGTCACCGTCCAAAGTAATGTTTTGATAAAATGGTGGTCATTGTACTAAAGCTTTTCACGGACTTTTTTAGACAACTTGTAAAGTCACGATACACATATTCATTTCACTTCACTGGTGCACATGGATTGATCTTTATTGGATAAAATACCACCGATAATATGCAATAAAACTCAAAATACAAGTTCCCGCCAAAAAGTCCCAGACGTTTTGAATGAGCGATCGTACGATAGGTAAATAAAAAGTCGTATCGCCTAAAAAAGAAGGCTTCTAAATAAAAATCTAACATATTCAAAACCTTTGTTTTATTATATTAAAAGCAAACAATTAATTAAAACAAACAAAATTATTAAGCGACTTTATCTCCGTAAAGAGTTTTACTATTCATATTAAGTAACATAGCTGTCCCGCCCGCGTTCCTGGGATAAAAAAGTGAATTTATGTTGGATTAGAAAAAGATTTTTCGAATCCAACTGGTAATTCCAGAGATTAGCCCGTTTAAACAAACAATTAAATAATTCCGCTCTATTATATTAGTATAGATATATTATACTATGTTTTATATCAATATAGATTTCTTGTGTTGAAAAAATCCATCTAAATCGTTTAATAGGTATGTTTTTTTGCATAAAAAATGACGTTCAAAGTCTTATTCGAGTCTATTTCGGTTCCATGGGCTATGGTGTCACTCACTGTCAGTGCATCATATGCCCGCAAAGAAATTGGATATCCTTAATCTATGTATGCCCGTAAGTATAAAAAACAAGAGAAAAACGTCGTGTCTTTTGATCTTACATGCAAAATAAGGCAAACAATCGTATGAATACTACTTAAATCGGACATCTGGCAACCCTGCGTTGACTTCACGTCAGTTGTCTAATGTTAGTGTTATCTACGGTCTAAAGCCGCCCGAGTCTCAATCTGGCTACTTAGCCACTTAGGTAGGCTAGTTTAAGTTAGAGCTAAACATGTCACGAATTAATTCATTGAATGTAATCATTGAGCTATTATTACTACGTATAAAGAAGCTATCATAAGGTAATGTCCCATTTTTTAAGAGTCAACTAAAGTTCTCTTTAGCGCTGAAACAATAATGAGTCGTCTAAGCAGACAGTAGAAACACGTAGCGCTTTTCGTAGTATTTTTCTCGCAAACACCGTGATTTTCACGATGCTTACGCGTTTCATTCATCGTTCTACAACAACAAGTGTGGTCGGATGGCCTCACTTGAACGGAACATAGTTGTGATGTGTGGCGTCTTCTCTATGAGTAGTAATAATAGTTAAATGACTGTATTAGGGTTGTAGCGTGGAATTTTTTTTTCTAATTAGTCCGTCAGTTAGATTATCAAAAAATATTGGACACGTATGTTTTGCTTTATCAAATCAATAAAAATTGCACGCCCGAACCGATTTTTAACGCGATTTTTTTTTTTTGGTTTTTCCCAAATTTTTAAATTTTTTTTAGAGATTTTTTTTACTTTATACTGTTCATAATCGCGACTGGTCGCCTTTTAGGCTCCTTCAACAATAACGTATTAATATAAACTGACTCACAAATGAGCATAATCGTACGAAGAACATAATCTATGCCCATGCAGAATGTTAAGTTCAGTGATATTAAGAAAGAATGGCCTGATCAATATTATTTGTGGGTTAGTTTCGTGGAATTACCATGAATTAATAAGAACCTCAATTGAATAAATGGAATAATAATACTCTTTATTGAATAAATGGAATGATAGCTTGGCGTTTATTCGCTCAAAGAGCAGCTTGACTGAGGAAGTACCTCCACTATACAGAATACCGCAGCAAAATAATTTAATGTTGAGTTCTTGCGCATGAGTAATAACGAGTTCATCGGGGAGGGGGCAAAGGTCGATAACGTGCTTACCATCAGGCAGGCCGTACACTAGTTTACCGAGATAAAATGGCTTAGACTTTTACACATACGTTTTAAATGTTTTTTAAAGAAGGTATATTATATAAATTAATGAGCGTTTTTCTTATCTCTTTACTCAAAATACCTGTCAAACACTCATCGATTACAACATTTTAATTTAAATCCTAGCATTATTGTGGCTTTTGGGCTACTTTAGGCTGCCTGCTCTGAAATTCGGTTACTTTAGGTTACTTAAGCTGTGAAAAATGGCGTCTTCAGGCCCTGTGCCGTTGGCAACACTGGTCAGTACTGTCAGTGTCATTAGTCTCAGCCAAGCAAAATTAAATAAATATTCCAACCTCCGCAATTTGGTTATGAAAATCGATTTATGAAGCGTAAATAATTAATTTCAGACTTTAAGTGTATTGTTTCTATAATTAAAAATGCAGCCGCTAACAATGAACACGAAGGGTGATATCCAAATTGATTTGAATCAAGTGAGGACAGATATTCTGTACGGCATTCGAGAGTGCGCCGACCGGGGTCTAAATCAAACAACTAAATGGCTTGCAGAGCTAAATTTTGCCCTGAAGGACAATAAGATATCTCCAGAAGAACCTCCGCAGTGTTACGACGACAATATACTACCTGAAGAGAGAGAAGCGTATCAACTAGCAAAGAGTTATTTTGACTGCCAAGAATACGATAGAGCAGCGCATTTTGTTGAAAATTGTACGAGTCCTAAGTGTGTTTTCATTCACAAATACTCCCAATACTTATCTAGTGAAAAGAAAAGATTGGATAATGCTACTGATTCTGGGATGGAAAATAGTGAATCTAATCAAGTATTGTTGTATCTACTGTCATTTTTCAAGGTAAACAATTTTATTGTATTCAACACTATCAGCATAACATTTACTTATCATAGATAAGAATTAAATTGAATTGACTTATTATAACTCTCGAGATACGTCTTCTCACTGGTGTCTTATTAACGGAATATGTATTTATGCCTATTCTCTTGTGTATTTTTATTATTCACTTCAAATAAAACAGTAATTCACCTCATTAAATTACCTACCTATACAATACTATTTCAGGCTAATCACAACAAATTAGATGGCTACCTACTGTATCTAGAAGGAGTAGTATTAAAGAAATTAGATCTACGATCTCAAGCAGTGACGGTACTCCAAGCCTCTGTTGCTGCAGCACCTACACTATGGGCTGCATGGGTGGAACTTGCCGGCCTAGCCAATGAGTATGAGGCACTTGACTCGTTACAATTACCTAAACACTGGATGATGTACTTCTTTGCGGCTCATGCTTTTGTAGAATTGAAACTTTCAGAGCAGGCTCTTGAAGCATATATGGTGCTGGCATCTGCTGGATTTGAAAAGAGTACTTATGTTACGGCTCAGATGGCTATAGCTCATCATGATAGAAGAGGTAACTGATAGAACAAAATAGTTACTAAAATGAACTTTTACATTGAAAATTGATATCATAGTTTTATCCCAACCCACTTCAGGTGTGGTGGTTACTTTCCAAATAATCTGGTGTTTTAGGCAAATATACATAATGGCTTCCTAACCATGGTTTTACCAGCATTCCAGAGGGATCAAAATGCTTTACTGAAATAAAAAGGATCTTTTTTTTTCCAAGTTATAAATTAAATATGTGCCAAATAAGTTAAGCAATTACTTTTTGATTGAGTAACAAACATACTTATAATTTTAGTAGCATATATTAATAGCATAATTATTCTTTGTACTTTTGAGATCTTAAATTACAGAAAAGAGCATTTGCTTATTCAGAAATTTTATTGTTACATATTAATCAGCTTACAAAAAAATACCTTACAGATGTGGATTCAGCTTTAGCATTATTCCGTGATCTGTACCACAGTGATCCATATAGACTGGACAATTGGGATGTCTACTCACACTTGTTGTACTTAAAGGAGAAACGCATGGAACTGGCAAACTTAGCACAGAGAGCTGTCTCCATTGATAAGTATAGGGTCGAGACATGCTGTGTTATAGGTAAATACATGAATAGATTTAATTTGCTTGAGTTTTCAGTGAGGAAACCAAGGTTTGGTGATTGAGCACTTTGTGGTACTCAGCTGTCTGGATTCCATTGGTTTTGGCAGTTGCACTTGAGAGCCATTTGCATTCAAGTCTTAGCAACAGTCAGAAACACATTAGATTTATCAATTTGCTCATTGCTACAATGGGATTTAACAGAATACTATAAGTAAACAATAAGTATTTGATATTTTCAGGTAACTACTACAGTTTAAGAGGGGAACATCAGAAGGCAGTCATCTACTTTCAGAGGGCACTCTCTCTTGACCCACAGTACTTATCTGCTTGGATTCTTATGGGGCATGAGTTTATTGAGCTTCAGAACTCTAATGCTGCCATACAGTGCTACAGACAAGCTATTGGTTTGTATTTTCTCATCCTTAATGTTTTACACATTTCCATTATTGTTATAAAAAAAATTAAAAGAGGTCTTGTACTTGTAATCAATTAATTGAGGGCTTGAAATCTTGTTATAGTCATATATACAGGGTGTAACGGAAAGGTCATATACATCCGAAAGGGGTGAAAACTACATCAGATATAGTCTCTATAAAAAGTTTCGGCTTTCAGCAGAGCAAAATAAATTACTCAAAGAATTCATACCAAAATTTTGGTTCCATAAGTTTATTGAATTCAAATCATACCAAAGTGTCACTGCACTACGAGGGTTAAATTATTATCCTTGCAAATAATATTATTAAAATCTCTTTCGTGATCTGTGCGCCTAGTACAAGATGTGCCGTCGCCGCCTCGTGCCGCCACGGCTTCTCTTTGACGGCGCGAACTAACAGGGATCAAACGAGCCGATAAGCGGTAGTTAGCACCGACATGACGAGCACGTGTCATCTTAACATACTTTAGCCCCATGCTTTAGCCAAATAATTGTTAACCATTACTTTAGGTAGTATTGAGTAGTTTAGTGTATTAAGTAATAATGCGTTATAATTTAATTACACGTAAATATCGAGCCAGAATTAAAAATTATGTAAAAAATCGGTTTAGATAGGTACCCTAGCTACTTAGCTATTTTTATTTTATTCCTTAATCCTACCTAGTAAACTGTAAAATCTAAAGCCATGCTTAATCTTGTAAATTAACTTACATTTTCAAAGATAGGGTTCGATGTGGTGGCCTTGGTATTGTATGCATAAGGCCACTCGCTTGTTCATGGACATCTGAACATTCCGCAGCATTTCTGGGGTAATTGTCCTAAAGGCGGCTTCGATCCGGACTCTCATTTCATGCACTGTATCGCACTGCACTGCGTACACCACATTTTTAATGTAACCCCATAAAAAAAAGTCTAAAGGAGTTAGGTCTGGGGATCGCGGAGGCCAAGCCACGTTCCTACTACCGCGCCCGATCCATTGAGAAGTAGGTGCGTGGAAGGAACCGGTTTGGTGCAGACGGATGTATCATCCGATGGAAACTGGCAACCGAAGGCAGCTGCCGATCAGCAGCGATCAGCATCTGGTCTGCCTTCGATAAATCTTTGACGATACAACCAAATCAAATCAAAATACTTTATTTGTAACACAACACAACCACAGATTTATAATACAATCCTCTGTGACACAACTCTCGGGCAGCGCGCACATTACCATCCTCGGCCCCGACACACAACATCATTTCCTAATATTCGCTATTACTGAACGACATTTTACGTAACGAAATCAAAGCGGATGGAGAGAGCGACACAAAGCACAACAAACTCGAGGATAGCCTACGTACGACTGACGACTTCTGTGAATCAAAAATATTCAAAAACGACCCTAAAAATTTCTTCCCTCCTGGTACTAGGGTAGCTAGGCCAATTTCGTATTATTCAATAATTTTTCTAATCAACTAACTCGGCCACTGCTGGATGGACATCACTCGATACTTACCACATCTAGTCAACCCAGCTACCTTCTTCAGGTCGTGGCTGAGTAGGTACTACCTAATAATTCCGAACCGGTGGTAAATTCAACTGTATGTACATAACGTTCATAAGTGCCTTACTAGGGCCTAAACTGAATAAATGACTTTTTGATTTTGATTTGATTTTTGATTTAATAATAATTTAATGAAAACTCTGAATTTAATAGGTACATCGACGCACACTAGGGCGCAGATTGAAGAAGAGCTAGGTCAGGATACTAGTTAAGTAAAACCCATGAGCTGATCAGATGAGTTGACAAACGATACCGATTAGATCACTTGTTGTTGACTGTGCTGGGGGTACCTACATAAGTCCGTCCGTCCGTCGTTGTATTAATTTGTAAGTACGGAATAATCACATAAGTTGAGGTTCGATTCAATCGGGGGCACGGTTAAGTGCCCCCGCCCCACGCTAAGACGAGCCATTTTGCTTGGTTTTGCTTTAAACCATGTTTTGTAAGGGGGATAAAGTTTCAATTGCATAGTTTTATTGTTATCTAAAAAAACCCGATTTCGTCACTGACTCACTGATATGGTCTCGTCTTGGAAACATTTTACGTGAAAAAGTTTTTGGTAGGATTTATTTATTGATCAAAATCAAAAGTTGTACCAGGAGTAAGTTATCTCCACCTTCGTAACTGCAACTGGCCTATTTACCCTATCGTTGTATTGTATGTATGCATCATCGAAATTAGGGTTCATTCATGATCCAAGAAAACAAGGTCTGGCATTCCGGGAGAGACACTTTTTACGTCACTATCCAGTTGCCACTTTATTGTAAGGAACCACTGAATTATGGAAATATTTTCAGTCACTATTTTGTCAAAAATATGTACTAAGCATTTTAACTGTCATATCGTTTAACTAATCAAACAAAAAAAATAAGTAAACTTGAGTGAGCATATTGTTTTGAATTAAAACCTTCAGGTTTTATTGTATTCCCACCGGAAATACTAGGGGTACGGGGAGTCATGATTACACACGACTGGTAACACAAAAACGCGCTGTCTCATTGACATTCTGCCATTTTGACGTGTGTTGTTATCTTTGTCGAACACGCATATATGTAATTTTCGCTCTCGCTCAGATTTAGTGTACAGAGAGTTTCTCAAACTTTTAAGGGCGCGTCTTGTTTTTCTACTACCACAATTTTAAAATGGTTCGTTGTTCTATTAGGAATTATTATAAGAGTAAAAGTGTAAAGGGCGGTCCAATATGTTTTTTTTTACATTTACCATAAAGAAATCTATAGCCACTGAATGGCTTCGCCCTTGTGGACCTAAGACTAGAATATTTATTTTAAGTTTCGTGCTTGTAGGGGTTATAAGTATCTATAATTTCTATAGTTGTGTTGTATTTATCGTACCGCCAGCTATAATGAACACTGATCCAGATGTGGAGCGTCATGTTTTCTTATCTCCTGCATAATCAGCAAATCCATTCGATTCCATTGCACATATTTTGATAATGTATTCACAGCAAAGGCAATATCAGTGCCACTACCATGAGTTTTCTACACTAACGTAATCTACACACGCTAGCGACATGATAAAGGCATAGGGCGACTTACGATTGATAAATAAATTAAATGACCAATTGCTTCTCGATAAGGAAATTGTTCATGTGACAAGACTGACATTGACATTCTCGTTTTTTTTTTCTTTAGAGGTGAACATATTTTTTTGTTCTATCGGATTTAGAACATAGTTCGCATCAGTCATTTCGAACTTTTGAAATGTTGAATTGGATAATATCGTTCATAGTGCTCACAGTAATAATTTGCGTACCGAGTTAGATATCACGTTAATGACAGCTAAGAACTGTCAACAATTCGGAACGCTCGTGAACGTACTCACAATATTCAAAACAGAACATTTGAGAAATAACTTAAAATCTGAATTAACAATGCACTAGGACTCCTTATATCTTTTATAAGTTGACTCGGCAAAAGGAATATCCACTGTTTTTTAATATTTTTCTCTCATAAAATCATAAAAAGTATCTTTGCCAAATAGAAAACCAAGAATCTTATTAGATTTTTGTCGAAAACACAATAATTAACCTTCACTTTTGACAGCGCTCACGGTGATATCAGTTTAGAGCATGGTCGGTGTGAGCGTAATATGGCGGATGTCATGACGTCATCTATGATGTTTCACGGGACATCGTGAGCGCGCTCACAGTAATATGGAACGGGTTTAAGCACGCTCAAATCGATTACAGCGATTACAGCGTCAATTCGGAATGCAGCCTTAATGTACTTCTTGACACATGAAATTTGCATCTTTTTCTTTATGAATTTGCGCACTAAGATAGCATCCAATTTTCTTATCTTTTACTTGATTTATAAACTAGATTGACTTTCCCCAAACATAAAGTTTGAGAGCCGTCGTCGGTGGAAATGACGTACAACGTGTCTCCCCGTGTCTCGGAATGCCATACCTGATATAATTATACCATGGGTTCATTCAGTAATTTTGTTATTATTGTGCGCAAACTCTATTCGTAAAACTCTCGTTGCTCATGAGGTCCTAGTACTTTTAATAATTATTTCCTTAATTAAAATTAATAAACTTTATTATTATTATTATTTGATTAGCGGAATATTATGGAGAGACTTTTGCCTACTTAATGTGTCTTCTTATCCTTTTACAACGAACAGGACAGTGTTCGGAAGAATTGTTTGACCTGATGCCCACAGCTACATACCTTATAAAAGCCTTATACCACCGCAACTCTCGCCATCGACACGGCGCCGGCGCCGGCAGCGACGCGACGTCCATTCTCCTTCATACCAAATAATAAATAATAGTACAAGTAAGTGCTCATACATTGGAACCGAAATGGTTTCGTACTGTTGGTACTGTGCGGTTTCAACGGAGCTTCCTACCACGGACGCACGCTCAGGCTAGTGTGCATTCCCCGCCCGTAGTTTTCCCAAGTGAGTACAGCATGGGGTTCTTCAAAAAGGCTGTAAGGAGATTTTTGCAGGGTCGGCAACGCGCGAGTGATACCCCTGTAGTTAAAAAGCTACTACCTACCAACTTATAAAAAATACATGGCAAAAGCTACCAACTAGTACCAACATATTCATAATACAACATATCATGTGATATCATATTTAAATTAAAAGCGGAACCCACTGAAATTATTGTTACCAGGAGATACATAAGTTGCATAGGAAAGTCATTCAGGGTTCATTTTGATATAAATTTATGTTATAAAATCCTTTTTCGGTTCTGTTCCATACATACGGTACAACTTTCGCAAAACTTACCTACAAAACGTCTTTTTTGTGTATTAAATAATTTCTAATTCCAATCTTTACCAAAACAATTAAATTCTGATACTATGGGTATTCAAAAAAAATCAAGATTCAGAAGGAAAGAAAATAAAAATAAAAAATACTTTGTACTATGTACTTCCCCGATGGCGCCCGTTTTGTACTACAACACGACTGTGACGTCTCACCCCCCCTCAGATCACAACGTATCGCGCACGGGTAGTATGTACACAATTAATAGGCACCTACATTTACACGTTCATCGAAAGTCGCGTAGTCGTGAGCTAAGTACTCCGTTATGTTCAACAATCCTAGCTTTCTTAAATCTAATTTAAACTAAAAACGGAACCCTTTAGCATTATTTTTGTACCAGGACACACATAAGTTGCGTAGGAAAGATATTCAGGGTTCATTTGAACATAAATTTGTGTTACAAAATCCTTTTTCTGTTCTAAGTTCCATAATTTACTTTCGCAGTACCTACCTATTTACCTAGTTATCTAAGCAAATTTCTGGTACAGTATGTATTGCCAATTGCAACCAATAAAAGATTAGATACTTTTTTGATGATTTACTATGTTGAACTTACCTAAATTGTGTGGTAGAAGATTACTGTGGATAATAGTGCGTTTACTCATTTACATTACATAGGGTAGTGGCACCAAAAGATGACCGACCCCCAATAGATGAACGATCGACCGAAAATTAATGAAATATAATATAAACCCTAAATTTACATGTTTGTAATATTTTTTTCCCCATAAGGCAATATTTTTTCTTCCATATTCCTTAACAACATTGACAATGACAGCCCAGACGCGCTTGCGGTGAATTTTTTATGTGTACGGTACCCGCCTAAAATCGGTTTTATATGGAAACCTTCTAACGGTAAGTCCCTCCAAATTTAAGAACATTGTCAGCGTATAGAAAGAATTAATGTCATATTAGAGCAGTTTTGGTTGGAATAAAATCTTGATATATTCTGCTTTCAATAACTTAATATATATTATTACATTATTTACCGTTTTTTAGAGAAATTTACTGTTCAAGTAATGGATTAAATTTTGTTCACTTGCTCCAATAGATGAACGGCGTTCAACTAATGGAAAAAGGTCTAATTTTTATACCCATTAAAATCTTTAATTTAACGATTAAACACAAAAACAAAAATACTCAAATGAATTTTATTAAATTTATGAACTTAGTTACCAAAAGTTGAACAAATTATTTTACAGTTTTTGATTATGTTAAACCTAACTTTCCTATAGAATCACCATTATAATCGGTGGTCGAAATTTGAACGGTTCACATTTTATTCGTTCAACCTTTGGGTATATTTGCCTCAAGTTGAACGAATAATATTCACTTAGAATATTATTCGTTCATTTTATGGTTCATTAATCCATTAAATGAACGAACTAATATGGAATCTACTCCTATTCAAATGTTAGTTCAACTTTTGGGTACAAAACGTTCATAATTAGGGCTCAGTGTTCAATTCTAATAATCAAATTCTATAGGGGTAAAACCTAAATTTTCATACATTTACAATTTTAAAAAAAATATATGAGGATGTAGGATATAATTACTTTAATCCTTCAATTAATAAGGATTTAAGGTATTATTGAAAAAAACAACAAGCGCCTATGTCATGAAATGACTGAGTTATAGCTATTCAAAGATGGACAAAACGCTTAAACGTTCATTTATTGGTGCCTCTACCCTACTACGTTATGTTTATTATTTTACGTAGGTGCGTTAACGTGTTAGGTGTTTTATCTAGGGGGTACCTATTATTCCGTAGTCCCTACTAATTCGCTACAATATATTTTGTATTTTATCTTGTTCACAAACATAATGGTCGCTTTTGTAAGAGAAAGTAAGAACTTATTAATAATAAAATAAAAATCCGGAACCCATTAAAAAAATATCCAAAAATACCAGGAGTAAGAAGTTTGTTTTCACGTTTGAATAGGTCAATAACACCGACCAGCTGATTTGTGCTAGTGATGTGTTTAATTTCAATTTGAAATTTTTGGTTTCTTGGTATCATTGGATTGGAATTTCTCATCTTCCTAACAGTTAGACATAGGATTAAAAAAAATTATAGTATGGTTTATTATCATCCAAAGAAGTCGTGCACTTTATATGTATATGACCTTTCTGTTACACACTGTATAGAATATAGGATTGGGGAAAATACAAGGTATAACTAGACATCTATTTTCTCAACATTTTATTCACAAATATTTACTCAACTTAATACTTAAACAGTATTATCTTTTCTCAGATGTGAACAGAAATGATTATCGTGCATGGAATGGACTTGGACAAGCTTATGAAATACTAGGACTGAATGGTTATTGCATATACTATTACTCGAGAGCAGCACAGCTTAAACCAGATGACTCGAGAATGTTGGTGTCCCTTGGTGAAGCATATGAAAAGATGGATAAGATACCAAATGCCCTGAAGTGCTATTACAAAGCCCATAGTACTGGCGATATTGAAGGCATGGCGCTGTTTAAATTAGCAAAGTATGTAATTCTATCATTCAATAAAAAAAAATGTAAACAACAGCAGTAACCTCTTACATTTAATCTTAATATACAGTATATTATTTTCATCCAATAATAAACGACACATGAACCGTACAAATAAACTTGCTCCATTATATTTGAATGGCAATACATCTAACAATTCAAAATTTCTTGAATTTATTTATTCTTTGTTTTAATAAAATATTCCCAATATGTTATGTTCAGGCTTTACGAGAAGTCCAACATGCCTAACAGCGCTGCGGCAGCGTATACAGCCGCATGTCAAGACTCCGGCAACGCTGGTAGCAAGGAACTGCCGGCGGCGCAGAGGTACTTGGCGCAGTACTACTTGAGGTTCTCGCTTCTCGACCACGCTGCTCACTACGCATACAAGTGCTTGGAGCATGAAAACGTAAGATAATTATTATTAATAAGTATTATTATTTATTAAGTCGCCCATACATCAATTTTCTGTATTTTTAGTATAACTGCCATGTACATATGCTAAATTCATCGTTATATTTTATTGATCTGTTTAATTATTATAACTCAGAGATATTTATCGCTACTTAAATTTGTATTATTTAAGAGATATCCTTTTAGATCACATTCTCGTTACATTTAGGTAAATTGTGATTTCTATGAGCAATAAGCAATGGTTTTTCTTGCAGACGAAAGAAGCCGGTAAAAATATATTGAAAACAATATCAGAGAAACGATTGGCGGCCTCGTCATCCCAGACACCAAATTTGCCGGAGGACCTGCCAGAAGCCATTAAGAACGTGTCTACAGTATCAATACCACATGAAACACCTAAAACACCATTACAGAGCCCTAATGTGACACCAGACAATTTTTCCACTCCAGTTTTCACAAGGAAAAGCAGTAAATACAAGATGTGACTCTCAATAGCTTGCAAGTGTAAAATGTAAATAGACTGATAGCTTAAGCTAAGTAAAATATAAATATCCTGAACCCAGTTGCAGTTTTCACTTACTAAATGAAGTTTAAGAGGTAATAAAACAATCTCAACTTTATTAAAAAATTTAATAAGATTATTTTTACATGTTTATTTTTTACAAATTAACAGATCTTAGTGCTCGAATAGTAAAAACAATTACATTAAGAACTAAATAAATAATAAAGTGCATTGATTAGAAGATAAAAAAATTGTTCAAGTTAGCTCCTTGCAAATAAGAAAAAATAAAACTGATACAATCACAGATGAAGCGCACAATTTGAGAGCTCGTTGACTACTGTTTAATTATTTAATAGGCTACATCAATGTTTGTTAATGATGAACATTTAAACCCTGACAAATAAGGAAGAAATCAGTACAATTTGTCAAGCGAAAACATTTAAACATTAAATAACATTAAAAGTAATTAAATATTAGTTCATGTTGCGACTATAATTAAAAAACATGTAGATAAAAGACATTGTAAATGATTTTTGATCAATTCATGATTTTACAGAGCCTCTCTAAGGTACAAACGCTTTATAAAATTAGCTTAAAATGATATTAAACAAACAAGGTAAAAGTTACATGGACCATGAAACTGTTTTCTCATCATGCGCAAAGTATACTTTAATGTGCCCAGATGGGGTATTTAGTTAGACCGAAAGTACATCAAGGTTACTTTTAAAAATATCATAAGTTGTATATTTTTATGAATAAAGGAGATTTTATAATAACAGCAGTTAAAATTCGGATTTATCGCGCGAACTTTAATATTATACATTGATATAAATAGTACATGCTCAGAAGTGCTCCTATACGGTTTTTATAAACTGAAAACTTTTCAAATAAAATATCTTAGGCACACCTTGTATCCAAAAAGTAATTTTTGAGTTTCATTTTATCATGATGATCAACATCACCTCCTTTGTATTGCAGTGGTAATGATTCAATACTATAATATACTTAATCAAGCTTTTTTGTACGATATCTAGTACTTCAGTGAGGCAATTAAAATTAAGGGGGTCAAACAGTAAAATCGTTGGTCTACAACTAACTACAGGGTATTGCGCAATAACTAATATTATGTTAATCTCTTGTATAATAATAAATTCATTAATAATGTATAATTTGTTTTGCAATAGAGAATGGTTTGTAACCTAAGCCCACATCTCGCTGAGCCGACTATTAAATAAGGCCACTTATGCATTTAATTACAACTCTGCCACTGACTTACTGCACCATTCCATCATTCTACATACATACAAAATCTTACTTGACTTGGTAAAAATAGAGAATACCGCCGGAAACATTGCATTAATTAAATGTTATAAATAGTGAGTAAAGATTATACTTTGTTTTAAAAATTTGTTCTATAGTTGAATACTTTGGCTCGCGGTTAAAAATATAACAATGACATCATTTGTTATAACAGGACGCGCGTCCGTCGCGAGAAACAACATTTCATTGACTTTTTTTAACATAAAATTATAATAATAATTTAGAATAAAGCTAAGACCAGTAAATTTAAAAACACTCCTCCCATATAACATGTTCATTTCATACACTCGTTAAAATACTTTTATTACAGTTCTTCACTATTTATCTCGTAGAGGTTTTGAGAAATATTTCAATTTCAATATTAGAAATATAAGGCATATATTGAGGCACTTGTGTAAGTTAATAAACAACCATAATAAGCACAATAGTGTTTATCAACTAGGTGACAGATAAATTGTTATTCATAGAACTATATACATATAATAAACCACTATGGCAAAATAATAATAAATAATTACTTTAACTATTTTAGAAATCTTCAAACAGTGTAAAAATTTGTAGCTTGGTTTGTGCTTTTTGTTGCATAATTTGTTCTTTGACTTCTCACTTGGTTCTTATAACTGTTGATGGAGGTTTATCAGAGGAATGGATTCTTCGAATTAACAAACCCACTGTTGTTTGTTGATGGCTGGAAATTTTAATCTTAATTTGATACCTCCATTTAAGTAACTAATGTGATGAGTCACTAAGTTACTTATGATATAAAGTTCTTTGCGAAATACACGTAATCTAGCGATGATAACGAGTTCTATGAACTGTTGCTCAAAACGATGACCGTTAGGGAGGAAAATTGGCAACATCAACCATTACTTCCTGTTACGTTAGATACAAATTGATAATACAAGCTAGGAGTAAAAAAATATTTGTTCCCTTCTAATTAAAGCATATTTTATGTGAACCATATTTTTTTTGAAACAACATTTTATTTATTTATGCTTCATATTAGCTTCCGCCCTGCCAAATCAGCCATTGAAAATCCATTCAGCCGTTATGGACAAATGGTAACAAACATACTCACACAAACATTTGCATTTTTATAATAGCAGTAGGATGATGGCTTTGCTTGTTATGATTAGTATAAAACATTGATTTAAATAGAAGGATTAATTGGAATAATAAAGGTAATCTTCTGCTCACAATTTCTTATGAATAACACGCTAACTCGTCATCCACAAATCCTATTTGCAAACATTCTTATCTAAAATAGCATATAGTACCTACAGTAAGATCAATATAGAGCAGTGGAGGATCAAAAGGTTAGTAGGTCTAAATAAGTAGGATCTGACAATTTGCCAAAGCCCACTCAGTGGACATCTAGTTATCTATGTAGCTAAGTAAATTGTATCTAATTACTATGATAACCACACACTCGAGCCATATCCAAATGAAATAGCAAGCAATACCAAATATTATTTTTATTTGGTATTGATTGTGCATGCTAATAAATATAGTCAACAATTTCAAGGTCTATTAACACCCATAGACATGTATGACTATGTATTATACAAATTAAATAGTTTCTCACTACCTTGTGACTGCAACTATCATATGAGGTTTCCTAGGTAAGTATAAAAAAATATTAGGAAGGATGCCAAAAATCTCACCATGAATGGATTAACTGGAACAGATGCTGTTGTAGTACTCCATCCTCCGTTAAAGAAGGGATTCTTACTGGCAAACAAATCATTGGTCGCTGGGCTTTGGAATGGATTCTTATTATTTACAGTATTATCTTCTGTAAAAGAAAACAACAATTTAGTCATGATTTATACAATTAACATTTTGCATTGTAGGCAATTCAAAGCCATTTTATTCAGCTCTGGCCCTCAGAGCACTTATGAAGGTCAAATCTACTGAAGTTACCTCAGGTTCAGAAGTAAACTTCAAATCATATGATGTTGATAGAATTCCCTTTGCTGAGTTTCTTGCTAGAGTTCTTCTCAATTTAAGTGTATTACGAACTGGTGGTAGAATCAATTGTAACATTCGTAAGTGCCTTATTAGGACCTAAATTGAATTAACGATTTTTGAATTTGAATGCAAACCAAATATACAAAAAATAATTGTTGAACCTCATTCGGGCCAGTGCAATAAGAATGAAGATATGCCAAAGGCTAAAACTTAAAAAAGCATGTGCAAGGTAAAGAGAGTTAGTTAACATTATTCTCACCCATATGTTTCTGATTCTGCTGTCTTATTGCTAGGTCTAAATCTGCTAATGCAGCATAACGATCATCTGTAGCAAAATATTCATGTTATGGTTGTTTAATTCAGTTTAAAATAAAAAACTTGATAGTTATCATAGGACAATTGCACTAATATGATAGAGACATCAGTTTTAAGTTGCTGGTGTATTAATAACTAGCTTTCCCCTGCAGTTTCACCTGCATTCCTAGGATAAAAAGTAGCCTTTAATACTTGGGGATAATGTAGCATCCTATTAATGAAAGAATTTGTGAATGCAACTGGTAGTTCCAGAGCTTAACCTAGTTTAATTAAACTGTGTTTGACCACAATCTTACCATGTTAAGTGATGATGTGACCAAAGGTGGTAAGCACACAAAGCCTAGAAGGAACTGGCTCTTAAGTGCAGCTGTCGGAACACACTGACAGGTGCTTGGCGACAGATTTTAAACTTGGGTGGTAGCAAGCCAGGTGGATACTATGAAGTACCCTACCACCAAGCTATGGTGTCCTCACAATGTTTTCCTTCACCGAAAGCTCTAGCTCATTGTAGGATTGGAACCCAGGACCTTCATCTTGGTATCTGATGCCACTACCACTGAGCTATCATTGCCTTAAATCCTTTTATTTTCATTACTGTTATTCAAATTTTTATCCATTTATATAAATATAATGAATGAGGTAATTCTTCTTTTACAACATCCTTTTTGCCCCAAATTTCCAGGTGATGCATAGATAACGCTGATTCTTCCTAACCCTGATGAGCTTCCATCTTCCAGATAGTGGACATGTTTGGTTCTTTTTGCCTAAAGCTAGATCCACAGTTACCATGTTCTGTGTTCATTACACATGGTAAAATGATGTATATTTTAAAATTCTAATTATATTGCATACTATTTTGAACTGGGAACTTACTAGAAGCTGGTGCTGGAGGGCTGAAAGCATTGAATGCTTGTGTTGTCATGGATGGCGGAGACATAAAATTGTTATTGTTCACATTGCTGTTGAACTGACTACTGTTATAAATATTTGCCGTAGAAAAATCTACAGGAAAACTGTAAAGGAAAGTCTCTATTTTAATTTTATCACTATTATTACAATTTACATTCAACTTGATTATCCATAATTTATTGAGGTGGTTATATAAAAAACCAGAACTCTTTTAAAGTACAACATGTGGCTGTTATGAAATATATACAAATATATAATATCAACTATAGAATAAATACTCACTCAGGTACAGCCGCTTGGGCAGCAACAGGCGTTGAGACTACATTGACATTATTCATCAATGGTTGTGCCAAGTTGCTGACAGGCCTGGCTATTCTTTGGCTGACATCATTGCTTGGTAGCAAATTGTTCACTACTTTAGCTGTGTTAACCACCGTATTGTTGTTCACTGTAGTCTTCAAGCCCTGAGGCGAAATCGATATCAAAGGCGTTGCACCCGAAGCGGTACTTCCGGTCTTTACTTTCGGCTTGCTCTTTTGTGAAGAGCTTCCATTAACGGTTAGGTTACTGCCTGCAGATTCAAGGTAGTATCGCTTCTTCTCGTACTTGTCAGACATAAAGTCTTTGACGCTTTGCTCATCGGTAAAATTCACACTTTCACCCTCGTAAAGTCCTAACCAAAGGCGCCTACAATAATCATTTCCTCTATTTTTTATAAATTCTATTTCTTCTGGGGTAAAGGTCGCCATGGAGATGGACTTCACACGATGAGGCGGTGTGAGGCCACGTCTGAAATGTAACTCTTCGTTTGTTGATTGCATTAGAGTGGACAAAAGAAGCAACAACACAGAAAAATACTTACAGCATACCAGAGCATTTAGAACACACGAAAGAACCGATTGTTGTATTGACGTATGTAGGTCCCCTTTGATTACAATCCAAGCAATACTTATTTCCATTTACAGAAATAAGTTCACGTAAAATTTCTAAATTTTTATCGTCTTGCTTGCGACGATTTGCAGCCATTTTTGTGATTTGATTTAGTGAAATTTTTGATCTGTGTACAATATTGGGGGTACATTCCGAAATGGATAATATCGATCACAGCGATCACAGCAATAATTTGCGTACCGAATTAGATATCACGCTTATGACAGCTGAGAACTATCAACAATTCGGAACGCCCGTTATCGCGCTCACAGTATTCAAAACAGAACATTTGAGAATTTAATTAAAATCTGAATTATCAATGCACTAGGACTCCTTATATCTTTTATAAGTTAACTTGCAAAAAGGAATATCTGCTTTTTTTATTATTTTTCTCTCATAAAATCATTTGACAGCGCTCACGGTGATATCAGTTTAGGGCATGGTCGGTGTGAGCGCAAGATGGCGGATGTCATGACGTCATCTATGACGTTTCACGGGACATCGTGAACTGTCATTATTCAATTCGGTACGGGTTTAAGCACGCTCAAATCGATTACAGCGATTACAGCGGTAATTCGGAATGCAGCCTGGATCTGCGTCAAAGCACAGAGTATACACTGACTGACCTCCATTGTGTAGTAAGAGAGAGAGAGATGGGGTAAAAATCGTATCCTTTACAAGGCGTTAAGCGCTACTGTAGCAACAGGGTATGAAATGAAGTTAGCCGGTGATATTTTTTTTTAATTTGTGCATGACCTTGGAGACAAAGTCCTTCCAGTCGTATAAATTTTATTTATAATATCACTTTAATATAGTCGGCATATTAACTTTCACATAGTCCGCATGATCAGCGCCTGTCATATTTTACTAAAAAAGGTGGTCATTGTACTAAAACTTTTAACGGACTTTTTGAGACAACTTGTAAAGTCACGATTCAAATAATTTTCATTTCATTTCACTTCACTGGTGCACATGAATTGATGGGTAATTATTTGAAAATATGCAATTTGGCAAGATTTTGAAAAAGAAAAAAAATTGTTTTAAAGTAACTATTTTTCTGATCAGATCGAAAGTCTTTAATATCTACATGTAGATTCTGGAAAAGGCCTCCCCCTTCTCCCATAAATAAAGGACTTATAGCCCCCCAAAGTTTTAGAAGACATGGTGATGACATTCTGTAACATGGTAATGACAAATCGCGATACGGTAATTTCTTTTCTCACCAATTTGGGCTGTAAATCATTTAGTATTTTATATTTTTTATAGTCTTACAGGCTGGCTCAATATTCTCCTTGAATTCCTTTTTCTGCTTACGAGTTTTTAGATTTTCGTAATTAATAATTAGATTATTTTTTATAGTTTCAGCAAACACCAGGGTCTTTTAAACATCTTCCTTCTGTTTTGGATCTGATAAGGAATTCTCTACTTTCGTCTTTGGGCTATCAGAATGCTGCTTTTTCTTCATATTATTGCTACGAAAGATACGTTTACGCAAAATGTCGTATTGTTTTTGTGAGTCCAATAGTTGCTTTTTGTACCATAGAAGCTTTTTGGAAGCATTGTAATGAAGTCGACTCTTGACTGCAGACAAATCAAATTGTCGAGGTGTCACACTCAGCTTTCACGGAGGGTTCAGGTGACATCTCTGCACCAAGACGACTAGTGAGTGGTCTTCTCTGTGATACACTTGGAGTAGCTTTGAGTGCATTTGTTTGTATTTTCTAAAATATGAACTGCTTGACTATCATCCGAGTCTGTATCTGGAGGAGTGCTCTCGGCTAGTCTTTGTACTTTACATCATTGTCTTTCTCGGAAATTCTTTCGAGTTTATTTTCCATTTCTTTCTTTGATTTTTCTTTTGTCTGGATGTCATATCATTTATTTGTACCAACTTATTATCTTCTTTACTTTTCTGGTATCTATGCTTTTCCTTTTCCTTATACTGCGCATGATCCTCTGTATTTGACTTAATTGTATCTCTTCTTGCTTGTTCAGCTGCCCGTTTCTTTGCTAGTAATTCATCTCTGGTAAATTATTTACGCCTTGCCATTTTGAATAACAAAAATTTTTTATTATTATAATCCTTTCCTAAATGACTTAAAATTTGAATAATACAAAACAATCTAACAATCATTTTCATTACCGTGTATGATACATCATTACCGTGGTTGAAAAATCCACGGTAAAACATGGTAATTACGAACATGGTAATGACAAACGCAATGTTTTTTCCAACTAGCGACGAAACGGTTAACTATTCTAAAACTCTCGTTCTTTGATAAACAGCCAAACCTATTGCTTTTCGATTAAAATTAACTGTATGATGGTTATACAAGCACTTACCGACACAGGACTTCCACGTTAGTGATACAATTTCGTGACAAACACTAAAATTATGGATAAAAAACTGAATTTTCGATGATAAATTTGCGAACAAGAGATGTGTGCTTGACACTGGCGTGTCAAACCGCACATGGCGGGGTGCAGGGCTAGGAACTCAATATAAACCACCCATTCTAGTAAGATGTACACGTTGCGTCACGTCGTGACATGGTAATGACCAATTTTTTCTGGGACATAATTCAAAAATCATCTATGGATAAACATTCCAACAAAAAATATTGTTATAAACATATTTAGGTATAGAAAGTATTTTAATTTTAATATATTATTAAAAATAATGCAAAAAATCTAGGGATTATTTTCAATCTTCGTTTTTAGTGTCAGTTTCGGGTCTTGGGACATCCACGGCAATGATGTTTTGACACTTTGGACTCGAAATTAAAATATATGTATTTAAAAAATACAGAAATAAACAGTGGCAACATACAGAGGAGGCCTTTAATAAACAATCAAATTCAACGATAATGTGTAAAAACATTATATTGTATTAAATAATCGTCTGGACGTCGGATTTGCATATTTTCAAATAATTACCCTGATCTTTATTGGATAATATGCAATAAAACTCAAAATACCTACACGAATTTATGACAATAAAAATGATAATTGGACTGTTTTACAAAAACCTTAAACCGACTTCAAAGTACACTAAGAAGTAATCAAATCCCGATCTGATGACAATGGGACCAAACGGGAAGCGTACCCTTTCAAATAAAAAAAGAATTTTCCAAATCGGTTCATAAATGACGGAGTTATGAGGTAACAAACATTAAAAAAAAAAAAAAAAAAATACATTCGAATTGAGAACCTCCTCCTTTTTTTGAAGTCGGTTAAAAACGCCACGTCACTCTGCAAGTTCCCGCCAAAAAGTCGATTTTTTGAATATTTGATTCTAAAATCATAATTTCCATTTTTTATTTAAATAAACTTTTTAGCGTATTGCACTGCATTTCGGATTCATTAAAATGCATATATTTTTAATTTTGCCTCAATCCATCTAAAAAAAAAACCCCAATTTCTGCCATGTTTTTATTTCCCCAAAAACCTCCTAAAGCTTTTAGTATCCCTAAAAAATTGTTTAAAACTTTATTTTAACACAAAATGGCGAAAAGAAACTCCCAATTAGGAAACTGACGTAGTGAAGTGCGCTGAGTGCAGTGTTGCCAGATACACTTTAATTAAGATCTACTTTATTTTCAGTAAGACTAAGGTTCAAGGCTACGAGTCTTAACTACCTTAACTACTTATCTCCAATTCCAGTTTCCAGCTTCTCAGAAGGAATCACCTGTAGATTTTTATAAAATTACTTATTAAAGAATGCAAATTTAAACGCAATTGGATAAATTGATTTCGTTTATTATTGTATAATAACATCATCTAATAAATTTTTTGATACATCACTTCCCTTTTCTTTTTTATTTGCAATCCTTGATCCAAATTGTAAAGCTCGTTTAGGTAGAGTTACGGCCTCTGTAAGACCAAGATTAAAGGCTACGAGTCTTAACATTAGCTTATCTCCAATTCCAGTTTCCAGCTTCTCAGAAGGAAAACACCTGTAGATTTTTATAAAATTACTTAATAAAGAAGAGGCATCGGCCTGCATTAATAACAGGTTGTTGAACCATACAAATAAATGTTTGATATTAATCGTACTATATCAACCTACCAATCCAACCTAGTGCAATTAATTACCCTCCTTTGCGTTGCGTCACGCAGTCTGGTAAAAATATACACATATTTTATCTACGTAGACTGGCGTTTCAGCTGGCGTATAGTAGGGTCATTTCGCCGGTTAGCGACCAGTTAGCTGGGTTGCCCACATAAGATGAGGAAAAAAAAATGTTGTCTACACGCAAAATAGTATATGTTAATGTGAATTTGTCCCAAATATAATCTAGTTTGGATACAAAAACATAAAATAAAATACATTCATACAAAAATATGTATAAAATGCTGAAAAAGTGAAAATATAGCGAAAACGTCGGTTTACGACCATTTTTATCAGTTTGTGACCACCAGTGGCCTGGTTTGCGACCGCTATTTTAATATGAAAAATTTGCCATTAAAACAATTATAATCGCTTTAAAAATATTTTAATTTTTGCCTCTTAAAAAATAACAATCTTACATTTCGTAGGAACTTAGTAATAGTTGTAATAGAATTAAACAATATCCTAAATATTAAGTTATATAACATTTAAAAAATTATCAACATCAATATTTGCTCGTTGTGGTGGATCAGGTATAAACAAATGTTTGCTGAAAGCCCCAGTATCCAACATTGCCATATTTTTCGCTAGCAACGCTTTCCTAGACACCACCAGCCAACCTCCACCTTGTATTCCTCACTGCGGCTCCGAAATGTCGGATGTCCGCATTCACCAAAAAGAGGTTCTCAAAGAGTAAGGCTAGTGGCCCCGACGAGATCCCGGCGGTAGTATTGAAGACCTGTGCCCCTGAGTTGTCTCCTATTCTCACACGCCTATTCAGACTCTTTGAAAACCATACGTGTCCCTAAATCCTGGAAACTTGCCAACGTCCAACCTATACCCAAAAAGGGTAGCCGTACAGATCCGTCGAACTATAGACCTATCGCAATCACCTCCATACTCTTCAAGATTATGGAGCGTGTATTGAATGCCAAACTTCTTGGCTACCTGGAAAACAATGATCTCCTGAGTGATCGACAATTCGGCTTTCGTCCTGATCGATCTACAGGAGATCTCCTAGTGCTAGCCACCCACCTCTGCAGCGAGGCCATTGAGAAACACGGTGAAGCGCTAGCAGTTTCACTGGACATCTCGAAGGCTTTCGACAGGGTCTGGCATGATATTCTGCTCAGCAAGCTTCCCTCATATGGACTGCCCTCTAGTTTATGCGCCTGGATCTCCGATTTCCTGAGTGGACGGTCTATTCGAGTGGTAATCGATGGCTGCTCGTCGGAACTAAAGGCGATCAAGGCTGGTGTTCCTCAGGGATCTGTTCTCTCTGCTACGCGTTTTTTTGCTGCATATTAACGACTTCCTGAAACCCGGAATTTACGGGTACGCAGATGACAGCACCGTCACAGAGAGTTATATATCCGATCCGCCACAACAGTCTCTCAGAGAGGATATGGTTACGAGGTTGAACTCGGCTCTGCAAATTGTTGCCGAGTGGGGTACCGCCAATAGGGTCGAGTTCAATGCCTCTAAAATACAGGCCTGTCTTTTTTCTGCCAAGAGGAGCTCCTTCAAGCTGACTCCCGCATTTCGTGATGTATCTGTACCGATATCCAAAAACCTAGATCTTTTGGGTCTCAATTTATCCTCTGACCTTAATTTCGGATGGTCCATCGAGGCAAAGGTTAAGACTGTTGCCAAAAAACTTGGTATCCTGAACAAGGTGAGACGGTACTTCACAAAGGAACAGCTTCTATACCCATTACAGGATCTGGTCCCTTTGTCTCGATTGTATCACACCTCTTCCTCTAACTCATTTGCATATTCACGCCCAATTACAGATTTCTAGTACTAAGAGTCTTTGAGACATAGTGCGGACGGACGGACAGACAGACAGACGGACATGGCGAAACTATAAAGGTTCCATGTTGACTACGGAACCCTAAAAATCAGACTTGGTCGCATACTCAATGAACTTTCATACCAATTTCTGTTAGCGGCCGTTATTTTTCTCATACTAAATTATGGTGGCCGGAAACCAATGTCTTTATTTCGATTATTTTGGTTTACGACCACCTGTTTAGCACCCAATTTCGTACGTAAATTAAACAAAGTTCTTTCAAAGAAACTGGTGGTCGTTTACCAAAGAGCTACAAAGAAAAGCTTTTACAATGCTACATTCAAAATTGTAACAGTCCTGTATGAAGTATTAGGATCATATTGATCATAACAAAATAATGCGATTCTCGTCGATTGGCGACCACGTGGTCGCTATCTAACGTTTTTGATAAGTAAGCATTTCGGTTACCGGCCACTTGATTTTATCTTAATAATAAGTTTAAAAATAGCAAAATACAACAAAATAATAACCAAAACTTATCGGTTGTACAATTTAACATCTAACTTGTGTGTAAAACATGAAATAAGTAATAAAACTTACCTTTGAGCACCGCGCGCCGTGTTATTTTTTTTCCAACTTGCGGTACGTCCACTCACCATTGAATCAAGACGCGCACTGAGCAATATTTTTTCGGCTCTGGGTTAACCCATTTGTTTCAAACTGTGTTAATTCTTATTTGATAATTATTTATAAAGCACGTTAGATTTATTTTTTATTTATGTTACCTCTACAAATACTATTATCTTGATTTAAAGAAAAGTAGTACGTCAAATGGTCGCCTACTGAAGGTGGTCGCGATACCGGCGAAAGGACCCTATAAGGTTTAATTTCATCATGAAAAATTGGTATTTTCACAAATAAACTAAAGACAATTCTGATTCAGTACTAACCTTATCCAAGGTTTCAATTTTAACACGAAATCTGTGAAGTCTTCGTCTAAATATGGCATTCTAGGTTGACGTCCATGGTCACATATAACTCTGTTGTCACGTGCCAGATTTCTGAAGGAAATTCTCTTCCAATCAAGTAGAAGTTCTTGTCTTAAACCTGTCCAGCCCTTACGTTTATATGCATTCCGATGTCTCACGTATCCACCAAACAACTCATCAGCTCCGGAACCTAATATCAACACCTATAATAAATACACAATGATGAGAAGGAACTACCCCCAAAAGGAAATTATACAATTTTTCAAGTTTCTAGTCTATGCATGAATCTGTCAGTCAGTCAATTTGTCCTTTTATATAAGGTCTTACAATTATAAGGCTTGCACAGGGAGGGACAACACCAATGAACAACAGCTTTTTAAAATGTATTTTTCATGCTGCTGTTACTTCCTTGTTTCGCAGTTTATAGGATTTCTTTTGACCCACATTTTATTGCCGTATTAAAAGCATCTCAGCTAAAACTGTGTACAGATAGCAGATTTGTTGTAATTCTATTCTGTAACAATGATAAATAAATAGCTGTGTGGGAACTTCCAGACAAACAAAAGAACTTCTTCATTGCCAAATCTAAATTTAAGAAATAATTTATTAGTGTCCTACAATTTTATTCTTAACAATAACTTAAAAAAGAAGACCATGAAATTTAACTACAGGAATCGAACCGAACATGGTGCGGCCGAACCATTGAACAGAGGGAGACGGCGCTATAGGTCAAAAAGAGAATTCTATAGTATACTCCTAATTGCTTTTCTGGCGCTTCTAAATGTACTGAACTTTTTATGTGAGATCTTATATCAATAACTAATTAATAATGTTGTTCACAAGTTAAATATGCAGTAAAGTCAGCAAAAAAAAAATTGCAGCGATACGAGGAACTAACAGTTTGGTACTGAAAATTCTAGGAGCTGTCATATCGACATGTGGCGCCTTCATTTCGATTATCATATATTTTACTGGTAAGGATATAAAGTAATATAAAAAGTACCCTGCAAGGCGATATTGATTCTTCATCTTGACCACGAGCAGCAAACCAAAGTGCTGACCCAAGACTTTCATCCAAAATAGTTCGTCTTGGATAAACTAAATCTCCTATATCAGTGACTTGACATTTTTCTAATTCTTCTTTTGGAACATTGATTTCTTTAAATACCCATTTCCTAAAAAAAAATATATTAAGATGATTTCTAGATCCATACAGAATAATACTAATATAATAACTTTGTAAAACAATACTAGGTAGGTACCTTGTTTTACACAAACCCTGAAGTTCTTGTAAAGATTGCCTTCCAGTCTGTCGATCTGGCACATCATATGATCCATTGTAATCTTTTGTGAAGGCAACATTGATGAGATCTATACTTTGATCTCTGGGTAAATATTTATCAACTAGTACTGCTAGTATAGTACAATCAAGTCCACCGGAAAAAAGGATCCCCACTGAACAATGACCACACGTTTCATTTTTATTTTCTAAGCAATGTTTGCATTTTTGTGGTTGCTTCTCCAGACGAATCTTAACACTTCTTTCTAGTAGTTCTGTCAGTTTTGAAACTAGTTTATTCATAATTTGGTGATCCATTAATCTTTTCATAATATTTATCTTTGAATTTTCTTCATTACTGATATTTTCAATATAGTTAATAATGTTATCCTTGAAAAGTTAGAAAAATAATTTTAGGTAAGCATACTTTTCATTTTGTGTAATTTCCCCCACTTTTATTGATAGGATGAGACATCCAAAATTTTTACTTACTTCATCTTCTAATTCTTGTTCCACTTCAACATCTATATTAAAATCAATATCTGGTTTCTGTTGCTGTATTTGTAGTGTCACAAGCCAATCATCTAATTCATAATCACCTATTGACTTTATATCATAATCCCACGCATATAGTCTGATTATGTTTGTGCTTAAATTCAAAATGTGAATATGTGTTGCGGGAACTTCAGCACACTTATATTTTCTACCTGTAGTTTTAAGACATATTTTATGAAAATGTTGTCAGATACACAATAATATGTTTTACATTTGTTGCAATCTTACCTAATACACTACTTATAATAAGAGAGTCTTCATTTTTGTGGAATAACAAAGTACTTCTTCCTATTCTATCCCTTGTAAAATAAAGGTCATTTGTTATTTTATTGTAAAAAATTAAGCTAAATGGACCCTTCAGAGATTTTAGCTCCTTGATTATATGCTGCTCTGAGGAAATATTCTGAAAAACAACATTTAAAGCTGTATACAATGTCATATATAATTGTGAAAGGATACATCACAATTAATAATACATGAGTTTCAATACTTTTGCAGTTTTAAGTAGGTATAACATTTGAACAAGAAGGCATATCTTACTGTTTAGATGTGCAATAAAAACGATTTAGAAAATTGGTGGTCTACATAGTATTTATATCATATCATTATAGTAAAAAAGTGAATTTGTTTCATTTGCTACCACTTCATGCCTGAATGTCGCAATCAATCCTTGATTAAATTTGGCATACAGGCAACCTATAGCATAGAGAAACCTAGGCTGTTTTTTTATATGGAATGCACGTAAAACCACTGGGAACAACTAGTACTTACAATATTATTTGTAAGTTTATCCATAATCAATTGTGTATCACTGACATCAGTTTTCCATGTTTCATCAAAAATGTCTCCATTGTACAGAAGAACACCATTTTCATTGTAAATCGGTTGGGTGGTTATGTCTGGGCCTTGCATCCACAAAACTGATCCAGTAAATAAGACTTTCATGCCATTACATGTGTCAAGTTGTACTGTTTGTAAGCAATTTGGACCTCTATTCTTTATCCTCTTTAAAATTTGTTCATCCTATAAAATAAAACAATGGAAGAGAAATTAAAGGTCCTTAGATCCTCTTACAATCTAGCTAATTATCTTATGATGAGTGCAAATGATATGTAAATACTCGCATCAGCTGCTAGTGTATTAAATAATAATTAAAGTGCCTTTTATAATAGTCTCATAGTTATAATACATATATATATATATATATATTTAGTTTTCTTAAATGTTAGTTATTAGTATTTTATTTTTAGTTTAAGTTATTTTGTATAGTTTTGTTTTAGTACTTTTTCATAATTTTGAATAGAGGTCTCATCTTAGTTCGAGTACCAACATCGCCGCAGCGCGGTGGATTCGACAAAATTTTAATAATCAAAAAGAATTACTAACGATTCCAACATCACCTGATGGCGAATGATAAATTTTGCAGATGATCCCACACATTTTTTTTGTCACCAATTAATTCTTTCTAGCCTTTTAGATCATTTTTTATTTGATAACTTATTATTTTTTCCAATTCCAACAAACACTCATTGTTTTTTTTTTTTTTGTAAATTTGTTCTTGACCATGGATACTAAGTCCTTCAGTCGCATACATTTTATTTATAATATCACTATTATTCTAAATCAAAAGCGGAATTAGTTTTTAAGAAAAGAGATAACAACATCGACTTTTATTCCAAAGAAACCTAATCACAATTATTGCTACTACTACAACTAATATGTCCGTCACGTCCGAATGCTACCGCAGAAGTGAGTGTCGCGCTGCTACCACTCGCCGCAGGCGCATCGGTCACCCCACCGATCACGCGATTCCACGTCATGGTGATGGTGCGATGCTAAGCCCCGCCTCCTGGTCTGATATTTCTAACACGGCCTCTCCTGATTGCGAGTTGTCCTCAACCGCCTGATCTTGGCTGGATGGCTCCCCGAAATCTTGAAAATTACCAAGATCGTCGTCATCTGTAAAACAACAACGTTGTATACTTCTGGCTATCTCAACTTCTATATGAAACCATAGGTAGCAGACGTAGCAGTGTAAAGCAATAAATATTTGGTTTGATTTTGTAAAGCCTGCGTATGTGGCTGCAAGATATAGCTTCCCGTGAGATATAGATACTGCACACGCCATAGGTTGCTGCCGTGCGGCAAGCGCACGTGGCTACTAATATTAGGTACGCAGCACACGCCATAGGTTGCTGCCGTGAGGCAAGCGCACGCGACTACTAATATTACACAGCACACGCCATAGGTTGCTGCCATGAGGCAAGCGCACGCGGCTACTAATATTACACAGCACACGCCATAGGTTGCTGCCATGAGGCAAGCGCACGCGGCTACTAATATTACACAGCACACGCCATAGGTTGCTGCCGTAAGGCAAGCGCACGCGGCTACTAATATTACACAGCACACGCCATAGGTTGCTGCCGTAAGGCAAGCGCACGCGGCTACTAATATTACACAGCACACGCCATAGGTTGCTGCCATGAGGCAAGCGCACGCGGCTACTAATATTAGGTACACAGCACACGCCATAGGTTGCTGCCGTGAGGCAAGCGCACGCGGCTCATAGAGGAAGATTGCTGCACACGTATTTGACGTCCATTCTTCACGCCACAAAACTATGTGTTCCGAGGCTGCCAGAATCCTCTTGCCGTAGGATCCCGCTAAGAGCTCCAACTCATGTCGGTGGTAACGAAGCTGTCGGACTATCTTGTAGGGACCACTCATACCAGAATCCAGCTTGTCGGAACTCTGTGAACTTTTACCAACATATAAAAAATCGCCAAGGGCAAAGATACGTGGCTGCTGCCGCTTCCATCTGCCATTTGGGTATGTGAATCGTGAAACTTAACCGACATCCCGTATGCCTTTAAAATTGTCGAAAGCCTTATCACAAACAAAACCGTACATGTATCAAGATAACATTGAGTCAGCTACAGCTTGTTTCGTTTTCCAATGACCCCGTTTGATTAGTCATGTTCAGCAATAATACAAAATTCCACAATACATTCAACCAGGACTCTGATTTGGTGTTGACTTCAAATTTTTTTTTTTGTATTCATAGAACGATTCGAGAGTAGCATTTAACCTGGGGTCCAAAAACTACCTACCAAATTTATTTTCAGACATTGGAGACTGTATCAACGCTTCTATGTCATAAGAGCTCGGCCGTACCTGACCATTACTAATGATAAATCAGCAAAAATCCATCACATTTTTATGGAATCTGAATGCACATACAGTTTTACCCGTGCCACATTATTTATGGCAGTGCCATCTCGTATGAATCTTTATTTCTATTCCCAGTACTTTGTATGCTACGCCTATTTGATTCAACGCGACCGTTCCTATTATTATAACAGACGCACATAGGCAATTAGGCACCCACTAAATCCAACATGAAAATGTACCTCAAACGACAGATTAGTAAATTCGAACGAAGGTGTCGAAACATTCCGAATCAGAAAATGTACCTCAAACGACAGATCAGTAAATTCGTACTAAGGTAACGTAACATTCCGAATAAATTTCTTTTGTACTAATAATGCGTAATATTTGCAAACTAGGGGTGACTGTTACACGAAAACTATCTCTAAGAGACACTCGGACCTATGAAACATCGGTGAAACATCGGTAGATACACTGCACACTACAACCGTAAATACGTCTCGATTTACGAGTTCGTCACGAACTTCACTGCGAAAGTTAACGTTTGGATTAATTCGTGTTAATCGTGATAGAATGCTAATTTGTCGACATTCGGCTTCGACACAAAATTTATTCGTAGCAGATATTTTCTACTACTACCCTCTTATTATTATTCGAATTCGACCTCGACCTCGACCTTGTTGACCGCTAGTAACTATAGCACATAGACCCATTTATATCATTAGCAAACACTACGATTTCGATCAAAATTATGCTCACGATTATCGATCGCTTACATAATTTAAACGATTTGCACTGCACCGGAACGACTGCTTTTCGTATATAGACAAAAACTCGGATTCGGTATAAATTACATCAAAAATAATATTCGCGTTATCAACCCGTCCATGTGGTGGACAAAACGATCAAGTCCAATCGGTGCAAACGCATTCACGAAGCCACTAATTCTTATATCACTAACATGCATACAGCCCGCTTGATGGTAAGCGGTTACCGTAGCCATGGACATTTTCACATTTACAAAACCAGGGATAGCACTCGCGCGTTGCTGATCCTGCAGAAATCTCTTCACGCCCTTTATGAAGAACCCCATGCTGTACTTCTACTTTCGTTAACTTTTCAGTCAAACAGAGCCCCACGTGAGTATTCTACTTCCTCGCACTAAGCTCTGATGAACATGAACACAAGGGTCAAAGACAGACTCGAAATAATGGTTTGATCTCACCAACTTATGGATGTGAGCTTCACTCCGTATCATCAATGGCAGGTGGCACCGGCGATGGAAGCTCCGCAGTACACGCCTCGGTTGGCAATCATGTTAGTGGTTCGGCGCCACGTAGCGCCGCGCTCCTACCCGTCTGTGCAGATTGCAGCGCGATGGCTCGGCACGCTTCCAGCTCAGACGTTGCCTCCAAACTGGAGTAGCTCTCCAAGGCAGACCACCAGCCCAGGACAGCATCTATTGTTGTAGCTAAATTACCTAGATCAGGGAGAGATGTAATAACGACTAGGATTGGCTTGTATTATCGATTCTAACGTGCTCACAATCTAATTCGTCGTTTCAATCTCAATCGACTGACGCAGTCGCTTTACTTGTTGCTAGCATCAAAGGCGGAATATGACATTCACCCGCTAGGACCCAATTCTCGCGTCCTTCGAAATAACCTTCGAATCGAACTTACGGCTCAAGTACTAATCTACTGTAAAACTTCAAGGGATGGAGTCAATTCGAACGGTTCCGACCAATCAAAGATCTAGTTGACTGTTTTTTTTTTCTAAATATGCCGGTCTCGAAATTGCCAGAATAACGTAACGTGATTTACACTCGATAAAAGTTCGAATTCGTACTTTTTTCGATCTAGCGATAAATTTCGATTGGGTAAGAATTGGCTCGGACGTGACGGTTCGGACGTTAGACTAGATTCAGGGGTAGAAAGTCTACCTTCAATCGCGTTCAATCTTAAAATAATCCTATTAAGTACTTGATTGCGGAGGATATCGAGTCCCTTATGCGAATCATCGTGACGCCACCTAGTAAAACTACGATGAGTTCGATCGCGACCTTTGCGTGACCTATTATGTCTACGCGAGCTACCAGCTCCTTCGTTAGACCGCGAAGAGCGTCCCGACAATATAAAATCAAAAATTTGGGTACTAACAGCTTAACGACACGTATACTTAAAACAACACTAAATAATTGATAAACAGAATGGCAATTAGGATTTAAAATAACACCGATAGCGAGCAAGGCGTCGTGTTTTATCCCACGCCTGATATTCTAAATCAAAAGCGGAATTAGTTTTTAAGAAAAGAGATAACAACATCGACTTTTATTCCAAAGAAACCTAATCTCAATTATTGCTACTACTACAACTAATATGTCCGTCACGTCCGAATGCTACCGCAGAAGTGAGTGTCGCGCTGCTACCACTCGCCGCAGGCGCATCGGTCACCCCACCGATCACGCGATTCCACGTCACGGTGATGGTGCGATGCTAAGCCCCGCCTCCTGGTCTGATATTTCTAACACTATAATATAGTCCGCACATTCACTTTCACATAGTCTGCATGTTCAGTCACCGTCCAGTCATGTTTTAGTAAAATGGTGGTCCTTGTACTAAAACTTATCACGGACTTTTTGAGACAACTTGTAAAGTCACGATACACATATTCATTTCATTTCACTTCACTGGTGCACATATATTGATCTTTATTGAATAAAATACCACCGATAATATGCAATAAAACTCAAAATACACGAATTTATGAAAATAAAAATGAAAATGCTACGTCACTCTGCAAGTTCCCGCCAAAAAGTCCACACTCATTGTATTTCTTCTGTGTGTTCAAATGTGTTAAACACAGATCACTTATATAGCTAAAATGTTGTGGTGTTAAAATTTGGCACCGCTCCACAGATTAGTAAGTGTGTGAGTGAAGCTCAGTCAGAGCACAGATTACTAACTAAAGCACTTATTACACCTTCCTATTTTTAGGATCCTAACTAGGAAATAGGAACGTGTTATCGCAGAAAGAACGGTTAGTGTCCTAAGTAGTGAGATAGGAAGGTCCCAACCGCTCTGCTTCCTTAAACAGAAAAGTGTAATCGCGTCGCTCCGATTTAGGACGTTTAGGGATGTAACATTGTTCTTCAAAACATCGATGTTTTGAAATAATTATATAAGGCTTCTAAAGTCTTGGCGTATATTTTGAGGGATGAATGTATAGGTCATTAGTAATCAAGAAACAATAATAGAAAAATAATCCGTACATTGAAAGTACTACATTATTTATAAATTAATACTTGGTACTTACTTACATAAAGTTCAATTTTGTTTTATTTTAAGAGGACTCAATTCGTCATACTTTTCATATAAAACCTCTGTACTTATCATGGCGTTGTTAAACATTTTTCGTCAGATGTTTTGAACAAATTAGTATCTTGTGCACTATATCTAGCCGTGTATCTAGGCGTATTTTAAAAAAGTGTGAAACAAATTCAGTGAAAGCCTCCGAAAAACAGCGTTTTTGCCTGAACTTTGGCCATATCTAATGTACCTATAAATTGTAAAAGTAAAGAAAACATTTAGATACCAGGCTTGCAAATGTATTGGAGATTCTAAATAACTAACTTTTTTTTCACAAACTTGTAAGATTTTTTCACGAGAAGTATACTCCTGGAACAAGTTTTATGAATGCGAAATCATGAATGACGACCTAGCGAAGCGGCCGTGAGTGATCAGCGGAATTTACTGACTGATAACCGACGGCTCTGATGCTGTCTCTCTTTTTTCGCAGTCAAACATTACGTTGGATGAAACAACAAGCTTTTAGACTACGCTTGCGTTGAAGTTGCGCCGGCCACAGAGGTCCACCTTAACATAAAGGAGCTCATTTGTATTCATTAAAATTTTAATTTGTGTGATCAGTTTGAGAGAATAAAAAACTTAAAACATCGGAAGAACATCGATGTAAGTATAGTTATATTTTTTTTAAATCGACCTTTGTTACATCCCTACGAGTCGTCCGTCCCGCTTTATGTATAGTTGCTATACTCTTTGCCGCGTCCTAGTTAGAAAGCAAGATAGTGTAGTGTAATAAGTAGCTTCCTGCTTCCTTGTTAGAACCATCCTAGTTAGGATCCTAAATATAGGAAGGTGTAATAAGCCCTTAATACAATCCTCTGTGATCAGAGCGCGTTCCAGCCAGCGCCGGCCGCATATAAAGGCCGGACTACACTTGCTGGTATAATAATCAAGTCCCAATTCTCAGCCACTCGAATTCATCACTCGTTCGAAATAAAGTTCAAACTCGTACTTTTTTCGAATGTAAATCAAGTTAGGCTATTCTGACAATTTCGAAGACGCCATTTTCTCTCATTTTTCGAGGGCTAGCGCTCGAACTGCTTCGACTGGTCGGGACCGTTCGAAACGTACTTCGAATGCGAACTATTTAACGTCAGACAGTTAGGTTGTCATTTGGAAACGTAATGACAGATAAGCCTAAGGATTTTCGTTACGCACAGACAATATTTTTTCATATTCATTTATAATTATTATATAAAATTGATTAACTTATGTATTCCGGATATATTAAGGTATAAAAAGTGTAAAACGTTGTGTTAAATATTTTAGAGTCATTAAAATCTTTTGAAATTTTTATTTAAGATATGACATTATCGCATAAACGCAAAATTATCAAGTGAAACGAAACGTATTGTGCAATTTGTATCTATCATAATGGCAACATTTATTCCTTACACTCGAACTTAGTTCGATTAGTGTCGAGAATACAGGAATCGAAAAATAGACTCCGCCCCTCGGAATTTTACGGTCGAACTAGCACTCGTAATGCAAGTTCGATTCGAAGGCTAGTTCGAGGGAAGTGAGAATTGGGTCCCATCTCATCTACGGTTCAAAGTTCGAAATTCGAAACTTCGAACCCTCATCGGATCGGACACTTCGAACAGTGCGTTTTTGCTTTATCGAGTTGGCAGCACTGCTTAGTTGTCATGTCATTTTAGTTCAGTTAGTTTGTTTTTGGTTAGTTTTTAGCTTGTTTTTCTTTTCTTTGGAGGTTAAAGATTGTAGATGACTGTTTGATTACGAATTTATTATTAATCTCCATCGATATACAATAACTTTCATTGATTACAATGCAATACAAATTAATTACGAATTAAATAAAGAGATTTCTTGTTCAGTGTACCTGACGAAACGTTTATAAGGTGTAGGTGTACAACATGTTGAATTAGTGTTAAACTGATCAACGATAGAAAAATATTTCTATAAACATAGTCACGTGACTAATTAATAAATATTTGGGATGAAAAAATCGATCTAATAATGACGTCAACAGAAAAAGAATCTGAGAAAAGTGAAAATGCGTCCACCGAAGACGCGCCTGAAAACACAGAAGAAAATGAAAAATCCGCCCTGGCGGATTATATATCTAACCTAGAAGCTAGGATTAAAACCAAAACTGAAATGCGCAACCAGAATCTAAATTGTGTACGTCCACCAGATAATCATTTTTCTAAGCTTGATTCTGGTCTAAAGAAAAACACTACTTTCGTTAAAAAATTGAAGTCATTTAGTGCAACTCAAATGGATACATTGTTAAAAGATTTTGCAGCACTAAATCTTACTAAATATATATCAGAAGTGGCAGCGGCTATCGCAGAAGCCAAACTTAAAATGTCTGACATACCTGCTGCAATTAACTTGTGTTCAGCACTTCATCGCACCTATACTGAATTTGCTTCTAACTTCTTTGAAAACTGGCAAAAGATATTGTCATTCAAAGCTACAGATAAAATTACAAATTCATCAAAATTGCGTGTTGATATAAGGTTTTATGCTGAGCTGGTAGCTGTGGGGATATTTGTAAACAAAACTGGTCTGCCTTTGTTGGGAAATGTTCTCACAGTTCTCATAAATATGGATAAAGAGGATCACAACAACATACCTATATTATTGACTTTCTGTAAGCATTGTGGAGAAGACTATGCTGGTTTGATGCCTAAGAAGATAAGAGACATATCTGAGGTACACTATCATAGCTATTTTATATTGACCCTAACCATTCAATTCACTTTATTTCAGTCAGGATTTGCTTTTAGTATTAACAATAACTCACTTATCAATTGAAATCTGTTTTAAAATAAGAATAAGGTATTATTTATTTCAATTCTTTCAGAAACATAGCATTACCGTACCAAGGAACACTTTCCTGCCAGCAGAGAAACAGACTGCAGTGCGAACACTTCTTAAGGACTACTTCATGTCACTTTCTAAGCACCTGCTTGCTGAACGGGCTCAACTGCAGGCTCTGCATGCCGCCAATCAGAGAACTCTTCATACTAGAGGTGAACTCTCCCAGGAAAGGAAAGACCAGTTGGAGCAACATCAGGCAAGTCAATTAGAATATATCCTTTACCAACAATATGCACAAGACCATATTCTTTTACAGGTATAGCTGCTACAGTATAGACATTTTATCCCAATAGCAAAAATCTCTGGTCAAAGTCTCTCCAAACCTTTTCATTGTATCAATCTAGTTAGATCCAATTTTGATTTTGTTCCCCCTTCTGTAATATTAGGTTAACTATACTCTTCTTCTTATCTATGAATTACCCGTCAATGACTAGCTAGCCCATTGTATGCACTGCCATTGCTAGCACATTGTATTGTATGTTTATATGGTGAATAATGGTAATAATGCAGATGTATGCATCTGGTTTATAATGGTGCCTTCTCACGGCGCGTTGTAGCCCGAGCCGCGCCGCGCCCCGCGCCGTGTGAAGGCAACGGCTCGGCGCGACTTGGGCATGCGCGTCCAATGCTCGGCGCGACTCGGCCTGGCGCGTCCAATTTGGTCGCTTCACACGGCGCGTGGTGGGACGAGCCGCGCCGCGCCGCGCCGCGCCGCGCCGCGCCTCGCGCCGTGTGAAGGCAATGCTCGGCGCGACTTGGGCTGGCGCGTCCGATCCGCTAAATGTCGGTAACTTCAAAGGCGCGGCGCGGGCAGGGTTGGATTTCGTAGTATAATAAATATAAATATAGTACTTATGTAGTATCGTAATGCCAGGATACTTACTACCTACGAGAAAATACCATAATTTTACCTTCAGGTCGATTAATTCTGTTATTTGTTGAAATAAATTAAAAATATTACTTTAATTATGAAATAAAGTTGTAATAGTTGTTTTAGTTGTATTAAATCGGCCTATTTACTCCTGATTCTTTCATGCGATGCTGTGAAAGAAAGTAAATTTAATTTGTATTGAATGTATTCCATCTGACGACATGCTATGTCGTGTCAATGCCAAAGACGAAGTTTCGAGAGACGGATTGGCTGAGATAAACATCTACTTGCCTAAATTTGGTCAATTTGTACCTACAATAACAATAAAACTAAAATGTCCTTACAAATACATTTTTATTTCAGTTAAATAACAAAATGGACGATAAGCAAAATGCAGTATTATTTTCGACAAGTACCTAGTATAATTTTATTTTCCATATAAGTACAATAATATTTTGAGGGTCTGAATGCAGCCCTGGGCGCGGGCGCGCGCGTGGGTGGCTCGGTTTTGTGCGGAGTTGTGTGTGCGTTTGAACACGTTCATTTCATCTCGAAGCGTTCGAACGTGAGGTACTCTGCGAGCTTAAATATGGAGTGGTCGAATGACACGATTGCCGAATTTTTACATTATTACGAGAACGAACCATCTTTGTTGAACTCGAAAAATGCGGAGCACAAAAATAAGAATGACCAGCACGATGCCTGGATCAGAATAGTTTAGTTAAGGACAAAAAAAACCCGACTGCGTAAAACAAAAAATAACTGAATAGAGTATAACAGCTTGCAATTTGAAAATATAGTATTATATTAAAGTAATTAATTATAGTAACAGCAATTTTGAAAATATGGTATTATAATATATATATATACAGGCTGTTGTTTTGGTCGGCGACAAGCGACCCAGGAGCGGTAGTACAAAATATATATCCCCCAAAAATGGACTTAATTCCATTAAATACTGTAAATATGTTGAGAAATACCTTATTCAATTTGAAATAAAATTACCGCAAAGTATGGTTACTAGGCACTAGGGAATGCAAAACCGTGGCAAAATGAAAACCGGTTTTTATTTCGGTTATGAGATGTAAAAACCGGTTAACCGGTTTTAAACCGGTTTTTTTAATGTTCGCTCGTTTTTTTCTTTCACGTTTTTTTTTTTTTCTTTTATACCACTTAGGTGGCAAACAAGCATACGGCCCGCCTGATGGTAAACAGTTACCGTAGCCTATGGACGCTTGCAACACCAAGGGTATCGCACTCGCGCGTTGCCGACCCTGAAGAAACCACTTCACACCCTTTTTGAAGAACCCCATGCTGTACTCCATTGGGAAAACCACGGCAGGGAGCTCATTCCACAGTCCGAGTGTCCGCGGAAGAAAACTCCTTTTAGCCCGCACAGTTCGAAACAATTCTGGTTTCAATGTGTGTGAATGGACTCCCTGTCGATGGCGAGAGTTGCGATGGTGAAAGGTAGCTGTGGGCATCAAGTCGAATAATTCCTTAGAACACTCTCCGTTGTACAAGCGGTAGAACACACATAACGAGGCAAAGTCTGTCCTCAGACTGAGTGACTCTAAACCGCTTGTGAGCTCGGGACGTTATTTCTATAGCTTGAATTATATATACTAACCGTGCTTAAGATGTAAAACTCGCAAACTGAGGAATTATTATCAGTTAAAGGTAATGAAGTGGGTATAAAAGAAACATCATCACCATCTGCCTGCCCTGTTTCCAATCATTTGGGATCGGCGCAATATGTACGCTTCTTCCATTCGTCCCTTCTATCCATTATCATCTTTCATACAATTCATCCATCTCTTTTTCATCAAACTGATGGACATAATAGTTTATTTAACTCTGTAGATTCGTTTTCATCAGAGACTCGTTTATATAGACTACTCGGTTCGTTGCTTTTGATTTTATTTTATACGAATGAAATCATAAAAACATATCACGTTTGCTTGGTTTTTAATTGCTATGAGATATGATGACTTTATGTTAAAAAATAGATCAGTAATTAAGAAGTACTTATTCTGTATTTAGTGTCTTTAGTGTCTGTATGAATATAATTGGACTGTTTTACAAAAACCTTAAACCGACTTCAAAGTACACTAAGAAGTAATCAAATCCTGATCTGATGACAATGGGACCAAACGGGAAGTGTACCCTTTCAAATAAAAAAAGAATTTTCCAAATCGGTTTATAAACGACGGAGTTATGAGGTAACAAACATAAAAAAAAAAAAAAAAAATACATTCGAATTGAGAACCTCCTCCTTTTTTTGAAGTCGGTTAAAAATAGATCAGTAATTAAGAAGTACTTATTTAAACATTTATTAAATTATGTTTCGTACGTTATAATATTCATTTCACACGTAATATTATGAACATGGCTTATTATAGCGGCACAGCAACTTGCGTGTACACAAAAACGTGTATATTACTATACGAATGTTGTCTTTAGATAAAATAAAAACACTACCCATTCTTTGTTGTCGTGCAGACGGGTAAAAAATAACACCAATCAATCAGCTTGCTTTCTGGCAGATACATAAGAGCCTTCATTGACAGTAGTTGCTCCGATAGCATGACATTAATGCTGGCGTCCCGCAAGGCTCTGAATTATCCCCAACACTATTCCTCCAGCATATCAATGATATACTCTCGATTGCCAGCATTAATTGCTATGCAGATGAAATTACAGGGGAAGCTCATTACACGAGCCGTGCAAATATCCCTCGTTCTATATTGGAGAAAAGGCGCGAAGAACTTACGTCTTAAAACGAGAGTACACAAACTAGTGGATTCGATTGGGGTCGACTAAACCTAGTCTATTTCAACACCACTAAGTCACACACAAGCCTGCGCATTCACCGTTTAGAAAAGTCCATTTTCTGTGGCTCTTCATTTCTAGAACATGTCACGAAAAGCATTGGGATCCTTCGCATTAATATTTATAGCGAGACGTTCTGTTCCAAAGTCATCTACAAGGTATCCAAAAAACTCGGTGTGATTAATAGAGCGAAGCAGTACTTCTTATCGAGACAAAGACAGCAACTATATAAGTCGCAAGTCTGGCCCAAATGGAGTATTTCTGACTTCTGTGGGCACCTGGATACCAGCTTGGGTATTTAAACTCAGTTCAGCGACGTGCCGTTAGAATTGTCGACGATCCCGCGCTCACAAGTGTTTTAAAGCCCCTTAGTCTGAGGAGACACTGCCTTCTTATGTGTGTTATACCACTTTTCCAACGGGCAGTGGTCTGAAGAATTGTTTGACCATCAGGCCCAGTTACCTTCTACCATCGTAGTCACCGACGGGGAGTCCATCCACACACATTGGAACCAAAATGGTCTCGTACTGTGCGGTTTCAAAGAAGCTTCCTATCGTGGACGCTCAGGCTGTGGAATGAGCTCCCCGCTTCAAAAAGGTTGAGGGTTGGCAACGTGCGAGTTATAACCGTTATGTTGCCAGTGCAAGCATCCATAGGCTACGGTAACTGGTTATCATCAGGCGCGGGCCGTACGCTAGTTTGCATATGTATTGTAAAACAAAGTTTAACATATTTTATATCATAAAAACAATAATCATTATAAGTTATTTTCTTACCAGCTCAACACACTACACATCAATACACTTCAGTTCATCACAAAAATACTCACTGTTTTGCACTCAGTTTACAAAACGGCGGCAAATCTTCCTTTTTTTAGTATTTCCAAACATTGAAATAAAAACCGAAAATAACCGAAAAACCGGTTTTGGTTTTATGTAAAACCGGTTTTTTTGTTGGTCAAAACCGTACCGAATAACCGGTTTTTCGATTTTCGGTGAAACCGGTTTGCATTCCCTACTAGGCACGTGCACAGACTAGAGCTAGGCGCAAGCCGCCATCGCCCCACCCCTTTACTCCCTCGTATTCCCGTTGAGTATTATGAGTACTTTAGCTTATTACATGATTTTCAAAATTTTTATTATTTTATTTTTATTATATAAAAAAAGTATTTTTTAAATATTTTTTTTAGCACCAGTATCATTTGTATTATCGACCCTGAGTCGCTCGTCGCTGACCAAAACAACGACCTGTATATGTATGGAATGGGCTGTTTACAAGCTTTCATTTGATACCCATATTTTTGTAATAACGACATTTTTGTTTTAATTCCCCTCCTCTGTTTTTATTCGAAGACGCCATATAAAAATAATATAACCTATGTTACTCCCATAGTTAAGACGAATCTAACGACACCTCATGTTTAACTCCATCAAGCCGTTTAGGCTGCAGAGCATGCCAAAGAAAGACATACATACACTCGAAAAACATAACCCTCCTCCCGGTTCAGTCGGGTAAAAATAGAAATTGTTATTTAAGGGGGCCAACGCAACTTCAACGCAAGCATAGCCTAAAAGCTTGTACCTTTCATCCAACATAATGTTTGACTGCGAAAAAAGAGAGACAGTATCAGGAGCCGTCGGTTATCAGTCGGTAAATTCCGCTTATCACTCGCGGCCGCTTCGCTAGGTCGTCATTCATGATTTCGCATATCATAAAATTTGTTCCAGGAGTATACTTCTTGTGAAACAATCTTACAAGTTTGTGAAAAAAAGTTAGTTATTTAGAATCTCCAATATATTTGCAAGCCTGGTATCTAGATATTTCGTTACTTTTTCAATTTATAAGTACATTAGATATGGCCAAAGTTCAGGTAAAAATTGTGCAAAAACGCTGTTTTTCGGAGGCTTTTACTGAATTTCTTTCACACTTTTTTTTATTTTTGCCTAGATACACGGCTAGATATAGTGCACAAGATACCAATTTGTTTAAAACATCTAACGAAAAATGTTTAACAACGCCATCATCAGTACAAAGCTTTTGTATGAAAAGTATGGGCGGATTGACTGCTCTTAATTGTCGTTTTAAATTTCTCCATGGCTGGACGTGCGACATTGTGCGTTGCGTGTCTCGATATGCGGCAAATTCCAATCAAACGAGCGCCGCGCCGCGCCGCGCCCGTGAGAAGGGGTGACTCGGGCTCGCGCGTGGCGCGTGCTTGCTCGTAGAAATCGGCGCGGCGCGGCGCGGCTCGGCCTACGACGCGCCGTGAGAAGCCACCATAAGAAACCAATACCTACAAGATAACTCCTATCTCAGAAATAAATAATTATAAATAACAGTAGATCTAAAAGTGATTCAGATTGTATGTACAGTAGTGCCCAATTAATATGGCTTAACGATGTACGTGCACAGAAGATACATTTTCAAAGTGTGGGAAACGCTATTGGTCGGCAGCTGCCGCCATGTTAGCGCGCGCCGTGCGGAGGTGTGTCACTTGCGAGTGAGACGGAACTAACAGCTGCAGTGTATTATGAACCTTTTAGTAGTGATCTAAGGTTGATTATAAGTTTTAAACATTCTTTCGTTAATCTTCGGGCCATACTTTCTTTTCTGTGCGAACGAAGATTCACGACGCGCCATATCAGTTGGGTAATACTGTACTGTCTTTTCAAGCAGATATTTATTTAATTTCAGGCAACTTATGATAAACTCCTGGTGGGTGCACAAAGCTTTGCAGAAGTGCTTGGTGAAGAGTTGGGGGAAGCAGGAGAGCCACCTACCATGTCTTTTACAGTTACAGAGACACAAGGTACTGTGACTATTGGAGGCAATGAAGAGTTCATCATGCAAGCTGGCACTGACCCTTGGCAAGATGAAGATACACGAACATTCTACACTAGCTTACCCGATTTGAAGGTTTTCATGCCTAATTATCAATTGAAAGAGGTAGGTTATCGTGAACAAATCTATCTATAATAAATGAAATTTTTCTGGTAAGCACATGACTTGAGAAATGTTCATATTGGTCCGAATTTTGAGAAAATTTGAGAAACCTGAAAGTCTTTTTGCCATGAGATTTTTGAGACCTGTTGGGTCAGCTAGTCTAATATAAATATTACTCAAAAAGTAAAAACTGAAGCAAATTCACTTAAATATCTCACTCACACACCATACTCACATACTCATACACCAGCGCGGGCGTGGCGTATACGAGAAATGGCACAGTAAATTCAATCATTCTGTGATTCAATTGAAGTTTACAAATGCTGACTTTTCTATCTTTTAAATGATACCAAAGCATACTCGACATAAATCAACAAAAGAAGAGAAAATCTTTGCTGAAAATACCTATTTTGTGTGAAATTTAGAGCTTTGGGCAAATTCGATGCGTGTATTACTGTGATCAAAATAATAGAATGGGATATTGGAGTTGGTTTTAGTAATGTAGGTAATATATGAAACAGTAAGACTACTCTAAAAAAATAACTATAATTTAATATTGCCAATATGAAGAGGTTTCGTGATACTCGCGACTGATACCCCTGGTGTTACAAGCGTCCATAGGCTATGGTAACTGCTTACCATCAGGCGGGCCACATGCTTGTTTGCCACCTTAGTGATATACAAAAAAAAGTGTTTGTTTGAGTACTGCCAGTAGACTAATTAAATGTTTATTTACAGACAGTAAAGAGCAAAGCTGAAACTGTAACAGAGGAGATGCTAGATGAAGATCTGAAGGAGGATGAATTAAGTGACAATGAAGACTTGCCAACTGTTCCTGATATAGAGCAGGAAGAAGTACAGCCAGCTAACATATCTAACAAGTTTGTATTCTTGTTCCATTAGAATAGGTTGATGAATAATTGTTTTGTTTTGATGTGGATGCCAGAAATGAAAGAATTTAACTTGCAGGTACGCACTAGACGCTTTCTTGAATGAATTACCGAACTGCATCAACAGAGAACTAATTGACAATGCAGCAGTTGATTTCGTTTTGAATCTCAATACAAAGCACAATCGTAAGAAACTCACCAGGGTACTTTTCAGCGTCGCCAGAACACGCCTCGATTTGTTACCATTCTATTCAAGATTCGGAGCCATATTATATCCGGTTCTACCTGATGTGTGTGTAGATTTGTGTCAAATGTTGAAACAGGACTTTAAATATCATGTCAGGAAGAAAGATCAGATTAATATCGAGTCAAAGGTTAATAACACTTTTTACCTGTCTCCTTTACAACTTAACTATTAACTTTGAAGATGTTATAAACTGTGTATTTTGCAGATAAAAGTAGTCAGATTTATTGGCGAGCTGGTAAAGTTTGGACTTTATTCCAAAATGGAAGCATTATATTGCCTAAAAGTACTTCTGCATGATTTTAAGCATCATCATATTGAAATGGCGTGCAATCTGCTTGAAACTTGCGGTAGATATTTATACTGCAATCCAGACACGCATCAAAGAACAATGATTTATTTGCAACAAATGATGAGAAAAAAGGTGAGGTTTTCATTGATCATGAAATATGTACAGAGATGGATGTATTTATATGTGAATGAAAGATGAATCTATTGTTATTCTTGTTTGTTTTAGACTGTCTCAGCTTTAGACTCGCGCTACGTGACTCAGATTGAAAACGCATTCTATTACGTTTGTCCGCCTGAAGCCCCAGCCCAGCCTAAAGAAGAAGAACCTCCAATGTACCAATTCATACGAAAAATACTTCATGAGGATTTGCAAAAGAGCAACGAGGAGAAAATACTAAGACTGATGCGTAAATTAAACTGGGAGGATCCAGAAATCTCAGCTATGGCTATACAACATTTGGCTGGTGGTTGGAGAGTGAGGGCGAGTGCCAGAAGAGCACTAGCCAGGTTAACGGCAGAGCTAGCGGCCTGGCAAGAAGCCGTAGCCCCTGCAGTTGTCGATACTATCTTAGAGGAAATACGGGTTACTATGGAAGATCCTCACCCAAGATATAATCAGAGAAGAATAGCCACTGTCAGATATCTGGGCGAGCTATACAACTACAAGTTACTAGACTCCCGTGACGTATTCACCGTCCTTTATTCCTTTATAACATTTGGTGTGACTAATGATCATACTAATGTATCTCCTCTCGATCCTCCAGATAATGTGTTTAGAATTCGACTGGTCTGTGCTTTACTCGAGACTTGTGGCGCTTATTTCAACAGCGGTTCCAGCAAAAAGAGGCTGGATTATTTTATAATTTTCTTTCAAAACTACTACTGGTATAAAAATTCCGATCCGTTTTGGAGTGATGATAATAAATTCCCTATTTATGTAAAATATATTTATCAAGAATGTTTGACGAGCTTGAGACCAAAATTGAATTTGTTTACTGATTGGCAGCAATGTAAGGATGCTATCGAGGATCTCAGACAGACTTTATACCCCGAGTTAGGTGAAGAGGAATATTATGACAATGACGACCAAGGCGAGGATAGTGTGAATGATGGACTGGATACAATTATAGAGACTGATGATGAAACTGATAATCCTCAACTCCCCGAGGAAAGTTCCGATGAGGAGCCGAATACTGAGAACACTGGGAATGATGACAATGAAGCACCTACAGCTGATGACATGTCTATGGAACCAAGGAGACCAGCTCCAAAACCTGTATGTATACATTTTTTAACCGACTTCAAAAAAGGAGGAGGTTCTCAATTCAGTTGTATTTTTTTTATGTTTGTTACCTCTTAACTCCTCATTTATTAACCGATTTGGAAAATTCTTTTTTTGTTTGGAAGGGTATACTTCCCGTTTGGTCCCATTGTCATCAGATCAGGATTTGATTACTTCTTAGTGTACTTTGAAGTTGGTTTAAGTTTTTAAGATTTTTTTTGTAAGTTTTAGATTGTATGTGGAAACATGCATATTTACAAACATCAGCATATTACGCGTCATTCGCAAATTCATAAATCAATTAAAATTAATTCAAACTCATCATTATCATATCATTTTCTGTCATCGATTTCATTCACTCTCCAGCGTTTAATTATATTTTCAAAGAATCATATTTAAATTTGAATATTATCTCCAAAGTGTAAGCCAACGAGACGAGTTAAATATGTAAACAAACAACCGACCTCTACTGAGTTACATTACGATAGCGAGCGATCATTGCACGGAATAGATAAATAAGGTTGGAAAGGCCCTCGCTCCAATTTTGTACTAGGACCAGTGTCGCCGCTTGACCCCCACTATTTTAATTTCTACACATACGCAATCATATTTTTACAAATATTTCGCACACAACCAAATCACGCACACATAAATCTCAGGGCAGATATTCGTTCGCCCACTAGCACTAAGCTACCGTGGGCATAGACACTCACACACGCAAAAATGCATACACCTGTCAAAAATGTTGACAACTTACAGTAGGGATGGGTAGTAGTGTATAATCGTTAATGAATCGGTTCGATTATCAATTATTATTCTCATAGAACTTGGAATCGATAGTTGCAATGTTATGCTGTACGGATTACACAAAACTAACATATCTTTTTCTATTGAATTAATTATATTATTATTCAGCATAATGATTTTTTGGACCGGCAATAATCAATTTGTGACAATTAAAAACTAATAAAACTATTAGGGTATGTAGTGGTTTTTTTACGGATAACTGCGTGATAGATATATTATATTATAGTGCGCAAATAACGAAAATTTTTACAACAAATTATATAGTTAACTAAATCTGTTCGATTTGTTTTATTTCTAAACTGATTATTGATAGTCTGGTTGTTCGTTGTGCTTGGCGCTTCACTAAGTGGGTGGGACCCGCCAATGAAGAACGACATTATCGTTAGTAAGTAATTACCGAAAAAATACGATACTTCATAGGCGTGAGCTGTTAAAATTATGAAGCTAAATTTGACAGATTTGATTTGCTTGATAAAGTCGATATTTTTATCGATAAATTATCTGATGAATGCGTGGGGAAAAATGTAACATGAAATTAATATTAAGAAATTATTTTATTTTATTTTTTTACTATATACTAGCTAAAAGCGCAGCTTTGTAAGGGCTCGTAAGATTTTTTTGTAACTAAGTTTAATATTTTAATTTCAATAAGCCCAAATATGGTTAGGATAAGGATACGTCGTTCCACTATGGAGTTTCAGTGCTTACCCACACTCCAACACCATCATCAGACCCTGAATACAATATATGGCCAAAGTTCATCTCACGACAATTCCAATAACCCCAAACATGGCTAGGATACGTTGCTGCGCTATGGAGTTCCATTACCTACCCTCCTACTCTATCATCAGAGCCCGAAAACCATATATGGTCAAAGCTGTTCTCAGGACAATTCCAACAACCCCAAACACGGCTAGGATAAGTTGCTCCGTTATACAGTTTAAATACCTACCATTCTACTCCATCATCAGACCAGGGATACCACATGTGGTCAAAGTTCATCTCACGACAATTCCAACAACCCCATCCAGCGCATGCCCTCCTACTTCCATCATCACACCCCGGAAAACCATATATGGTTATTGAGCTATTATCACTATAGCTCAATGTATATGGTAAGTCTTATCATCTAGACAAACATTTTAATTACCTATGCTAAATTTCAAATATAGATTTGATCCTATACTTTCAATTCTTGATTGTGCATCATCTGTAGAGGTGTGATCGTTTTTTCGTAAAGTGTACCACAATGTGTAGAACTGAATCGGATAGTAGATCTGACCAGGGAGAAAATTCTCATTCACTCGAATTAATCACTTGTTCCAAATAAAGTTCGAATTCGTACTTTTTTCGAGTGAAAATCAAGTTAGGCTATTCTGAGAATTTCGAAGCCGCCATTTTCTCTTATTTTTCGAGGGCTAGCGCTCGAACTACTTCGACTGGTCGGGACCGTTCGAAACGTATTTCGAATGCGAACTATCAAACGTCAAACAGTTAGGTTGTCATTTGGAAACGTAATGACAGATAAGCCTAAGGATTTCCGTTACTCACAGAAAATATTTTGTCATATTCATTTATAATTATTATATAAAATTGATTAACTTATGAATTCCGGATATATTAGGATATAATAAGAGTAAAACGTTGTTTTAAATATTTTATATTCATTAAAATCTTTTAAATTTTAATTTAAGATATAAAATTATCACGTACGTTAACAAACCGCAATTATCAAGTGAAACGAAACGCATCGTGCAATTTGTATCCATCATAATGGCAACATTTACTCCTTACACTCGAACTTATTTCGAAGGTTAGTTCGATTAGTGCCGAGAATACAGGAATCGAAAAATAGACTCCGCCCCTCGAAATTTTACGGTCGAAATAGAACTCGTAATGCAAGTTCGATTCGAAGGCTAGTTCGAGGGAAGTGAGAATTGGGTCCCAGGTCGTCGGTCCACCTGGTGGGAGGTCGTCCCGCTCGGCACTTTCCAGTACGTGGTCGCCACTCGAGAACCTTTCTTCCACATCGGTTATCGGCTCTTCCAGTTACCTCTACCTGTCACGCCAATCCATTGTTCCCTGGCGTTAGGTTCTTTAGGAAACCTACAATTTATAATTTATTGCATTAGTCAAATTACATTTTACTTAGATTATAATACTAAATACATCATAGTAAATACTCGTAGATGAGGAGGGGTCTTATATGTCCATTTATATCATTCGGTCACATTCATTCAATGATTAATATAATATCTAATTTCAAAATACGTCTAACTAAAAATGTACTATCGTTAATTAAATATAAAATAATTCGAAAATTATCTTTGTCAAACGTAATTATATTATATATAGTCTAGAATTCTATCGATGATTTTATTTAACCAAACCACATGGTCACGTCACTATCGATAAACATGCTGCGCCTTACATCACTGCCAATCAGGGAAGACGCAATGTATGCAGTACATCGAAAGCGGATTTGGTCATTGCGCTGATTGAGCGAGTACACATCGGTCAATGTATGTTTTTCATAACTTGTTGTAATAATTTTGTTAATGTTTGGTATTTCATAGTGTTCAATATGTTTTTATGTTTTTTACTAATAATATTGTAATTAAATGTTATTTTCGACTTACCGATGGAAAGATATAGCTCCTCACTCTATACTTGAGGTCTGACTTTTTTGTCTTACACGTTATTATAGCACAACACGGCATTATAAGCAGAGCTCTGTTCTCCAATGTAATCCGACGCGCACTGACCGCGAATCGGTCGAGTTATGATTATCGAATCATAACTGTGGCGCGCTTGCCCCGCCCACATTACCATTCTAACCTTATTTATCTGTTCTGTGGATCATTGTATCTCGCATGCAATAATGACGTCAGTTGGTCGACAACAGCTGTCGTTGTGTGGTTCGTGGTACAGGAAAGCTGGTGGCAAAGCAGCTGTCAACATAATGTTTGTTTACATTCTTTATCTCGTCTCGTTGGCTTACCTTTAGTTGCCATTATGGTCCTTCGAGCCGGATATCTAAAAGAACATTATTTATTCTAGGTTGAAGATCTGGAATTTGAATCTGCATTTGAGAAAATGGTCATGGAAAATATAGCAGATAGACAACGGGAGAACAGACCGCAACAGAGGGATATTGCAGTCCCTATGACCTGTCGACAGACAACAAAGAAAACATATGAACAGTTATTGGTATGTGATGTATGTTGTATAAAATATAATTAGAAGTACAGGGTGAAAATTATAGCTCCAGAGATAATATCTAACAATGCAATCAAATATGAATTCTTATAACGCGAAAGTGAAATTTTACAGATAAACCGAAACGATTTTGCTGATAATTTAGGATACTGGGAACGAGGGAGATTTCGCGAATCACTGCTAGTTATTCAATATTAGTGTGTCATTAATGGATTATATGGGTCTCTCCATCTCTTTCTAAACATTCTTAATCAAATTGATAAGTAATTTCACATATTTATGGTGTGTCTTCGTCGTCTCGCAGTTAAATGAATATTTGATTAGGTTGTTAAATGTTATCTTCATATAATATATTTGTAGCAGGTTGGTTTGTTGTCCACAAAAAAGTTTTTTTTTATAGCAAGGCAAAGAAGGCGTCGAATTTGTACTAATGGTGCGAAAAGGAACGAAGCCCCAGTACAAATCATTCAACGCACCGCCGGAGCTGGCCAGCAACCTCCAGCAGCAAGCATTGGCTGATAAACAGGAGATGGAGAGAGTTAAACGGTAGGTCTCTACTAAGACAAATGCGTCGTAAATCTATACTTGTCCTGACTGATTCATTAACGCAGAGCCTAAACCGCTGGGGCTACAAACTAGAAATTTTGCACACGGGTTCCTTTTATAATCTTACCTAAATAAATAATAAAGTTTCTCATTATTAGTTTTTGATAACTACCCCAAGAAGCGGGGTTTAGGGGGTGTTAAAATTTGTATGGAAGAAACCTACCGCGCGATCTGATTAATATGAAACTCGGTATTAATACTTTGGATAGAAAATAAAAAAACACGTGCTTTAGGGCTTCTTGAAAATCCACCCCTAACGGGGCAGAAAGTACTAAAGTTTCAAGGCTAGGATTTCACTGTGTGTCTCGATTAACTCAAAAGTTTGTATATAGTTGCTTATAGCCAGTAAGAAAAGATTTTTGAAAATACCATTACTAAGGGGGGTAAAGAAGGGGTGCGGGTGAAACCGCGGGCGGAAAGCTAATATGACATATAACTGTGCCCTTTATTTCGCCCGAGCAGTTTTTCTGAAAGCGATTTTTTGTTTCAGTTTGACCCTAAACATATCAGAGAGACAGGAGGAGGAAGAATACAGTGCCGAGAGCGGCGGCGGGTCCGGAGGTGGCGGCAACCCCAACAGAGGGCAGCACGTGCGACAAAAGTACCAGCACCCGAAAGGAGCACCTGACGCAGACTTGATATTCGGACCCAAGAAATTCAAATGAGACATGGCCGAACTCCTTCATGAGTAATCATTTAGGAGTTTTTGTATTGAGTGCATCGCTTATGGAAAATAATGAAACAATGGTGAATGATCATTGAAACTATGCACTGGGTGTTGAGTGAAAAGATGGGATTTATATAAAGGATCACATAATTATAATGACGTTAGACGCACTAATGCAACAGAGTTGAAACATGATAAGGACATGATAGGATAAAGGTGAAATTTGGGTTTTATCAATCCTACTACGACTATAGCCACATATCATATGGTGGTCTGACTGCTTAAAAAACTATAACAAATATAAAATCAGAATGTTCATGAGCATGTTTGTTCCTCAATCAAGCCCTGATGGCTGAACTGTTTTGAATCAAATATGGCAGATAGATACCTAAATCAAACTCTAAAATACGTAATTATTATCCGTCGGAAACACGGGGAAAACTGCGGGGCGGAAGCTTGTATGCTAGTATAGATGTTATGTAAATTAATCGCTATAAAATCTTCCAGTGTAATGCAAAGTATGAATTACACTAGTATTATGGTCATTGGCGTATTATAAGGCGCCAGGTTCCCCTGGCGAGCATGGCCCACTCAAGAATTGTCTGGTGCCCACTCCAGGGTGTTAGGTTTCCATCGGTATCGACACATCAGCCATCGTTATTTAGGGACCAGCCCCCCTGAAATATAATCCTAGATATGCCAATGATTATGGTAGTATAATATTATGATCGTTTGTAGATAGTTATCACGTTAATCTGATTTATTACTCTGTTGTTATTCTTTGTTCATCTATATCAGTGCTTTTCAATCTGTGGGTCCAAACCTTAGTCGGGGGGTCGCCGGCAGAAGGAAAAAGGCAAGGTAGACTTCGCGCAAGCGGGCGTCCAACTTACCTCTAAATTGCAAACCTCTCGCGGCTTCTTGCAGACTCATGCGTAAAGGTATCAAAATAAAGAAAATCATTATCGTAGTCTTTTAGTTTATATATTCTTTGTCTGTCTGACAAGGGGGTCGCCAGAATTTTTGAACCTGTAAAGGGGTCGCGAAATCAATAAGATTGAAAAACACTGATCTAGATGTTGGGGGCCTAGATTTTCAATGTGAAAGATTCCGTATAATATCAACGGACACTATTAGAGGCACTACATAGATGAGTACCTACTAAAAGTCAAAAGGATTGTCTAATAGTGGAAACAACAGCTTTAATATTCTGGACCTATAATAAATAATCGTAATAAACTAGCAGACGGCATAAAACATAACCACACAAAAAGCTTAGTTAACTTTTGCCTGGTTTGTTACATACCATTTAACTTAATCGGTTCCTGAGGTAGGTGGACAGTGTGATAGGGAAGGGTGTTGGATGATCTAACAGAAAAATTATTGCTTGCTTAGAACCAAGTTGACGTCACCACTCCGCAACGCGAAGCTACAGGCTGGCTGAGTCTGGCAAAAAAGTTTAGAAATGGAACAATTTTTTTTTGTATACTGACAACATTGTATTTTCTGTGTTATGATTGGTCCTAGTTGCATAACAATGCAAGCTATAAACACACTAGTAATAACACAGTAGTAATAACAAAGTATCAAAACTACAGAAACGCTCTCATTTGAGTTGCCATAACCAACGACAGTGGCGCCTCCATTTTTTTCAATACTTTCTTGCCGAGCTGTACTACCACAGAATATTCAATAGTACTACGTAGCCGACCGAGTAGATATAGGTAAAGTTTCTTAGATTTTTCGCTTTATGAAATAATGTCTTTTAAATGAATGTTGCATTTTTTACGAATAAAATTATTCAGTTTAAGTTTTTTTTTCCTTATATTTTCAAGCAAAATAACCAAATTCAAATTAGGACTTATTTCTGCCAGTGTCGAGTTATAATTTCTAGTCACACTTTCACATAATAGTCCTCAGTCACCGTCCATAAAAGTCTTATACAATGGTGGTCATTGTACTAAAACCTAAGACTAAAATTTCACGGACTTTTTGAGACAAAGTCACGATACACATACAGGGTGATTTTGAATTACTTAGCTATTTTAAAGGAGTCGCTCATTAATAAAAAATAAAAAAATACATGTTTTATTTTTAGATATAATTTTTATAGAAAAAAATAAAGTTATGACGATCCAAAGTTTTCTCAGAATTACTGAAATCGTTGGTCGTACCGGGCGCCAATACGCTACGTCACATAGCTGTCAACAACCGAGAATGTTAGATACTGCCTATGTATACGAAAACACGAACACCATCTAAATTAAATATCCTATACATCACTCTCGGTATTCTTACCCGTTTAAAATTTATAAAATGAAGCCACAAAAATACAGTAACTCACTTTTTTTATTAACTCAATTACAAACATACTCATCGTATCACAATTCGAACATTGTTGTAACACTTTAAAACTTTAGGGCCAACTTAAGGCCCTTAAGGCTAATTTAAAATCACATTGAACTGAATATTGCAGTTTTTGACAACTTATTATTTGGTTTTAAATAACACACTTCCAGTGATCTGCAACCACAAAACGCACAGTTGGGTGGTGTGGCAGGCGCCGCGCGGCATCTTGTGTGAGGCAGAAGCCCTCCATTGATCAAACGGATAGTGTATTCCAGAGAGTTCCATAATTATTCAATTAAATTTAAAAATATTTTGTATCACCCAGACACGACTGTTGATCTTCTAAAACGTTGCCCTAGCAACCAGTAACCAGAGAATACCTGCGTGCGCAACTAAAAATATTTTTTTTCATAATCAGAAATTTTTCAAATAGGTTGACATGAAGTATTAAGCTGAACGCACACCTAAACACGTCGTAGCAATATTTTTTTAATTCTTTGTATGAAATTAAAAGAGAAGGGAAGAGAGGTTTCGTATAAGGACGCTTCCACACGTCAGACAATCGGTAGTCCAATTGTCATTCCGATTTGAGGCCTTTAGAGCGGCTTTGTAAGACGAGTGCTTTGTTAGTAAAGAATTCAAATGAGAATAACATTTGAATGTCTCTCAGTCCGACTTGAGGCCTTTAGAGCGGCTTTGTAAAACGACTGCTTTGGTAGTAAGGAATTCAAATGAGAAGAACATTTGAATCTCTCTCAGTCTGAATTGAAGCCTTTAGGGCGGTTTTGTAGGACGTGTGCTTTGGTAGTAAGGAATTCGAAGGAATGCGAAGGAATGCGAAGAACATTTGTATCTCTCAAATCGAAAGAATTTATTCTCTTATAAAATTGAATCCACCGACTGACATCAGACCTTTTTAGCGAAATAGGCAATTTTAGAGTTTATTTCTAGGGTAGGTTCGTTTAAGGGTTATTAACCAAGTCAAACGTTTTAAATAGCTATCCTGTTTTCTGCTTACAAAGCTGACATTCAAGTTTTCTTCTCTTTCCGACATAAAGTCGGCCGGCGATTGTATGATGCGTGCGGGCTGCCTAATGTATTGTTAATAATTATTGAAAGATAAGTTTCCTCCTTAGTGAACATGAAAAAAAGAATTTATTTTAGAAGATTTTAATGAATGACAGATTCGATTCAATGACAGTTTTTATTAATCAAAATACTCGAAATGTAAACAACATTAAGAAGAGTTTATTCCTGATATTACTTAATTTTGTGAATGGAAAATGGAAAAATAATATGGTGAAATTTTAGTAGGTATTAAACACAATTTCCACCTAGTGCGCGTTACGAAAGAATTCACGTATTTCCGCAGCATATTTCAATGTTCCGGTGACGTCTACCAGCTGAAGTTCAAGTTCATCTACTTGCTAACGTTATCCAGTAATGTGGAGTATTTAGGATATTCTTACGACAAAATTATGAAAAAAAAAGGTTCTTTTTTTTGCACGGATGTGTTCTATCAGTGATTCTGATCCGAGGGAAAAAAAATAGCCAAGAAATTCAAAATCACCCGGTATAATTCATTTTACTTCACTGGTACACACGGCTACAGATCAAGCTATACATTTCCAATATAAGCTGACCTCTCATTGTACGGAAATCCTATACAATGCGAGATCAGCTTATACTGGAAATGTATAGCTTGATGTGTTGCCGTGTGTACACATGGATTGATCTTTATTGGATAAAATACCACCGATAATATGCAATAAAACTCAAAATACACGTGAAAACACAACGTCACTGCAAGTTCCCGCCAAAAAAGTCCAAAACGATCTTGATGCTACGATCTCGTTCAAAATAATGCCTCGTCCACACGTTTGCCGCAAACTTCAGACTCTCCTACAAACGCTTGGACAAAAAGGGAGCCTAATATAGGTATCCACAATAGTGCGTTTGTGTCTTTTGGTATAGTTACTATACTCTTTGGTTTGTGTATTTTAGACAAGCAAGCATGACGGACGTCGAAATCATGTCAGCAATAACGTTTCTCCTTTAGATGTTTACTTAATGCTTAATGTGACCATAAGTATTTATTTCTAGTACATATTTTACTTTTCAAAAATTCAAAATCATTTATTCAAATAGACCTTCGCAGGCACTTATGAAAAGTCTGACTCTAATACTCTAATACCGGTTCGGAAGGTTGCATTTGCTGAGAAGAGCCGGCAATAAACTCAGCAATTACTCTTTTCAAAACAAGCTTAGATTCATTACATAATATTTACATTCTAATCGCACTGACAACAATTGCGTGCCCCGGCGCGGCGGCAAAACTACAAAGTAGACTGAATCTATATTTAATAAGTAAATAAATAAATGGCAAACTTAAGCAGACCAACCCCCACAAGCAGCACCTGTTCACAAGTATGACGCGTGTGGCAGCCATCGCCCTCCTCGCCATATTGGAATTGGAGGGAAGTGAGCGACCCGTCACACGACGCCGCCGCAAGCAAAGGCCTTAAAGTGAGCATGACTTACTTAAGTCTGCCTTAGAAATAAAAAATAAACTAAAGGGAAACTACTAAACACGCAATTTGTTATCACTTTCTAAACATGCTTATTTAAAATTAGCTTAACGTTGGCAACAGTAGTAGTTGTTTTTCATCCATAAAAGGATAGGCAAGGGTTAATAATAAACCATACAGCCTTTTCATGTGTGTAATTTTATATATGTATAATATCACTTTCATATAGTCTGCACATTAACTTTCACATAGTGACCGTCCAAAGTCATGTTTTTGTAAAATGGTGGTCATTGTCTTGAAAAGTCACGATACACATAATTCATTTCATTTCACTTCACTGGTGCACATGTATGATCTTTATTGGATAAAATACCATCAATAATATGCAATAAAACCCAAAATACACGAATTTATGAAAATAAAAATGAAAACGCAACGTCACTGCAAGTTCCCGCCAAAAAGTCCCCAAAGATCGTTGGCAACACTGGATTGATTGTCAAATACAAAAAAAAAAGAAACGTCAAGTTTTGTATCAAGCGGTTTTCGGTTTGTTAGACATGTTACTCTTTTTTGTAAATCAACAACTATAAACTTTTACTTCCATGTTTCAATAACTTATATCAAAACATTCCCAGGATATTGATTTGACTTGTAATCAATTTTGTGTTGGGATAATTTGATTCGGTTAGGCATAACCTATAGTGCACGATGGCCGACGACGACTTTAGCAAATTATTGCAACAAGCGGAGCAGTTAACGACTGAAATTGAAGGCAATGAAGAGTTGCCCAGGGTCGAACGCTCCTTAGGCCAGGTTCTGGAAGCTTCACAGGAGTTGTATTCAAGAGTTATACAATCCGGCGCCAATGACATCCAAGCGTATGTAGCTAACAACTTATGTATAAACAATACTATGAAATTGATTCTCATTATGCAAAACCAATCTTATTTAAAATTTCAGACATCTCTTATTTGGGGCAAAGGGTATAGATTTGCAGCAAATATCACAAAAACTAGAAACACTAAGCTCAAAACGCACATTTGAACCTCTACAGCCTATTGCTGATTCTGATATTGAAAGTTTTCTGAAGAATGAAAGGGAAAATGCTATTCTATCCCTTATTGATGAGGTTAATAAGAATGTAAGTATCATAATGTTATTTTATATACAGGATGTTTTAAAAAATAAAGTATTTTCTTTATATTTTTTTTTAGCACCAGTATCAGTTGTATTTTCAACCCTGAGTCGCTTGTTGCTGACCAAAACAACAATCTGTATAAAATTTGTTATTAGGCATAATAAACTAGTTGCAGTGGTAATTTCACAAAGCAATGCCACACTGTATACTGTAAACACTTTCATACATTATTTCACCATTTGTATGCTACATTCTTATAGTATTTTGGTCAAAGGGAAAAACTTCTGTTTTAATTTCCAGTCACTACAAACAACAGAAGATCAAAAATGGGAACACATGCTTTCTGAATGGAACAGAGAAAAAATAAAGCTGATGAATGCCATGATCGGTCCATCTCAGAATTGGCTTGACCTGAAACGCACTCCAGAGCCTCCTAGTATTGCTGATGCTCCAAAGAAGTTTGGGCACTCCATGTTGGACAACATTGAGGCGGCATATGCCCGACAAGTACATCAGTATAATAAGCTTGTATTCCAAGGATCTAAGTCAAGGACCGCATTGCATCACAAGTTTGCACAAGTAGCTGAGGAGTTTAATGATGCTGTCAGTATGATATATGAAGTGAGTACATATTGCATGATTTTGAACTAGCTCAAATTAATTTGTCATATTTAATGTTTCAGAAAGTTAAAGAAATGTGGGATATCATTATGACAATGGCAAACATTCCAGCTCTAGTTAGAGATGAAGATCCACTCAAAGCCAGAGGAAACCCAACCATCCAGCAGTGTCTTGTTGCCCAGGGTAAGAAGTATTTAGAGAAAAGGTAAGATCTGTTATATTTGGAGCAATGATAGTTCAGTAGGTTGGAATGCCATGACAAATGTTGTGAACTAAATGTATACAATGTGCTTGCTCTTTGGTGAGTGAAGTGGGTTTATTTTGTATTTTCTGCCTGTCTTGCTATCACCCGCAAGTTGTAAATCAATCACCAAAGAATACAGGAACATTATATATTCTATTTTATACTTATTTTCTATCCCTTATTAGTCCTGTGTTTTAAGGTTGGTTTGGACTTTTTTTCAGATATAAACAGTACATGAGTGATGTAGTTCGTGCAAACCCTGCAGCTGCCATGCGTGGTGGTGAGCCTGGCACATATCCACTAGTGCGGGGCTTTGTAGGCCTCCGTCTTCAAGGCCAGAATGTTCAGGTTCTAACAGATGGTGTTGTTGATGAGCGACCACTTTGGCCAATGGTGTATTATTGCCTGAGGAGTGGTGATGCTAATGCTGCGCTACATTGTTTACGCAAAGCTGGGTATGTACTAAGTTCTTGTTATAGGTAAACTGAATTTGTGGATTATACAATCTATAGGATCAATGTTATTTTCTTCCAGTCGAGACCATGAAGAGTTTATAGCAGCTCTTGAAGAGTTTATAAGAAATCCAGAAAAGCCTCTAAGTGATAAACTTCAAACAGCTATAAACTTTCAATATAGAATACAAGTTCGCAATTCCACTGATCCTTACAAAAGAGCTGTAAGTTGTATTGTTAATTTAAGAATAATTTTTTTTCATTTCGTTAGGTATATGATCTGTATATTTCAGGTGTACTGTGTGATAGGCTGTTGTGATCTCAGTGATGAACATTACGAGGTGGCGCGGACAGCAGATGATTACCTCTGGCTCAAGCTGTCATTCATTAAATCACGTTCCACAAACACTGAGACAGAAACCTTTTCATATTCAGACCTACAGAAAATGATTTTGGAAGAATATGGTATGTATCCAATGAATGAGATTTTAAAAGCCACTATTTCCTGTATCACTATGTTAATGACTTAAAAGGGGTTAGAACCTTTGTGGCATAGCTAGCCGCCGCCATTTTAGTTTTTTTTCAATGTCGCGGCGCACGATGAAACTGGTATATATGGGTAGAGGACACTTATACAAACAAAAAATGTTAATCAATATGGTGGCCTAAAGTGTCACGTTTCCGAGATATTTGGAGGTAAAGATCGCCATATGAGAATTACGACAATCATTAAAAATTAACTTATTACGTGTTTATATGCATTCGATTGTATTCAAATAATAGTTCCCAGGTTGATTTATCAATTTTTTTGTAGAGAGTTAAACTAGGAGCACGAAAAACAATATTTTTAATTACTTACCTTTTTTTTTTTTTTTTTACTGTTTATAGGCCTGTGTTTGACCGCAATCTCACCATGGTAAGTGATGATGCGGCCGAAGGTGGTAAGCACACAAAGCCTAGAAGGAACTGGCTCTCAAGTGCAGCTGTCGGAACACACCGAAAGGTGCTTGGCGACAGATTTTCAACTTGAGGGTGGTAGCCAGCCAGGCGGGTACTACAAAGTACCCTACCACCGTGCTACGGTTTCCTCACGATGTTTTCCTTCACCGAAAGCTCAAGCTCATTGTAGGATACGAACCCGGGACCTTCGTCTCGGTATCCGACGTCACTACCACTGAGCTATCATCGCCTTTACCTACTAAACAGCATCGTAATATTTGCTATGAACCACAATGTTGTCAAAGTAGCTCGGATCGTGACTTGTTTTCCATCTTGTCATTATTATACAAGGAAAAATGACAATACTTGTCCTAAAATCTCATGTTACCAAGTTAATTGGAACTAAAGATCGCTAAGTAATGCTCCCTGGGCGGCAAAATTGCAATAGCGACGTAATAGTACATTATGATACATGTGTCCAAAGTTGGTTATTAATACTCGAGGCGTATTAAGCGCGTGAGCCGTAGGCGAAAGCAATAAGTGAGCCGAGAGTATAATAATCAATGCACACGCGTGTCATAATAATCAAATCAACACAATGAGAACGTTTAAAAATATGGCACGCAAGGTTTTTTTTGACAGCGGTAAGCTGTCAAACTATTTTACCCGTTTAAATTAAGAATGCTGGGTCTACACATATCACTTACAGTGAGGTACAAACTTATCATAATCGGGATTATACCTTCATAAAACTGTGCGGTAATGTAAAGTAAAAAGCACAAATGGGTAATAAGCTGCATTAAGAGACTAAAAGCGGTGCAATAAATGTTATTTTACGAGCGAGTGTGTTGAAAATAAATAAAAAAAACACGATCCCGCGGCCGGCCCGACCCGACCAAATAAAACTTCTACCTAAATGAAAGTCCCGTCTTCATCAAAGACTGCTACGTGCACACAATGCCCAAAAAGGGCGATAGATCAGACCCGATGAATTACAGGCCTATTGCCATTACCTCCCATTCTCTCCAATGTCATGGAGCGAGTGATCAACACGCAGCTCTTGAGATACCTAGAGGATCACGATTTGTTGAGTGACCGACAATATGGCTTCCACCATAGTCCCTTGGCTGGAGACCTTCTAGTGTATCTCTATGTGATGTGTCTATGTATACACTAGAAGGTCACCAGCTGAGTGGTCACTCGCCATCGAGAGTCAAGGTGGCGAAGGCGTTCGATCGGGTCTGGCACTGAGGTCTTCTAACGAAGTTACCAGCATATGGGTTTCCCGAGGGACTATGCAAATGGGTCGCCAATTTTTTGTCCAGCAGATGCATACGAGCTGAGAGACATAAATGCTGGCGTCCCGCAAGGATCTGTACTGTCCCAAACACTGTTCCTGCTGCATATCAATGAAATGCTGTCTATTGACGGCATTCATTGTACAGAGGACGCTCATTGCAAATATTCTGCTTGCTGTGACTTCACAATTCCAGAACACGAACATCATTGAAAGCATCGGGATCCTCGGTATCGACATTTTTAACGACGTCAATAGGCCGTCTAGAAGACAAGGTTAAGCTAGCTTCCAAAAAACTGGAAGTGCTCAACAGAGCGACGCAGTACTTAATATCGGGGCAAAGGCTGCAACTTTACAAGTCGCAAGTCCGGCCTTATATGGAGTACTGCTCTTTCCTGGATACCAGTTTGGGCCTTTAGACTCGGTTCAGCGACGTGCTATTAGAATTGTGGACGGTCCCCAGCTCACAAGCGGCTTAGGGCCCCTCAATCTGAGGAGAGATTTTGCCTCCTTATGTGTGTTCTACCGCTTGTACAACGGACAGTGTTCTGTAGAATTGTTTAACCTGATGCCCACGGCTACCTTCTACCATCGAAAGTCTCGCCATTGACGGGGAGTCCATCCTCACACATTGGAACCAAAATAGTTTCGAACTATACGGTCTGAAAGGAGCTTTCTTCCGCGGACGCTTAGACTATGGAATGAGCTCCCGCCGTGGTTTTCCCAACGCAGCGTGGGGTTCCTTAAAAAAGGTGTGAAGATATTTCTGTAGGGTCGGCAACGCGCGAGTGATACCCCTGGTGTTGCAAGCGTTCATAGGCTACGGTAAGCGCTTACCGCTTAGGCGTGCCGTATATATGTTTCTTTGCTAAGTAGTTTTAAAAAATCCTTTTATTTAAAGGTTTGAGGTCACGGCTTGTTTCTATTATGTGTATTATTTTATTTTTAAAACCGTGATGCAGTAATTAGTTGACCACAGTTTATTGCTTAAAAACAATAACATAAATTGTAATTAATCAACTTTAAACTATTGTCAATTCATTCTTCTCATATTATTTATACATCGATATTCCAAAATCTCGGTAACATTATATTTTAAGACAAGTATTGTCATTTTTGTTTAATAACGGAGACATGGAAAACAAGTTAACCACTACGATCCGAGCAACTTGACAACATTGTGTTTCATTGCGAATATAGCGATGCGGTTTAGTAGGTAACCAATTAATGAATATTGTTTTTTCGTGCTATTTGTTTTGCTATATTCTAATAAAAAGTTAAATCAACCTGGGAACTATTATTTGAATACAATCTTATGCATATAAACACGCAATAAGTTAATTTTTAATGATTGTCGTAATTTTCATATGGCGATCTTTACCTCCAAATATCTCGGAAACGTGACACTTTAGGTCACCATATTGCTTAACATTTTTTGTTTGCATAAGTGTCCTCTACCCAAATATACCACTTACACCGTGCGCCGCCACATTGAAAAAAAATCAAAATGGCGGCGGGTGGCTATGCCAGCTCCCATACAAAAAAGTTCGTACCCCTTTATTGATTTCAGGTGAAACACATTATCATGCATATGAAAAGCCTGTAGTATATTTCCAAATGCTCACTTTGACTGGTCAGTTTGAACCGGCAATAGAATTCCTATCTAGGATACCAAGGTATCAAGTCCATGGTGTCCATATGGCATTGGCTCTGCACGATGTTTACATGCTCGGTACACCAAGGAATGTTCAAGCACCATTATGTAAGAATTCATTTTTCTAATTGTATTTTGGTTTGATTATGTTATAAAATTGTTAATGTTGCTTGTTTACATCATGTAATGTGTAATAATGTTGCTGATTTTCAGTGTCTGTTGATACGGACGACCCAGCACCACTTCGGCGACTGAATTTGGCGCGACTGCTTCTTCTATACGTTAGAAAATTCGAACTCACCGATCCATCAGATGCTTTACATTATTACTTCTATTTGAGGTGAGATACCAGTGTAATTTTTAACAGACTTCAAAAAAAAGGAGAAGGTTCTCAATTCGAATCATGGACGAATAGATAAGGACGAGCAAGCCCATACAAAAAAGCGTAGCACCGTTGCTTAGTTCTCGTAGGCTATGTAGATGTCACTACGGGTAGTGAATCCACGATTTTTAAACGATTTAAAAGTGAAAACGCATTCTGAAGAAAACCTTATCATTGAATCTCATTTGCGATCTTAATAACGCAAAGACAACCGTTAGATGGCGTTGTAATATTAGACAGTACGTATATAGTAGATAGTAGTAATTAGAAAATAAATACAAAATAATAATGCTAATAATCAAAAACTAATTATGTGTTAACATTAAAAAAAATACTATTATTTTAGTTAGACTTTCAATTGGTCCTAGCTTTTAAACGCTCAACGACTTGATGCGGTAGCCGCATTTGTAAGCTTGCGCAAGAGCCGGCAAGAGCTAACAGCGCGAACACGAAATAACCTAGGTAGGTAGGTATGTCTTCGAACGCAAAAATGATTTCATGTCAAAACTATTTTCAAATACCGTTATTGAACGAATTTCAAAAGAATATTGTTAATTTTAAATAGATTGTGTCTAAATCGTTTTTCTTTTATTAAGTATATCCATTATACATGAAAAAAAACGATAAAAACGAATACCTACACGGAGGATCGAACCTCGGACCTTTAAGTTTATTAAACTAAAAAGCAGTATTACAGATACCTATACATCTAAATAGATGATGCGAGCACAGACGCGAGTTAGGTAGGTACTTCGCGTGACAAAATCTGTGCAGAAATGGGCACAATGTTTTTCTTTTGAAACTGTTTCGCGCGGACAGGGAACTCGCATAAGGCTGCATGTCCACCAGAGATGAGGACCGGCGGCGCGTGGAGTCGCCAATGACCTGGGGTGTGACCTTGCTTCCCGCTCCGCCATCCAAACCCCTACCCTCGCACTAAAACAACGCACGCGCTTGCGTTGCTGTGGTTATTATAGCACGATAATGTAAGTAGGGTAAACAGGATAGTTATCGGCACTTAATCATCACACCTATCATTATATTATTTTTATGATATAAGAATGGAATAAAAGCTGCTACTTGTAGTCTAATTCAATTGCACAATTTTGGAGGCCGTATAATTCTAATCAATATGATTTATTTATTTATTTATTTTATCATCATGGAAACAACAGCACTTAAAATTAAAGGTACAGTTTGAAACATACTTTTAAAACATTGCCAATTACAGTTTCATTCTTTTTAAACTATACAAATAAGTTTTGATATAATAACGAAAAGCAAAAGTGAAAATAAACCAAACCTACACGCATATATGATAGGAGCACCTACACGCTACATAAGGACACGTAAGACCCGGTGGATTGAGAGAGTAAAAAAAATTACAGGATAATTTCCGACTCATCAATATCGACCATGGTGGCAACAGAATTATAAATTATTTCTATACCTATGAATGTTTTTATCAACATTTCTTTGATAGCAGCGGCTTTGTCGGTTTTGGGAGTCCAAATGGCTCTCTCGCATAACCACTCCATGGTTTATGTTTAATATTTTTAACATCAAGATAAATTGTATCTGTAAGTTCCGCATAACTCATCTGGTATTTGAATCAGCCCATCTATTTTTGGAAAGTTTCCGTTTCCGATTCGAAAAAGAATATCTGAAAATTTACCGGCAGAAACATACATGCATTGATTGTTCGATCAGCCGTTAGGGGTCTATGTATGTGGAGGTAAATTATTTTTTTATTTCCCGAACTGTTGAAAAAGCGGTGTAGTATCGTTTTTTGTGTGGTGTCGTGGTCGGGATTATTTGTCTTAAATTACGCTATGAGATCTATCCACAAGTTCCTCAACCATTTCCTGACCACTGAGATATTTGCTCGTGGCAGACAGATAGACAGACCGAAATACGGGCGGAGATCTTTCCATAAATTTCTCAATAATTTCCAGACAGCTAAGATATTTCTTAAGACCTGTCAGTCTGAGGAGAGACTTTAGCTCCTTATGTGTGTTCTACCGCTTGTACAAAGTACAGTTAATAATTTACTGAAAATTCTTATAGGTGTAACTGCCTTTCAAATGAATCCTTTTCAGTATCTTTACGGCATTTAGAGGCAAAGCAATCGCATTTTTTCTGCACAGCTATCTAAATAAAAATAAGAAAATTAAAATTGCGGCCATTCCAACAGGAGAGGGTATGGACATTATTTGAAGATGGTTTTGTCGATACATTTTGTTGTATTACACTACACGCCATTAAAATATCGTTATTCCGAGACCAAACACAGTATATACATTTGTCCAACATGTATAGTTGGACCGCGGTACCCAGGCACGACGACCCAGCCTGGCGGAAGATTTTCCCTTTTTAATGAAGATGTCATTTTTAACCTTGCACATCCATATTGGTGATCCCGACGTATTGGATGGGAAAATTCACAACTCTCCAATCACAGAACATGCAGTAGCACTTCTGAGCAGCTACCAAGCTCATCACTCCCCACCGACATGCAGTCACACAGCAATCCAGCTTCGCCTTAACCAGTTCCAACGCAGCCGATTCACTGTGCTTCCTGGTCCTGCAAGGCACACATCTGCGACAGCACTCATCGCCCGCACTGTCCACCGCAGCATACGTCTGCATCTCTTCGACTGGCTCACCCTCGCCGGAGTGGCAGTCTCGGCACTACGTGGACTCCCATGGCTCAACCCGTCACAGCACCGACGCAACAGAATACTGCTCAGCCTCGACATGCTACAGACTTCCTAGAAGCACAGGCACTTGCAAGCTATACACAATGACGCAACAATAGACCGACCTCTGGTCTAGGAAGGGAGTAATGTAGCAACCACCTACATAATGGAGTTCACACGTCGATAGATAGATGCAGCTCCAACATCCTGCATCGCGCTTACGAAGTTTTCTCGGCGATATGCATATATAATCATATCAACCTAGGGATGTCCACTGCTGAACATAGGCCTCCCTTCCATTAACTTCCACTTCGAACGGTTTTGGGCCACTTGCATCCAGCGGTGCCCAGCGATTTTGACCAGATCGTCGGTCCACCTGGTGGGAGGTCGTCCCGCTCGGCGCATTCCAGTACGTGGTCGCCATTCGAGAACCTTCATTCCCCATCGGCTATCGGTTCTTCGAGCCGTGGCCGGCCCATTGCCGCTTCAGCTTACTAACTCTACGAGCTATATCGGTAGTTTTCGTTCTCCCCTTATTCGGACCCTGTCACGTAGAGAGATTCTGAGCATAGCTCGTTCCATAGCGCGCTGAGTGACTCTGAGCTTATTTATTCGGCCAGCAGTAAAAGACCACGTCTCTGTTCCATATGTCATCACTGGTAACACGCACTTGAAGACCTTTGTCTTCAGACTCTGAGGTATTTTAGACGTGAAGATGTGCCGGAGCTTCCCGAACGCTGTCCAGCCAAGTTAGATTCTTCGATTGACCTCTTTGTCGAAGTTGGACCTACCTAGTTGGACAATTTATCTTAGGTAAACATACTCGTCTACAACTTCGAGAACAGTGCTCCCAACAATCATCGGCATTGGCGGAATATGAACATTAGACATAATTTTTGTCTTGTCCATATTTATTTTGAGGCCTACCTGTTGGGAACTCTGTTGAGATCATTGAGCATGATGTTCAAAGCTTCCAGCGATTCCGCCATTATGACTATAGCATTGGCAAATCGAAGGTGAGTGATGTGTTCGCCATTGAAGTTGATGCCATATCCCTTCCAGTCCAAGAGCTTGAATACATCCTCCATTACAGTGGTGAAGAGTTTCGGTTTTTTTTTTTATACCACTAAGGTGGCAAACAAGCATACGGCCCTCCTGATGGTAAGCAGTTACCGTAGCCTATTGATGCTTGCAACACCAGGGGCATCACTCGCGCGTTGCCGACCCTGAAGAAATCTCTTCACACCCTTTTTTAAGAACCCCATGCTGTACTCCAATGGGAAAAACACGGCGGGGAGTCTTACACCCTTCTGCAACTGGATTGGTACCGTACTCACCTCCTGGACTCAGATCGACATGGTGGCTTTGCTGTACAAACACTTCAACACTTCGATATAGCGATAGTCGATTTGGCATCGCTGTAGACTCTGTAACACCGCCCATGTCTCGACTGAATCGAAGGCTTTCTCATAGTCCACATACGCCAGGCATAATGGCCGATTATACTCCTCAGTCTTCTGTATAATCTGGCGGAGTGTATGTATGTGGTCTATGGTACTAAAGCCTTTACGGAAACCGGCTTGTTCGGCCGGCTGGAAGTCGTCAAACCTACGAGCGAGACGATTCGTAATGACTCTCAAAAACAGATTATAAACGTGGATTAGGAGGGATATCGGGCGGTAGTTCTTCAATAGAGCCTTATCGCCTTTCTTAAAGAAGAGCACCACCATGCTTCCACTCCATACCTTTGGCGTTGTACCTTCGTGTATGACGGAATAAAATAGCTTCTGAAGGACTACAAGTACCGGTTTACCACCCGCTTTCTAAAGCTCTGTTGTAATTCCGTCTTCACCCGCCGCCTTGTTGTTTTTAAGCTGTTTCAGAGCCATTCTAATCTCGTACAGGCTGACGTCCGGGATATCTTCGGTGTAATATCGGGTCAACTTGGCTCTTGCGTCACTGACCGGTAATGTATCTGGTTTCGGTGACGAGGTGTACAGCTGTCCATAGAACTTCTCGATCTCTGGCTTTGACGTAATGATGTTGCCGGTATCGGTCTTCAGCTTGGTCAGTTAGCTTTGACTAATAGTCCTGTTTTATTTCCTCTTCAATAAATGACTTATTAAAGAGGCGTATATCGTGTCACATTGCGTTTGAGATCTGTCTATTTAGCTGCCGATATTCGGCTGTATCAGCTGAAGACTGCAAACTCATTTCACGTCGTCGCTTCATGAATTTGAAAGTTTCATCTGAGAGTTTTTGGGTTCTATTCGTACGGCGGGTTATATGTTTTTAAATAATTGTGTATATGGATTTTATATCTGAAATAAATGTATTATTATTATTAAAGAATTTAGATCCTACCGCATGGACAGTTTCCACGAGCCTGTTGTTTGTATCGTCCGCTGTCAGGCAATCATCCAGGCATTGAAAGCGATTCTGAAGTTCGAGCTGAAAGCTTTCAGGGTCCTGGATATAGGCAGTTTGGAGTTGGAGCGTAGACTTTACCAGACATCTCCACCTGGATGTTCAGGTTCAGTGTGCCTCTTACTAATTGGTAGTCGCTGCCGGTCTTAACCCTGTTGATCACAGAAACAACACTGAAGATTTGCCACTTTGTCGTCAAGATAAAGTATATCTCGTTTTTGGTGGATCCATCGGGGCAGGTTCATTTCCTGTGTGACTGCTTTTTGAAAAAGGAGTTCATCATAAAGAGTCCCTCCAACTCTATGAAGTCAGCCAACCGTTGGCTCCTAGGATTCCTCTGCCCAATTCCAAACTGCCCTCAGCTCATCGTCATTTCTTATGCCTAGCTTCGCGTTAAAGTCCCCCATCAATACCATATAGTGAGTTTTAGAAGCATGTATGGCTCGTGAGATATCATTGTATGACAATGTCTCTATCTCGTCATCTGGGTGTGATGAGGTCGAAGCATATACCTGGATGACCTTCAGCGAATACCGTTTGGTAATACTGAGTATCAGGTATGCGACTCTCGGTGAGACACTCTCTATCCTCACTATATTTTTGATGAGGGGCTTGCGGACATTAAACCCGACACAACCCTGTGACAGACAGATGATCACCCTCCCGGTAGAAGAACAGGTTGCCGGATTTAAGGATTATCGTGTGCTCCCCCTCTTCGGACTTCTGATAAACCCATTATATCCTATCGCAACCTGTCCACTTCTTCCTCCAGCTCAATGAGCTTCTCGACGGTCCTCAGAGTCCGTACATTGTATGTTACCAGGTCAAGTCGTCGTTGCTGGTAGTCGGATCTCTGCCGAAGACTCTTAGCACCCTCTGCCCCGCCGTTACCGTGATCGCTACCGTAGCCCGGGGACTAGGGGCCGTGACTGTGTGTTGTGTACCATATTAAGGGGTTTTGCCGTAATCACCACGCTTGGCAGGCGGGTTGGTGATCGCAGTGGTGATGACGTTACTCAGGTAGACGCTGCTTTCCGTCCCCTGGTGTATTCCCTTAGTCGCCTTTTACGACACTCAGGATTGGAAGGGTTGGCCCTATTCTATGCCGGGAGCCACACGGCCACATGTATATATAGAACTGTCCAACATGTACAGTTGAACCGCGATGCTTAAAGAAAGAGTCCCGTGTATCCAGACTCTTCTGGCTCATTGAGTTCATGGTTAACAGTAGGCCCCTGACTTATGTACCGCTTGACCATGTAAACAATTTACCCCTAATACCGACTTTCTTCTGACTAAGTCACTTGGACAGTTTTCTGAGCACAACTTCTATGACGAGGCTAGCAAGATACAGGTGCTGGCTGACTTAATGTGGTGGAGATGGGTTAACCTGCCGACACTAACACGACATGACAAGTGGTTTAGAGTAAAAGAACCCCTTGCTGAAGGGGATCTGGTGATAATTGCTGAATACCAGATGCCACGTAACATGTGGTTTGGTTACGTGGTATTGTTTGCAAAACGTACCCTGGTAGTGTTGGTCAGGTGCGGGTTGTGGATGTTATGACAGGACCTGATGTGACTGGACAGCGACGACTCTACAGATGACTTGCGACAAAGCTGTGCAAGTCAGACGTCTGCCGCTCCTCATCTTAAGTATTTATTTATTTTATTTTTACGATTTGAACACCATGATAGGGTTTGATAGGACGACGTTTTATATCGACATTTTTTTTCCAAAAATATTAATTGTTTACTTTCAAGACAAGCAGGTTTGATTTCACCGCAATTTCGATTATAATACATTTAAACTTGCAATTGTGATTCACTAAAAAGAACACAAGAGAATATACTATTTTTCATTTTATTTTTACCACTCCGAATTCTGGGTTGCAAGTTTTGGGAATATGGTAGAAATGTAGCAGCACACCAGCCGGGCTATTGCGTATCTTTGGTGGTAACCATAACGAACACCATTTATTGATTTTATCCAATGACGTGCGTGGCATGACGATGACCATTCGTGAGCCCTGATTGGATGAAATTCATAAATGGTGTTTGTTACAATTACCACCAAAGTTACGCGGTAGAACCCCAGGATCCTCCGAAACCAGTCAATTTTGAAAGATTAGGTATAGTTTAGAGTAGTGTTTATTATTATTTTAGTATACTTAATTTAGTAGTTTACAGGTGAAAATAATTTGGCGGTTAGATCATTTTTGATCCAAATAAAATTCAACTTTTTCAATAAAAAAAAACAGCAAACATTTTAAAGTTTAAACCATCCAAATGAATGACTGCTAGGGCTAAGTTCGATTTCGTCGGTAGGTTTGGTGAGAGGCTGACTGGCCTTCCCTCTGGAAGTCACGCTTTCTGGTCTCTTGCCAAAGCTGCTGAAGCAGTCGTCCTTGCCACCACTCCGTAAGCCGGACGGAAACTTGGCCCATAGTGCAAAGGAGAAAGCTGACCTTTTGGGCTCTCTCTTTGCCTCGCGTAGTGTGCTAGCTCCATGCCGGAGATAAGCATTACCCAACGGGAGGTCCGGCGGGAACTGCTTTCTCTGGACATCCATAAGTCAAGTGGGCCAGACGGCATACCGGCAGTGGTTCTGAAGCGGTGTGCTCCTGAATTGTGTCTAGTATTGATGCGTCTTTTCGCACTTTCCTACACCAAAAAGGAAGTCCCGTCTTCGTGGAAGACTGCCCACGTGCACCCAAAAAGGGCGACAGATCAGACCTGACGAACTGGAACAGGCCTATCGCCATCACCTCCCTTCTCTCAAAAGTCATGGAGCGTGTGATCAACACGCAGCTTTTGAGATACCTGGAGGATCACGAGTTGTTGAGCGACCGACAATATGGCTTCCGCCACAGTCGCTCAACTGGTGACCTACTTGTGTATTTTTTTATTTATTTTTATTTTATTTATTAATCAAACAAAATCCACAGCTCTTATTACAATGTGACTTAACATATAAAATTAATCTGACAGCCAATGACGGATTTACATTTTTTTCAATAAGAATTTATATAAGACAGCGATTATTCATTTTAAATTAAATTACTTTATATTTAAAAAAAGAGTGTGTGTCAGTGTGAATGGAGTGAATTGGTGTTTGTGTGTGTTTTGAATCTGTGTGTGTGATTGTGTGTGAGTGTGTAATGAATTTATGTGCACAATGTAATATATTATAAATAAAAATACAGTATATATTAAATAATAAAATAAATAATTGTAATATCGTTTTATACCAAAGAGGAGAGTTGTATGATATAATAATTATAATTTATATATAGATATAGTACAAAATAAGTAAAATAAATGGATAAATGAATTATTTTTGGCCACTTTTAGCCAGGATATCTAAAACAGACTTTCTGAAACTCGTCTTATTGCTGTTAAACAGATCAATAGAATCAAAGTGTTTATTATAATACCTCTGCAGTCGACATACAACAGAATTTTGTGCATAATTTGTGTGAGTCATGGGAACTGAGAAAAGTGGCGTATGTCGCGTGCGCACCCTGGGGACAGAGATTTGCAACACCAGAGTAGTGAGTTCTTGGCTATCAATTGTGCCACCACAGATATCTCGCAGAAATAGCATGTCCAGAAGGCAACGTCTCTTCTCTAGAGTAGTAAAATGGTGTGATACACATGAATCAAGATAATCAACGTGATTATTGCGAGACCGGTAATTAAGGTGTTTCGTGAATTTTCCCTGAATCCTTTCAATTTCCTGTATATAAATGACATAATGTGGATTCCATATTACGCTGCAGTACTCCAGGACACTTCTTACATAGGCAAAATAAAGCATTTTTATGCAGCTAATGTCTGAAAACGGCTTACTCACACGTAAAACAAACCCTAAATTTTTAAACGCTTTATTAACTATAGCCTCGATATGTTCCGTAAAAGTAAGCTTAGAGTCCAACACAACACCTAAATCCTTGACAGTTTGAGCCTTATTGATACCAATTTTATTTATATGGTAATTATAATTAACCTGGTTTCTTTTGCGCGTAAATGTAATATGTTGACACTTACTGACGTTAATATTGATACTGTTAAAACAGTAGTAACTGCTTAGACGATCTAGATCACTTTGCAGTTTGGCACAGTCGGATTCACTCTTAATCTTCATGTAAATTTTTGTGTCATCTGCATACATAAGGAAGCTAGCAAAGTGAAAACAATCAGTGATATCATAAAGATACGCCACATACAACAAGGGGCCCAGGATTGAGCCCTGTGGGACGCCTGAGGTAACTGTGATATAATCAGAGCGATGTCCACCAACAACCACAGCTTGACAGCGATTGGTTAGGTAGGATTTAATCCACCTAAGCAAGTCACCGTGTATACCAAGCTCCTGCAATTTACGTAAAAGTATGATGTGATCCACACGATCGAAAGCTTTCTCAAAATCGGTATAGATCACATCAAACTGACCACCGTCATCAATGCCACGAAGGACATCATTAGTAAAAATCGCTAAATTTGTATTAGTAGAGCGACCCTTAATAAAACCATGCTGTTGTATTGGAATAAAGCTGGCTATAGCGGGGTACATATGCTGATGTACTACCCTTTCGAACAACTTACTTAAAACATTAAGTATTGATATTGGCCGATAGTTTTCTACAGCTGATTTGAGTCCTTTTTTATAAATAGGTACAATATGGGCAATTTTCCATACATTAGGGAAGTAGCCATCACTGAGACATCGATTGAAAATAATCGTTATTGGTAAAGCTAAAGATTCTGCACATTTGGAAAAGAAAATTGGTGGAAAAGCATCACTACCTGCTCCTTTAGAAATATCCAAGCCCTTGAGGAGTCTCCGTATGCATTCATGTGTAACTTGTATACAATGAAGGTTATTATTATTGTTGCATATTATGTCATTGCACGGGGTACCAGCATTGTTGCTATCACTAGGCTTACCAAAATTTTTACAAAAGAAATCATTAAATGCGTCACATATATCATGTTCATTGTTTAATTCAATTGCACTATATTTCATTATTTTAGGGTAGTTTGATTTGATTTCTCTCTTAGACTTTATATAAGTCCAAAAGTATTTTGGATTTCTTTTAATGTTAATTTGTGAATATTTAATGAAAGATTCGTAACATTGAGCCTCAAGATTTTTTTGTCTCTTCCTAAGCATAGAAAAGTCAGCGTAGTCTACCGGGTTTCCGTACTTTTTCCATTGGCGATGAAATTTAGACTTCTCCTTAATTAAATTTATCAAGGCCCTACTGTACCACATAGGGTATTGATGAGAGCCAGATGTGTGTATTTGAGGCACAAATAGTTTTATTGCATCATTTAATATTAAATAGAAACGGTTAATAATGCTCTCAATATCTGGGTTATCATTTTGAATGAAAGACCAATCGTGATTATTTAAATAATTATTTAGCGACGGAAAATCAGATTTATGAAACTGGTATTTAGTACGGGCGGGAGGCTTTATTTGGGGTACTCTAATATCAAACGTATTTAAAGATAAAGCAGGGTGATAGGCATCTTCCCTTACCATGGGTACTATTGCCCTTCTAACCTCAAGAGAGAAGTTACAGAAAATTAAGTCCAAAGTATTGTTATGTGAGTTATTGAAAAAATTAAACTGTGTGAGGCCAAAATACTGCGTTTGTTGAATAAAATTTAGAGCCGAATTTTGTAAGTCGACTGATCCTTTTTTTTTAAATACTGGCCGACCATTGCTCCAATCTATACATGGTAGATTAAAATCTCCCGCCAACAAAACATAATCATTAGGATACTCTTCCGAAACATGACAAATGGTAGTGGTTAGTTGTTGTAATCGCATAGGTATATTGCTATGTATCTCACGCACCGTTGGCCCCTTAGTCTGAGGAGAGACTTTGCCTCCTTATGTGTGTTCTACCGCTTGTATAACGGAGAGTGTTCTAAAGAATTGTTCGACTTGATGCCCACAGCTACTTTCCACCATCGCAACTCTCGCCATCGACGGGGAGTTCATCCTCACATATTGAAACCAGAATTGTTTCGAATTGCGCGGGCTCAGATTGTGGAATGAGCTCCCCGCCGTGGTTTTCCCATTGGAGTACATCATGGGGTTCTTCAAAAAGAGTGTGAAGAGATTTCTTTAGGGTCGGCAACGCGCGAGTGATGCCCCTGGTGTTGCAAGCGTCCATAGGCTACGGTAACTGCTTACCATCAGGCGGGCCGTATGCTTGTTTGCCACCTTAGTGGTATAAAAAAAAAACCAAATCGCATAAGCCGTTACCGAGTAATCGGTGAACGTACATAAATAAAAATTACAAACGCATCGACTATATACAGGGTGTAAGGGACATCGCCGCACAAACGGATACCATGGGTCCAGGACATGATTCTGGACTCCCCCATGTTGGAATTTTTCGTCGGTTTTTCCCAAATTTAAAAAAAAAAATTAGTTTTTTTTACTTTTTTAGACCATGCTCCAGTCCTATTCTGCTCTGAGCTAAACAGTAATATTCCCAAACCGAAATCCACTGTCAAGCGTATCAACTACCCTGCTGTCATTGTGGATTTAGAAAAAGCTGATTTTTCTCAGTTATATAATGAAACAGATGCAAATATTGCTGCATTGTTCATAGTTAACCTTATATCTAGGATTATACAAATTCACACAAGTATAAATAAAATATCACATCGAAAAAGAACTCTTAAACCCTGGATAACTCCTGGTCTCCTTAGATGTATTAAAAATCGCGATAAAATGAATAAACAAGTAAAAGCCCATCCTGATAATGCTATCCTTAAAATCACCTATACTCGCTACCGTAACTTCTGCAATAATATACTAAAAAAACTTAAGCGCAATTTTGAACGAAATCTGTTGATGGAAGCCAGGAGTAGTCCAAAGGCCACTTGGAATACAATAAAAAGTATTGCAAACCTAAATCGTGTACCAACCAAGGCTTCGAATTTGTTAAACTATGCTGAAGACCCCCAATCTTCAGTTAATAAGGTGAATGACTTTTTTGTGAATGTGGGTAGAAAACTGGCAGAGACAATTCTCTCATCTAACACTAAAAATACGACCAATTCCAGTTATTCTCATGGTGCACTTAATTCTATGGCAATAATTGATACAGATGAAGCAGAGATAGGAAATATTATCATGAACCTTCGTATAGACTGTGCGGTGGGATGGGACGACATCCCTGCAGCTATTCTTAAAGCAGCAAGTAGTACACTGGTGCCCCATTTGACATATCTTTTTAACTTGTGTATTTCATCTGGAATATTTCCTACTGTCTTCAAAAAAGCTCTCGTGCACCCTATATTCAAAAGTGGAAACAGAGACAGTGTCAATAACTATAGACCCATATCAGTGCTAACAACATTATCAAAAATTTTGGAAAAGCTTCTAAATTCTAGATTAATAAAATACTTAGACAAGTATAAACTTCTATCAAATAATCAATATGGTTTTCGTGAAGGAGTATCTACTGAAGATTCTGTTGTTGATCTCATTACCAAAATTGTTAATCATATTGATGATAAATCTAAAGTTGTTGGTGTCTTCTTGGATCTGTCTAAAGCATTTGACACTGTCTCTGTTCCC